>OX346238.1:8405000-9005000 GCA_947049295.1 Ligdia adustata
TAATTATAATTTTAATATTCATTCACAAAAAATTGAGCTTCTAGCTTATCCGACAACGAGGAAAAGACGATACGACCGTGCCTTTGTTTTGCTCGACTTGGCGGGGGCACTGCCGTACTCTCAGACATTCACTATTACTACTACATATTAGAAAAATAGTGAACATTTACATCGAAGCTATAGCATGGCAACTCTTGTCATACTAAATCTTAAATTCACAAGCCTTTTTCAAAACAAAAAGTGGGCACTTTTGATTTGTGTCACGATAAATTATGATTATATTTCTTTACAATACTTCTGATATTTTTGACATTACTTCATTGCGAGTTTAGCAATTTTTATTGTTTTACTAGAAAAATATTAATAATACTTATTTTTTAGGTCACGTATATTAAATCTAGACAGTATTAAACAACAATTTCGCATTTAGCAGAACTGAACAATAACTAAATGTTAAAAAAAAAACACACAAAAACTAGTAATAACTATGTTTAATAAATAGCCTCAGCCGGAACCAGTTTCGTAATATTATTTAAAAGCCGCAATCAGAACCAGTTTCATACAATTCAATTAAAAGCTGCGTACGAAACCAGTTTCGTAAATCCATAAGCGGCCAAAGTAATTTCACATGTAGACATTCATAAACAATATCTTTAACTCTTTACAAATAATAAGTAAACCAGTTTATTCACGGTAAAGAAATAATTAACTAATACCTATTTCTCAGTAAAATATTATTCGTTGACGCTCTCGGTTAGAATCAAATGAGTTATTGTTTACAGTGACCTAGATTTATAATTAAAAACAATTTTAAGTTTATGTAATTAAATTTTTTATTTTGTTTAATTGTGTGTAAAAGTGTCGCGTTCCGGTGTGCGGTCGGTATATGTTCCTAATACAGTTCGTTATATTTGTTTTCCATTAAATTAACAAAGCATTTCTACCGTATTCAATAAATTAAATATACAAGAAATTGTCGAGTTTTCCTTCTTTATTGTACGCAGCTGGTGACGAGATTTGCAATATTTTAATATTTTGTAGCGATGATGGTCGATTGCCGTGCAAAGGTACGAGGTTCGATCCCACGAGACATGCATAAAGAGCCTGAGCTACGGGTGAATGAAAACATCGGGAGGGAACCATAGCGTGATGGCAGCGTTTCCTATCGCTCGCCTGGTTTCCTACCACCCTTAAGTTGTAAAATCTGTCGCCAAACACCTAACGGTCTGTTCCGGCAGCATTCCTTGAGATATATCCTAGGCCTTCTTCGTCACATACGGGCGATATTAAAAATAGCCGCATTAATGTCGTTCGTAAGTACCGTCATTAGCGAGTGATGAATTCATTCGAACGTTTCAAAAATAAGGCCCCAGACAAGTTGCGGTCAAACCAAGCCCATTTTTATATATAAATATAAATAGTCATAATTTTGTAAAAATGATAACCAACTTACCTCAACTGCTACAGCAGCCTCTTGATTATACACATTTTTCAAACATTTTGATTCAAAATTACCAGACTTATTTTTATGAAATTTATGCGGAATTACTTCTGACCTAACAATAAAAAATAGTTGACAAAATTTGTTTATCATTTGTGAATTGATCACGTAAAACATTCCTACAAAATTAATGATTAAAAGCATTTAGTCAAATTGGAAGCCTTTCTTTTTGAGGTCGGTTAAAAAAGGGGTCCAAATCTGTATGTAGCTAGATTGATTTCGGTAGCTTAACAGATGCAAAAGCTATTAAAGAAATATTTGATTAGCTAAGTGTAAAGAGTTTGAGGTTCCCTTAACATCCGCCAGAGGGCTGCTTACATTTAACTTTCTTGACATTTATGTATTTACTGTAGATAGAAGAAAATCTAAGAAATGTATATTACATATACGTATGTTGGCGACTGCAGTGGACCAGTATTTATGAATGATTTGTATTAACGCGTAGCATAGTCGTTCGAAAGCCGACGGTCCGGGTTCGATTCTAGGTCGGGCCACGTGCTTAAACGAAAATACAAAAAATATGTTTTTCATTTGTCATTTTATCGGTCAAGAAGTATTTGCCACAAATGGGCGAGGTCCACCCAAATCCATTGTAAAGTTCCAATGATGGATTTTTTAAACCTGTTTTAAATGGTCCATAAATGGATGTTTTACCACTATCCATAATATTTCTCGAAAAAATTACTTACATTATGAAGAATCAATTATCTATATGTATAAAAGAGTAAGTGTTGACTGACTGGCTGATATTTGCTAGGACTCAACGTAGGAATCAACCTCTAAACGAAGATTTTTTTATTGGGTGAACTAAGTTTTAGGAAATTCAGCCCCTAAGGGTTCCTTTTCATGTCACGTGTAAAGCCGCGGGTAACTACTATTAGTTACTTATATATTTTAGTAGTACACTGACTGACAGTCTTATCAAATAACTCGCGCTTGACTCAACAACCATACATTATATACAAAAACAATATGTCGAAGAAACATTTAAAAAAATCAGTTAACTTTAACTAACCCTATCTTATATAAAATTATCAATAAATAAATCGCAGTCCCATAAAACCTACTGAGAAAAAAAAAACATACGCCAAAACTACTCTTAATTAAAGATTATGTGCGCGTCAACTGTCGGCTTTAGATTAACAGAAAAAAAAAACAGATTTTTACAAAAAATAACACTTTTTAACAAAAAAAGTTTCGACACGCGTTAAAAATCACGAGGGTGATCCTTGCATCTGTCAAGACCCTTTAAATGTTTTTTTGGGGGAAAATGCAGCGAAATTGTTGGAAATGGGTTAAATGGTTGTAAAAAATGGCAACACTGGGGTTAAGTTTTGATCGGGGTAGTGTCAACATTACACGGATTAACCCCGCTCGAGTCGTCACGGCTTTGAACTCGGGAAATTGAATCAATTTTATGATTAAACATAAAAATTGAACTTGAATAAGAATATTAAACGATTATGATTATGTGGTTCCGAATGAAAAGAAAAAAAGCTAAATAAATTTCTGATTTTTATTTGTTTACGTGATTCTCACATGTTTCTGTGACGTTCACTTGTTTAAAATTAATAAATTGAAGGCTCGATATATATATATAATAAATAAATAAAAATATAAATAAATCAATTTATAATTTAAAATTATAAATTGATATTACGCCCGATATTATTACCAGTCTTATGGTAAATAAGACTGGTAATAATAGCACGGGTAATTTAGTATTGCTGTTCTAACAACTTTTAACTGCAGTATTAAAAATAATAATTCATTATGTAAGATCTAAAATTCATGAGTAACATTAGCAATAAACCGTATGTAATTACTTAATTAAATTTAGCTTTCTTTGCGTTCTTCTTTACAACTGTGCACTTTCGTGGGTCGGATGACAGGTTATCATATTGCAAGTCCTCCTAATTTTCTAAGACAACAAGCAACTATGTCAGAGGTTTCCGAGAGGGATAGAAAACTTGATATTCTGGCGAGACATTCCAGAGACGTAGGCATGAGAAGAAAAAAAATATGTTATCAACTATCATTTTTAAGGGAGATGATAGGAAAGCAAATTTAATTTTATTCTTAGGTCTCAAAGAGTTTCTCTTTTAGAGATAAGCGCTCTATGATTTTATGACAAGTTTATTTATATGTCTTCTAAATCGTTTCTAATTAAAGTATACACAATCGATAGTTTAGAGTTAGGATTGGACATGTAGGATGAAACTTGGGTCATTTGGATCAATAGTTTATTTAGAAGTCCATGTGGTATTATTATTTTGTTGTAATTATTTCATTATTATTAAAGTGCCAGAGTTGTTGGAGCCAGGGACCTATCTCTCTACATGCATCTTGAGTCCTGATACATCTATTGCCTCTTCTCACAGCTGGTTATTCTTGTAGCTCCGAATAGACCTAGAGTATTGCACTTTTGGCACGGATATCCCATATGTAGGGGTGAACCGCTTCGGGCTTCACACTTATTCTCGCCTCATGCCACAAGCAGGTTTCCTAACAAGCAAACAAAGCCAGCAGTATGTAAGTGGTTCAGCTCAAAAGTCAACATACTGTACTAATCAATGAATAATTATAACTTACTAAACTATAACTAGTTAAGTAGTTTTAACGATAAGTGAACTCTCCAACCCGTTATTTGGCGAGAATGGTGGACTATGGTTTACACCCCCTTCCATATGGGAGAGCCGTGCCCAACCGTCGGACGCTATGGAGTGATCAAAAAACAAAGTTGTAGTAAGTAGTTCGACACGGGCTGGTCATTTAGTTCAGGCTACCTTGGTATGATTATAAGAATAAAATCATTGCAAAATATGATTGGATATTGCTAAGACAATATTGTTTTTATATCAAATCGTAAATTTACTTTATGTTAGCTACAATACAATTTCATTATTTTCACTTTTTGTGTTCTGAGATAACAATGTGTAATCAATCATTAAAAAAAACTTTGTTATCTTGACGCGATTCCCCTGATTTTTGACAAAAACGCACTTTTTCAAATGAATTTTATAAATCCATCACAAAAAAAACAACTCTAAATCACTTTCTAAAAAGCCATTGTTATTTTTAAACCCTTGCTTATAGAAAGCACGACACGCGCGCGCCACGCTTTTTTATTATCGCACAAAAAGTGAAAAAAAAGTTTAATTCACGAAAGTAACAGTGACCTACATATATTACACTTAAACTCCCGATTTTCCTCGAAAAGCGTAAAAAGCACCCCGTTATTGTAAGTTTTTTTGTAATTGAATTCAATCCTTTGGAAAAGGGTTCGATAAAATACCCGATATTAACTTTTTTCTGGCAACACTGAGCTGTCATTGTGCGCGCCGAAATTACACGTTCTGTCAAAATTTCGCGCCATTTACTTTGGACATCTGCCGGTAAGAAAAAAGTTTTTAAACACAATGCAAATAGGGGTGGGACGCGGGACATTCATTTTTAGGGGAAATTCAACATTTTTGTGCAAAATACAAAAATGCATTTAAAGTATAGCGCGGTATCTCCCCTTATTTTAATATTAATAGCCATTTAGTTTTCGTCAGACGAATTCGTTCTTTAAATCCATACGTTGTTAAGATCAAAATTCAGCAAACATTTTGTTGTGACCATTATGCATTTTATAGGCGATTTGGATTTTTATTATTTCAGTATATGAATTTACTGATGTTGGTCATTAATATTGCGTGGACCGTGACGTAATGTGCTTTGTAACGACTTTCCTATTATACTATATGAAAGTAAATTTCCTTTTCTTAATACGAAAAAAAAGTTACACACATCTCTGTCAAAAATGGTCTGTTCGCTACTTGTCCCCTTTCTGATGTTGCCTATTATTTAGAGCCATCGATACAAATTGCGGATCTTTGCCTTCTTTTGTAGGTCTCGGTTGCTTGTCTCAGACCAAGATAAACTACCCATGGTCTGTGTAAAATAATTATTTAAAGATTTTTACATTTTCCTATAACTTTTCTAATGACACGACACTTCACTTGTGAACACACATTATTGCAGTCTTGGCACGGCTGACAAAATCAGCGGTAATGTTCAGCACACCTCTGTATAATAACATTATCCCTAATAAGAACAATTGCTGATTCGCCTGGATAATGATTGCAGAACTTGTGATTCTTCTAGTATTGTTGTATAATGTTGATGGATTATGAACAAATAATGAATCCTTACCTTTTCGTGGACCACGGGTAAGAAAGCTTTGAAACACATAGTTGAAATATGCTAAATTGTTTAATAACTACGCGTCATAATACATATAATGCATGAGTAAAGTAGCAGCCATCAGCAGCGCTTTTTCCTCTACTGATAGCTCCACGTCGAATGCCACGCTGAATCTGGAAAAAAAAACTCATTAAACAAGTTTAATTGAATCACGTCAATGAAAGGAGTTTTTAACTCTATTTGGCCTCCATCTATGCACAAAAAGTACGCAAATGAATCAGTGGAAAGAGTTTCTTTTCAAGCGTCCAACGCTCTTTGGCTACGTTGGACTCGAGCAAACAGTTTTCACCATTAGACGCGCTTTAATTTTAAACTGCGTATTAATAGTTATTTGTTATACATGAGTACAAAATTAATTTTTAGGCATAAAAAAAGAGCACGAGATGAAAAATTTCAAAACACTCGAGTGCAACACGTAACTTTTCATCCTACCTCAGCGAGGAAATGACTAAAGGCAAATAAAGTATGCAATATGACGTAACAAAACGCGCGAAAAGAAAATTAAAAAAAAAATACACCAAGAAGATACCGAGTCTGTGTTTTTCTCAAATTAAAAAGGATGTATGATAAATTCGGCACCATAGAGGTAGAACTAAATAGGTTTTATTGTTTTGAATTCACAAACTTAGTGCAGACGGTGTTCTAAATTTAATTTACATTATCCTCTAGCGGATAACAATCGAAGATCAAAAATACTCTTCCCAAGATGGGAAAAGGTAGATTGTGATTTTAGTTCTTGTTTAGCAAGTTGGCGAGAAGACGACGACTCAGAAAAGTAGTTGAAAAATATAGTTTCAATGGGTCAGAGTGGAAGGACAGTATTATAATAGGGGAGAGCCGTGCCCAACAGTGAGACGTGATTTAGTCATTTAAGTTGGTGATTATAAACATACTGTTTGATGATGAAAGAAACATATTACTCCCCATACCAAGTCAGGTGTGCCCCTTCAATCAATAAAATAAGAAATCGGTCCAGCCGCAGCTAAAAAATGGAACATGCATAAATTAAGTTGAAAAAAATAATAGAGATTTCATAGAATCGAAACTGTGTACCTCTTAATTTTAAAGTAGGTTATGTTATTTTTGTACTTTTTTTAATTGAGATACTAACTTGTCAGTGATGGGAGAGAAGAAGAGCGCATGCGTGAGTCCCTGCCAGCGCTTGCGCGTGGAGCCTACCAGCGAGCCGTCCGCCCGCGTGATGGTAAACGACACGTCGCTGTAGCAGCTCACTGTTACGTACGGACCTGCGCGGCAAGTGACAATCATTACCTAAGGGATATAACTGTTAAAAAGTACGGTGTACTATATAAAAAAAAAGTTAAGAAGAGGCTTGAATTCGGCAAACAAATATGTATATTTAAGATATTTTGACTTATAGACCAAATGTTATACTTCACACTATATTGCGGAAACATAAGCAGCTCACATTTGACCCTGGGCAGGAACATAGGCAGCGCAGGCTCGATAGAATATGTCCGATTCTACATCAACGTACAAAATCTGCTGGCAGACATTATCTGAATCTTTCTAATCGATTGTATAATAAAATTAACAACGAGCTACATATTTACCCACTAACTGTAAGAAAAATCAAACCATTACTAAATGAATGGCTGATGACATTGTCATATGACGATACAGAGGAAATTTTTGGAAACAATTAGTCATCATTGGTTCGCAAGTACTAATAAGTAGTAGCATATTTATTCATTTAGAACTTCTCGGCGAATGCAGCCCCGGCAGAGACTGCGTATAATATATAAAATGAAGCTTTTGTCACGGTACTTCCTCATACATACTTCACGTATACCTACTTACACTCAAAATCTCTAACAAGTTTTATTTTTCATATCATTTCTTTTCTCACTCATCATTTCATCATCATTCACCATTTATTTGCCACGTAATCAATCTATTTTAAAGCCAGTGAGAAAATTGGATATTCTGCAGTACCAATTATTTTGTTTATTTTTCTGCAATGTGTTATTAGTTTTGTAATTACCACAAGTAGTTTATTCTAGTGCTGTTGTGTGTTTTTTTTTTTGTACTAATATTTTATCTCAAATTTGTTCCTTAATACGGAAGGCACTGGCACCTGCAATACAGTTTCATTACTAGTGCGGGTGTCAGCCAGCTGTTAAACAGATATTTCAAACACTACAGTCAAGTATCTTAGATATAAACCATAGTTATACCTACTCCTAGTATAGTATAATTTAAGTTCCAATGTTTGAATGTCTAAGTGTGTATATGTAAAAAGTCAATAAACGTTTTGTATTTTTTTTTTTTGTATGAAAGACCAACTAGAAAATCTATGCTGTTAAACAAAATAAGAATTCCCTTCCGAGTTCTCTATTTAACGATAACTATAATGCTTATTAATAATAATTATAATTCTTTTCAAATTGCAAGTAAATCGGTTTCTTCTAGGCAAGCGTGTCACGGCACATCCTAGACCGCATCGTCGTTTTACATCAGCCGAGTTGAGGTCAAACGCAAGGCAATAAAAAAAATCTACAAAAAAAGAATTTTCTATATTGATGCAGCTGCTGTATCTAACAAATTTAAAACCAAAGCACTAGGCTGATTTTGATGAAACTTTCATACGACCACTTGGTAACATAGTATACCACCTCTGAAACAAAAAATAGTTTGTAAAAATTTAATATAATAATTCGGATGCATTGAGAACCTCATCCTATCGAAAGTCGATTAAAAAACAGCTCACGATAAAAAATCGAGTAAAATATAAGTGGAGTTACCAAACAGCCAGAAGACGACTTCTCCAGAGTTGTTCTTGACGACATACAGCGGCTTGAGCACCGTCCACTGCTGCTCGACTGTACCCACCGCCTGCCCGGGGGGAGCGAATATATTCAACCTGGAATTGCATACTCTATTACCATAATCATCATCAGTATTCCTGTCTACGTCCACAGCAGAAATTAATTATTTAAACTAATATATTTATCAGTAGGCATACATTAATATACATAATAAATAATAAACTTAAATTAATTATTTATTGTATAATAATATTAATTACTTCGATCACCCACTCCGGTACAACATGTATGAAACCACCAAATCCATTTTATCATAAAGTTGAGTCATAAGTCTACTCTACAAGTCGATGAGGCATTTTGAGAAATCCACTAACTGATGCGTAGAAAAAATATATCGGTCCATTCGTAGCTAAGAAATCGTAAAATATACATTTATAAAATTGAAAAAATAATAAAGATTACAACGAATTCAAACTTTAAAATCTGTCGCCAAGCACCTAACGGTGTGTCCCGGCAGCCTTCTCTTAGAGCCAGTGTATTTCAGACTAGGCATACTTCATCTCTGGCTACAGTATCGCTGACTTCCGTGATTGTGTGAACTTGTGGTAAAAAAAAATCGTGACCTAGATATGTAGGATAAAAAAAATTGTGACTGCGAACCTCTTTCCATTTTGTCATTAAATATGAATGTTCATCACCTTTGCAGCTGGCAGGGTAGAATCCTTGCAGTGCAGGCGTAGGGGCGGTCTATCCTCATGACCTCCTCTCCATTGCAGTTGGATACCTTCAGCTGCAGCGGCCGAAGACCGTAGCAGAAATATCCTACCCACCACCTGCGAAAAATAAGTGAAATGAAATTTATATGTCTGAGAGACTAGATCAGAACATAGGTACATATACGAGTATAACCAGTTTAATTTATACATATAGAAGTTGAGTCCTAGCTCTGCCACGAGGTATAAGATAAAATAAATTAGTTCGAAAGTCACTACAATCAAATTATTTATAAACACTGTGGAGATATACCATGTCAGCCACCTATAAGTTATGAACATGATGAAAAACAAGTAAATTTTAAAACCCCCGACATCGCCATTGTGTAGTTGCGGCCATTTTGGATTCGAAATTTATCGTAGTGTTTTAACGAACGCGGGAAAACCTTTATTTTAAATTAATTGCCGATAATTGAAATAGATAATGACACCGATTCGGCCAGTCTACTGACTAAAATAAAATTATACCCATCCTTTTCTCACTTTTGGAAACAAAGAGAGAGGAGACAATGATATAACTGTCAAGTTAGGTTAGTTTAGGAAGTTTGGCCTGACCGAATCGAGGTCATTATATGACGTAGTTCAAAGAAGATTTACTTGGAAAGGGAGAATGCTTCCTTTTTAAACGGAAGATCAACAGTTCAAGACCTTTGAGGCTTGCAGTCTCATTTGCATATAAGAATTAATTACCACGACACTTATCTTTTAAAGCTATTAATATTCTCTGACAAGCCGGTTTCCTCACGATATTTTCCTTCAACGGTTCTGGCAAACGTTGTAACTAGAGACACAACATTTGGAAGGTGTATTTATTATAGGTATATGAAAGGATTACTGGAAATTCCACCGCTAAGGGGGTGAAATAGGGGTTCAAAGTTTTGTGCCCGTGCAACGCCGCGGGCTACAGCTACTAGATAATTGACAAGATTTCAAATTTTTGACTCCCCATTTTTATTATGACAATGGAAAAACAAATTTTAATGCAAAATAACGTACTACTGTTTACTTTTTCTGTAAATTCAGAATGTAATAATTACGTTTTAGAGATCTTACAAAATTTTTTTATTGTTCATTTTGGTACAGTTCACAGATGACATTTACGATAATATTTTTTACTTGTGACTTTTGTTAGTTGTAGCATAAATATGATGTTTTTTTTTTGTAAATAACTCTTCAGAAAGTGGATATAAAAATCTGGTATTTTTAGTATGAACTCTCAATCACTTTGCAAAAATGAAATGTTGTCAATTATTAAAGTATTACTGCATTACTATAATATCATAGCGAATTATAACAGTAAAGTGTTTTAAATCCGTTCGCAAAAAGCTTTAGAATGGTTGAGAATTAAGAGCTTTGACCCTAAGGTAAGTGTACATTCGCCGAGGGTATTGTTAACAATGTATGTAGGATTTTGGACCTCTTGATCCTTAGCCGGACCTCTGACCGCCGCGACGTCTTTGGGGAAACAAAAAAAATGTTAGAGGTAGGAAAGATTGTGAACTTTTTCACACAGGGGAATTTTGATTACCCGCTCTTGTAATGGGGAAAAAAGTTTACGTTTATAAGACGAAAAAACATTAGCACAAAACACGGCTTTACATTTTACCTCTGTAATAATTTAAATTGTAATAGTTAAGAATATAATTGACGGAGTCAGGCGTTACTTTGCGGGAATCCATTTATAATAAGATGCTCGCTCGAAAGCGAGCTTACGAGCGAGCGCTTGAAGAGTCAACATTTCATGAGGATGCCTTGTGCTAAGGCGAAACACGTGTCGAGGAAGTCGGATACTGGGATAAAGAGCAATAATAAGGTGAGGTGTGGCGGTGGTGAGGAGGAACCACAACATAAAAACAAAAATATATTTAGATTTCTCACGCTGACATCAAGACGAGGCGGACAAACACTAAATATTTTTTATATACCATATTGTAAGTTAGGAATGTATATTTGTCTAATATGTTATCATTAAATGCTATGTTATGTTTTGTTTACATTGCACGAGCTTGTGTGCGTGCGTGACGTCACCTGCGTTCACCAACGGAGGACCAGCGTTGGTTGTTTACAACCAGTATTATGCTGAGTTGGAGCCGATTTGTAACAAGAAACTTAAATATTATTTGCAATTTCTCTGTTAGTACTAGTAGTTTTTTTCTATAAATATATTATTTCTTTCTGTTTTTAACCCCAGACGTAAAAAATGCGGGTGCTATAAGTGTGATGTCTGTGTCTATAAATCTGTCTGTCTGTGTCATCATAGCTTCTGAACGGAAGAACCGATTTTTTATTGTAAATTAATAGGGAGTGGCTTTAGCTAAGTTCGATGTATCGGTTTCGGACATAATTTTTTTACGAGCTTTTGGCGAGATTAATATTAGTCGGAACTTTTCTTAGATATTCAAAAATTTCCAAAAACGTATTATTACATTCTGAGTAAAATAGAAATACTTTATTTTTAATTTATTTATTTATTAAATTATCGTACTAAAAAAATGGGGTCAATATATTTAAAAATTTTGTCAATTGTATCTAACACTCGTCAAAATTAATTTTGTACACTGCGATTACTTACGATCTTATAAATTTGGTATTATTTGATACATAAATAGTTGATAGATAAAAAGTTAATCATCTAGAGATTATTAACTAATAATCTCTAGATTATTAACTAATAATCTCTAGATTATTAACTAATCTCTAGATTATTAACTAATCTCTAGATTATTAACTAATCTCTAGATTATCAACTAATCTCTAGATTATTAACTTTTAACTTAGTTAATAATCTCTAGATTATTAACTAATCTCTAGATTATTAACTAATCTCTAGATTATCAACTAATCTCTAGATTATTAACTTTTAACTTAGTTAATAATCTCTAGATTATTAACTTTTATCTATCAACTAAATTTATAAATTTAACATATTTATGGTATCATGTACACTGGCCTGGCCGGAGCTCCATACATTATTAAAACTTCTCTTTTACGAATGCGCTCAAACTAGATGTAAAGTGGGAAATCACTGTTTTTGAGAAAGACTTTTATTTTAACTAAGATTTATATATATTTTTTACTAACGCATTTTCTTCTTCGACAGTATAAACTTGCTTCTGGTCGGAGGTCCTCACGACAAACCTGTTCCTCTTCCCTCTGAGGAAGATCACACTCTTCACCCGGAGACGCTTGGTGATGTTCAGTCGGTCTACTGAGGAGAGGGCTGCTAGAGGGCACGGTGGGGGCGGGGGCACTGATGGCAAGTCCTGGCAGGAAATAACAGTAAAAGATAAACTGGTACGTACTTCCGCGAACTGTCGACCTCACCACCACGGTACATTTTTTCAACTTAATATAAATAAAAATCGGCCAAATGCGAGTCGAAATTGCGCACAAGGGTTCTGTAACTATTATAAATATAACATTACTCGAAGTTTCAATCTGTTGTCCTTATTAATACGGAGCGAAAAACTTCAAAAATCACGTTTGTTGTAAGAATATTTATTAGGATAAGACCCCTATAGCCCATAGCCCTTAAATTTTTATTTTATTTTGTATTTGTTATAGCGGCAACAGAAATGCATCGTCTGTAAAAGTTTCAATTGTCTAGCTATAACGGTTCAGGAGAGACAGCTTGGTGACAGACGGACGGACGGACAGCGAAGTACGACGGCCACGGTCTAGATACGGAACCCAGAAAAGGACTCCTCGAATGTGTAATAAATACACCAGAAAAAAGAAAACGAATCGACAAAAACTATATCTAAAAATATCGTTTAAAGTCTTCCTATTTTTTTTCAACATAACGATGCTAATAGTGTTCGTGTAACTCGATAAGTTAATAT
Organism: Ligdia adustata; assembly: GCA_947049295.1. Lineage (NCBI taxonomy): Eukaryota > Metazoa > Arthropoda > Insecta > Lepidoptera > Geometridae > Ligdia > Ligdia adustata. The sequence goes on from OX346238.1 coordinate 8,418,154, forward strand.
TTATTATTAACTTAACAGTAACCGCTTTTATAATGTATTGTGTGCACTAGCTTAGGGATATAGTCCAGGTAATAAGTTATAAACATCAGAACTATGTCATTTTCATGATATATTTTGTGAACCAATAAAGTCAGGAAGTGATACAGACCTGGGACTGTAGTTTAGGCTGCACATCTACAACTGCTGGAAGCTTCTCGAATGTGTCCGGGAACTGCCCTATAGGGTCGACGTGGTGAGATGGTATCGGCGCAGGCGACGCTAACATTATCCCGCTACTTTGGAGTAGCAAGTGACAAACTTTGGAGTAGCAAGTGACAAATTTTGGAGTAGGAAGTAACAAACAATTGATAAACTTTGGAGTAACAATTGATAAACTTTGGCGTAACAATTGATAAACTTTGGAGTAACAACTGATGAAATTTGCAGTAACAATTGATAAACTGTGGAGAAATAATTGATAAAATAGGGAGTAACAAGTGATACACTTTGGTGTAACAAGTGATACACTTTGGAGTAACAATTGATAAACTTTGGAGTAACAATTGATAAACTTTGGAGTAATAAGTGATAAGCTTTGCAATAAGAAGAGATAAACTTCAGAATAAAATATCATAAACTTTTAACTTGAAAAGCAAAATACGATAATCTCATGTGATCACTAAAGTTAGTTTCAGGTAATTTTATCGTCGGTTTTAATTTCGAAACAATCTTTGTAAATATTATAAACTGCACTAATCGATTTCTAAATAAGAAATTATATATTTAGACGAAAATAATATAACAAAAACAAGTTTAAACAAAGTATAATTCTTTTTGCATTCGTTGTAAATATTTTGATAATTCCCGCAATATTGACAGTGATGGTTTCTGATTGATGGAATATATGTCTTCATGAAAGAAGATTTTAAGTTCATTGTATTCGAAGAGATTAAATTTATAATTAATACTTACTTTTTTCGTTACCACAAAAGCAGCAGTCGGGATAAAAAAAATTATCCCCACTTCACATGTATGGGAGTTAAAATATAAAATCATTATTATTATTAATATTTATTGTTATTAAATGTAATACGAACTTATATTCGTGTGCCAATACAGAGTTTTCTACTGGAAGGAGGGAATAACCTGAACGAACTGACATCTGGCCGAATTACGGGTTGGTCCTTTGTACAGATTAATAATTCATTATTTATGTCGTTATATACAAAACAGTCGTTCTGCTATTACTTGTAACTAAAGTTATCCTAACTTAACTGTGGACAAATCAAGACAATATTTTTTGCTTGCGTTTAAACTTAACTCGATTGATGTAAAGCGACGATGCGGCTTAGGATGTAGCACGCATACCTACACCTGATTTACTCACTCGCGACTTAAAAATCCTAGTTTTTTTTAGTTACCAGGAATTGTGAACTGGGCAGCGAATACCAAAATCTGCCATTTCGCACAATAAAAGCAGGCGCAAGTTTTTCTTGCGAATCTGTAGAGCTTCTCTATACTCTATACTACATTTGCTGTATCTCTACTTGTCCGATTTAAGAATGTGGATTGTTATTTTTAAACGCCTTCAAAAAGGTGGAAGTATTTAATGAGCAGACCTTTGCACAAGAGTGTGGCAGTATAATTTAAAAAAAGGTAGGTAATAAGTACCTACTTGCTTTTATTATTTTCCGTACCTAGTGTAATTAAATTGACTAATAGTGAATTTTACATTTTTATTGCCGACGTTAACAAACCATTTGTTACTTCCCAATTTAAAATACACCAACAAAAACCAATGAGAATTGTAACAAAACAAATGAAAAATTACCCAAAATGCATCAAATTTCGCTCGCTTTTTCCACCGTCCATTACAAATGCAGTTAACACGAGATGCAAATATATAATGGGTATTATTATTACAAGGGGGACTTTATTTAAATTTGGGACAAAAAACCCAAAACTGTATCGCTTTTATCAATCTACGGACAATGTAGGATATGTTACAAAAGATTTTGTGTTAACCATGAACTTTGGTTCATGTTAAGGACATAATTACGAGTAACTAAAAATTATGTTCATATGGAATAAAAAGAGTCGTTTATGTTTTGTACATTAAACTTGTAAAACTAAATAAATCTCTATGTAACGGAAAAACTGCTGTACATTTATATAATCCCAACGTAAGAAAGAAGACGATATTTTTTTTGCTTGTTCTTGGCTTGTCGTTATTACCGCTACTCGATACTCCACTGATGTATAGCGAAGATGCTATCTGGTTGTAGCACGCTTGCCTTAAAGATCGCGCGCTCGTGATTTGAAAAAACTGAGATTATAACTATCGGGCAATAGCACTCGCCAGCGAATTTCACCACCTAGCAGTTCACGTAATAAAAGTTGACGCAAAGCACGTGGAATCTTTACCATATACCTTAACGTAAAATATTAGACTATATTACTATTAAATTAAAATAGCTTAGATATTATTTCAAAGACAATTAATTCGCTTTTACAGAATTATGGGTTATTGGTTACGGCCGTACTTGGAGGAAGCGAGGTTATTGTACCTACCCATCATGATAGATAACTTTCACTACAGGACCAACCCGAAATTTGACCATCCGACTTAACGATCACAACTTCTTCAAGAAGTTACCACACCACGGTTAAGTTACAACGGTTATACACAAAATATTGTATATTTGTTATTTTTGACAAAAACCACAAAAATCTAAGACATTTTCTCTCCACGTATGGTCACCCTACGTTTTTAATGTGTCGCCGCACGCGCCGTATTTTATGCAAAAACGCAAATTTCGTTCGAAATTCGAAACGCTCCATTGTGTTGCCAGCTCGAATGAATAAAAATAATCGTTGCAACTTCATTTTTGGGGGAAAATTGCAGTTTTTATTTTTGCACAAGAGCGTGCCGTATAGAATTAACGACAGTTTTTATGCACGGGACATTTTGAATTAATAAAGATTTTTGCATGGTCAAAATGATATGATTTATTTTGTAACGAGGGAGAGTTTGAGAAACTGGAGCAGATGGACACCGTGCTCAAATCAATCAATGATTTTATAGGGTTTTTTCGTTTATGCAGCCCGGCTTAGGCAATAGGAATTAGTATTGTAGAAAGTAAAAAGAATTGATACATTTGGCATATTTTATCTATTTATTATTTTATATTATAAAATAAGAAAAAAGTTCTTTAAAAAAAATTATGCATTATATATTTTTATTGATTTGAGTAACATGAATACAGAGTTATAGGCTAGTGGTGTACTAAGCCAAAAGGGAGTCACTATACACACTCTCATGAACAACTTTCACTATGTAACCAACTTTGAATTAAAGAAAATTAATCAGATGCTGCTGGAAGACACTGAATCGGAAAAGAAATGGTTAACATCAATGGCAAGTACCTCTCTCATCTTCGATTTGCCGATGACATAGTCATCATGGCTCATCGTCGCTGCAAGTCTTGCAAGAAATGCTGACTAGCCTGGCAGATGCTTCTAGACAGATAGGTCTCGGGATGAACTTAGATAAAACTAAGATCATGTACAACCTTCGGGTAGCCCCGGGATCTGTCGAAGTCAATGGCAAGCCTCTCGAAGTTGGCAATTAGGTAGGAACAACTTCGAGAAGGAAATAGACCGTAGAATTCAGCTTGGCTCGGCAGCATTTGGCAAACTTTGTCAAATCTAGTCGTCGTTTATCACGCAGAGCCTGAAGACAAAAGTGTTCGATCAATGCGTCCTACCTGTGTTACTCGTAACATACGGAGCCGAAACGTGGACACTGACAGTAAAGAGAGTCCATAGGTTTAAAGTCGCTCAGCGAGCTATGGAAAGAACTATGCTCGGAGTTACTTTGAAAGATAAGAATGAGATTATCCGACAAAGAACTAAAGTAACCGACGTAGCTCAAAAGGTCAGCAGACTGAAGTGGCAGTGTGCCGGCCATATCTGTAGAAGAACCGACCACCGATGGAGTAAGCGGCTGTTAGTTTGGAGACCACGTTACGGTAAACGTAACGTAGGAGGGCATGCATAATGCGCATGATCGCATCCAATGGCGTTCTTTAGTAGAGACCTACGTCCAGCAGTTGACTAACACAAAATAGGCTCATGATGGTGATGAATCAGCTGCTTCATTCATTTTGTTGACGACTTTTTCTATGGATCCGCTAATTTTTTTCTTTAAATTTTATGGTTGGTCCCATAATAAAAGTTGTTTTTAATTATGAGTACAGTTGCCCCTTTCGGCTTAGTACACCCTTAACCGATAACCCTGTATAAAATTATATGCTCATCGTATGGGTTAAGTTCATAGGATTTTTTCCAATAACGGAGAGGCAATTCACATTTTTTTTGCTTCATTTTTCTTCGTTTCATTCTCTTTTTCTTTCTTATTTTTATATATTTTTTCTTATTAGCTCAACAGTTGACCTATAAAAAGGAAAAAGGAATAAAAGGCAAATGTTTTTATCTCGTAAATTTTTGTTATTCACGTGTTTGTACTTCAACATAATTATGTAATCTCATACAATATTCAATACCATTCATATTACATACAATACTTTGGTTTAAACATTTCTGATCGATTTTAAAATCAACAAACAGGATAAGATTGTTTAATAAATGTATACACTACGACACACTTCCTAAACTACATTTGCACGATTTCGTTAGAAATCTTGAAAGACATAAATATTTTGTTATTCTAGCTGTCCCAGCATACTTCGTACCGCCTAACAGTTCTGTATGATTCAACTTTCCCTAAGCCTTCACAAATATTTCAAAACCAAAATCAGCTTAATCGGCCCAGCCGTTCTCGAGTTTTAGCGAGACAAACGAACAGCAATCGATTTTTATATATAAGATGAAGATATATTGGTCAAATGAACATACTTGGTACAGGCACAACATAGTTATGTTGTGCCTGTTAACGTTTCTTAGCCAGCACCTCCAACCAAGCACCGTCATGAATTTTCAGACCATCTGCTGTGACTTTTCTCCGTGTGTCCCTATTTTCGGCAATGTCTTCCCAGTTACAAAATTGTATGTCGAAGGAAGTCATGTCGCGTTTCACACTGTCTTTAAGTCTTAGTAGCGGCCGGCCTATTGCGCGCTTAGCATGTGCTACTTCCGAAAGGAGGATTTGTCAACTTAACACCTCCAACTCATCAACCTCAACGAACTCGTCAACAATGCGGTCGCTGTTGCGGATCCCGTATCGGCCTCTTCAGCCACCAACGGAAGTGCAATAGCACACGACGCTGAAACAAATCATCTGCAAAGATGTTAAGGGCCTTATAATAATAATAATATATTAGCTTAGTATTAGTTTGTTGAATAAATTTATACTAAAAGCAAAAAACGTGTCTTAAATTCAAAATCGGTCAAAAATGTTACACCAACACATATTCACAATTCATTCATAAAAAATTATAACAAAAACGATAATATTCTACAGTTTATGATTATTATTGGTACGTTCACTGATTCGCTATTTTCATTAAATAATAACTCATATAATTCTAAACTATATACATTTTGTTCGTTCTAATCTAATAAAATAGAAGTTATAAAAGTATAACAGCTCTAAAGTGATACAGTATAAAAATATAAATTGCATTTTGTAGCAATTTTGATTAACATTTTAATGTTTTATTTCATAAAGTGATGTTCAATATCTGAATATAATATTAAAAATATCATAAATTCATCGCAAACTTAACAATAATACTCGTGATATACTCAACCAGTGTTAGATTATCAACAAAAAATCTTATTTACATTATTTTCCATAGTAAAATTTAAGCAAATTTGCTCTCTACTAAATAGGCTACAAGCAACAAGCAGGCACATTGGGATATCAAATATCAATTTAAAAATATACACATTGCAGAACAAAATATTGCAAAATTAAAAAAAAAAATGTTGCGTTTTCCAAACAACTCAGCCGATCACGTGACCTAATTATTTTTTGAAAATTTTTGTTCTACAATAGGTAAACTAACACCCTTCAGTATTTTCAAAACTTTCTATTAAACGTTTTATATCATGAAAAAATATTATCATATTTTGTAACTATACATAGTTATAAAAATTATAGTACAAAATGTGGGTTATTATCTAAATATATACAAGAGAAAGTCCTGACTGATTGAAACTCGCCAGGAATCAACGTTGAACCTAAACTACGGAACCCTAGACACATGAAATTTGTTTGTATTTTAATGAATTCACACTCCAAATTTCAGGGATTTAACTCCTAAGGGAGTCAAATGGGGTTCAAAGTTCAAAACTTCTTTATACTATTTCATTTTATTCTAGTATTCAGTTTATAAATACAGTAAATATATAGGTAAGTATTGTATCGAAATATTGATGTTTTAAAGTAAAGTGCAATTTAACTTATGAGTAATAAGTTAAATTGCACTTTACTTACTTTTTTGTAAGTTATATTGGTAAATATTATAACTAATGCATAAATACTTGTAAAAATAGAAGCTTTATTCAATGCCACTATGTTTAATACACATGTTTCAGAAATGTATGGAAACCGGGGGGGACTTAGAATTGTTACATAATTACAATTGCATTCAAAATATTCAAAATTAATTAAATTAAATATAATAAAATATATTGTGTTGCGCCATACATTATGGTCGTTTTTGATAGATTTTGTTGACTGTTAACATTAAGTTTAATACTAACTCTGACATATTCTATGTCAAAACGACTATTATGACTCAATGCAGTCGTAACTCTGAAACATTTCTAATAACATACTTGGATCCTTGGCCATGACGGTGTATGTGATACCATTAAGTAATACGTTTAGGACTTATTATTCTTAAATATAGCTGTCAAATTAAAAAAATATCGTACTACAACAAAAAAAAAAAAAATTAGATTCGAAAAAAATGTATATTGTTTTCACTATATTGTACTTTATTGATTTTTAGTGACGATAGGATTATTGAGAGCATTAGAGTCAATTTAGGATACAAATTGCTCGAGGGATTGCATTTAACAATTTTTTTTGTTCGTATAATACAGTAAACAAATAATGCAGATTAACAGTTAATAAATAACAATGATAGTTAAGCATATTTTTACAAAATTAGCGTACACCGTCTCGGCCACAAATGAAACATGCCCTTATTATACACAAACTTCACAAAAAATAAAGCACCATCATTATCTTAATTTATAGCACTCTTTTAATACTCATTTTCTTTATTATAATTCATAAGTTTCTCGTAAAAAATCTCGTAGAAAATATATTTGCGTTCATTCACCACTTTTACAATAGGGTAGAGCGGGGGAATGGCGAACGCGGGATAAAACAAAACGCGGGTAATCTTTAACGCAGTAACAGTAAAGTCCACCACGTAGGTGTTTTATAGGTTTCATTAGTTCACTATGCAGGTGATATGACAAAACTTTTAAGTAATTTTGAAAATTAGTTAATTATTTTTCAATCTATAACATTAAAAATGTATCGCTGCATGTGTTGCTAAGGGCAAATCCCGAGAGCAGCGACACCGATGTTGCCAATTATTTTTTTATTATATTCCTTGTAGTAAGAGGATGGTTCTTACGGAAAGAATAATTTAAAAAATTGCCTGAAAAGATCTAAAATCAACCCTTTTCTGTACTCACATACAATCGATTCGTAATAATACTCAAAAGATAAAGCGAAGAATTAAAAAAAATATTAAAGAATCGACTGTCAGGCGGTACGAAGTTCGCCGGGTCAGCTAGCTAAAAGAAGCTAAAGCAACAAAATTCTTTATGTACTAATTATTGTATGTGCTTATATTATAGCAGCTGAATTCTGCATTTTGTATATTATAGATTGGAAAATGATAGCTTATACTAGCCGTCGTCTTGAAGATCACTCCATCTCTACTCGTAGCAACGCAATTCCCCCACTCACCCTATGTGTGTGTTATATAGACATATGTATAAAAACTATATATAATATAGCTGCTATATTATAGCTATTATCAAAAATATACGATGCATTTTATGCTTCATTTATGCCCTTTTAGGGAAAACCTGTATGTAATAATATAATATCGCATACGATTATAGCTAAGATTTTTAGCATATTTTTACTGAATATATCTACCAAAATAATAGGTTATTACATCTCATTCGTAAAAACTTTCAAATGATTTAATGTTTATTTGCAGGAAAAACTGCATAATATATTAAATATATGCAAAAGTCATTAAAAAAAATTAGTCGCTCAAAATATTTTGTAGTTAAAAAGTTTATTTTGGTTTAATTTTAGACGAGACAAAATATTTCGTAATATGTTGATAATGTTTTTCGCATTGACGTTTCACGCACAAGATTCTAGAATAGTTTTTTTATGACATTACAAAATTCTGTATTAAAAATATACGATAAATAAATATGTAATTATAATCGTGTAGTTATTTTTGGTCACATATTGTAGGGCTATATATTATGTGATAAATAATATGTCAAGACACGGGTTATTTTAGCCCAATTTATCGGCCATGACTATGTTAACCGTGCGATTTACATCTCAACCCATAATTTCCCACAGTTGGGAATAACTGGGAGTCTCGGGTCTCCCCTAATAAGTGGGAGTCCCGCGCGACTTATATTGAATAATAATTATTTTTTAAATTTTCAATTATTTTCTTAATTACAGTCGTAGATCACAGCATATATTTAAGTAAGAAAATATAATCAAATGAAGTCGGTAACTGCTTTTATCACTTTACAAAACCTAAAAGTAACATACGCATTGAGTTATACATACTAACTTACAAACGCATTACAGAAGTACAGAAACGTCCAATGTGTTAAACAGTTCAATTTCAACAAATTAAGACTGTTAAAGAAAAAATGAGGATATAATTAAGTTTCAGGACATTTTTTTTAATAAATATTAGTCTTGCGTTTGACAGCAACTCGCTGTAAAGCTCGCTGATGTAAAGCGACATAGATTTAGGATGTGGCACGCTTGCCTAGAAGAAACCGATTTACTCGTAATTTGAAAATATCGAGATTATAGCTATCGGGTAATAGAGAACTCGCCAGCGAATTCCACAACCTAGCTGTTCGCACAGTAAAAGTAGACGCAAAGCGTTTATTGCGAGTGAGTGGAATCTCTACCAGTATCTCTACTAGTCCGATTGTAGAGAGGGGATGGAGGAGTTAAATTATGTAATTCCAAAGCATTTTTGGACACTGGATCATTCTGTGCCTGAACGACGCGCAATTCAAATTTTGAATTACACGTATTGACCCCAATTCTGACGGCGAATTGGAGTCATTGTCATGCTTTTTCCGAAAGCAGTTCTCAAGTAAGTTAGTTATTTTACGCGACCTCTTTGGTGGTCCCTTACAGTTTGTGTCGACATTTTGTTTACACAATTTATGCTAGCAATCAATATGTAACTAATAGTTTTTCTTATTTAGGATGTGATTATGCAATCTTACACATTCGCTTATATGGACAAGCTCATTAAAAATTGCATGACAACATATTATATTTACTGTTGAGAGTTCCGTACTTTGATTTAGTTTAGTTTAGTTTTAAGTTTAGTTCACAATTACCAAAACTCTCTTTTGATACCACAGGAAAACAGGCAAGAACAGCGCTCTTATCGGTAAAAAGCGATTTCTTCCAGACAACCTGTGTATAATTTGTAATGAATTATTCTACTGTAGGTTACAACTAGGTACCAATTATATAAAAAAAATAATTAAAATCGGTTCAAACGATATCTAAAAACTAATTTAAATATTTCTCAGTATATTTAAATATATATATTTCTGTCACGATGGGACTAGGTAACTGCAATTCTTCTAAACAATTAGATTGGTAAAAATGTTTATTTTTTTATTTTAGATTTGAGAACATTTTTTGGCTTAGTACGGAACCCAGCATTGCAAAATTTACATGTTTGAGAATCAATCTTATTAGATTTGATGACTTACAAAATTATCGTATATGTTCATACAAGAGATCCTTATAGTTTAAAGGAGTTAAAAACGCTACTAATTGTTATATTTACTAATTTGAAATTTCAGTACCACGCATAGATTGCTTGCACTATTTTTCTGTTAAGAATAAGCGCCATCTGTCGACATGTTTTGTCGACTTTAAGGAAAAGTTGTTAATCTGCTCTCAGAGATGGCGTCTCAAATCTCATTATCAGGTAGGTCTTTCTCTCTTGCCAGATAGCACTGTAAGTACACTATTTCTGTTAATAAAAACAGTTTCCATAAGAACAAAGTTCTAATAAGGATCCGAGTATTGATATCGAAAGTGGTGGGGACTTGGTTTTACAACACATTGCATGAATCAAATTACTTTTGCCAGTGTCAGTTTACAACAATGGCGTAAGAGTTTAGAAAAAATAAGACTTTGCATGGATAATGTTCATTGGATATGTTTGGAGTACAATTTTTAATAACTACACATCACCTTAATAAATGGCAATTTCCTCTATTTTTCTAAGCTAAGACATCCATGTCAAAGCAACATTTTACGTTTAAGCTTTATAATTTCAAAAAGATGTGTGTCTTTCAATAGATTTCGCTTTACAAAACTTCTAATCACCTCAACAGATGGCGTTGTAACCAATAGTCGCAAGCTCCGAGATCAATGTCGAAACATTGCGATCTAAGATGTAAGTGACTAAAGTGGTGGTAGCCTTACAACATGTTCAGGAGACAGCGAAGTAATTTCTAAAGATATTACAGTCATTTAACGTCAAAAATTGTGTTTTACTTTAGTACCACACATTACATCAACAGATGGAGTGAATTTTTCAATATCATATCCAAGTCCAAGCAGTATTCAAAAGATGTCTGGCCTGTCAATAGATCACCTCAACAGATGTCGTTGTATTCAATAGTTCTAAGCTCCGAGGTCCATGTCGAAGCAGTGGGATCTAGGATGCGAGTGTGGCGAGTGTGGCGCGTGGTGGTGCGGCCCACCTAACAGGAGACTCGGGAGACAGGATTCGGTGAGAGCGCCTAGACCGCCCAGAGACAAGCTCGAGTCGTTCATTAGGGAACCTGGGAAACATAATAATTATGTAAGTGTTCGAGCTTGATCAATTGACAACATTAAATAAGTGATGGCAATTGAAAACCATTTCGAGAAAATGTAATGAAGAATTCATACTAAAAATAACAGAATTTTATATCCACTTTCACCTAAGTCATTTACTAAAAACAAGAAAAAAAATATCTCGTATTTATGTTAATACCGTCAGACGCCACCAATAAAAAATATGATTGTATCTGTCACCTGTGAACTATACCAAAACAAACTATATTTTCAAAAATCTCTAAAAACATATTTTTTACATTCTGAATAAAATAAAAAATATCCCACGTAGTGGGATAAGGTCAAGAAGATGATGATGTGAATTGATTAGCAGTGTAAGACGTACAGTCACCTGTATTGTGAGGGAACCCGCTAGAGTCTGTGTGGTGCAACATTGCAGATATACTTCTGTCGGCTGCCTCGGCCACCACATCGCTCAGCGACAGCTGGGAGGTAGGCGACGAACAGAGCATCGGATCTCCTGTTATTGTAAAAAAGTTATTTTATTATAAATACTTTTGTTCAAGTAAATCATCCAAGCCATGTGTTTGCCTTCTATGCTTTAGAAGCCAACAGTTTTGCAAATCCCCGCATTCATACATCATCGTCATCAGCTTATCTGTTGGACTGTTGGACGTAAGCCTCTCCCGCTGCACGCCACTCAGCCCGATCCTGGGCCTCTCGTTTCCAACCTTTGCCCGCATTCTTCGCGTCTACCTCAGCGGTTGTCGATTCTGCGACACATATGACCGGACCATTGCCATTTCAGCCTACTAATGCGTAGAACTATGTCGGTAACTCTAGTTCTCTGGCGGATGAAACATATTATAAATGCAAACATAGCAAAAATGTGTTGTTTGTTTGTCCTTCTTTTCCTCAGCAACTGAGTGACGATTCGACTTGATTTTTGCAAAGCAATAAATAGTACGAGGTCCAGAAAGTAGCATTGGCTATTTTTTGAAATGCGGACGTAGCCGCGTCTAAACGCTAAATCTATATTATAATATCTTGAGGTCAAAGCCTTGACACCATAACTAATTGTTTTCTTTAAAAGAATATTATTTATGTTTTCCATTTCCCCGGGTAATACACAGCAATGCTTGGCGTATGTATGGATGATGAGTGATGATGCTATCGTACCCGAAGTGACAGGATTGTGCGAGTCGTCGTCCATGAGGTCCTCTATCTGCGCCAGGTTAAGTCCCGCGTCACTGTCCTCTCCACTCAGGAGTCCAGGGGTCGGGGATAAACGCATCTGGAATATACAAAAAGAGTCATTACCATAAACATTTGTGGTTAGTGGGGTCGATTGCCGTGCAAAAGGTACGAGATTCGATACCACGAAACATGCAAGAAGTCTCCGGTGAAGTAAAACATCGTGAGGAAACCATAGAAGGTGGTAAGACGTTTCCTATCGATCGCCTGGCTAGCTACCACCTTCAAGTTGTAAAATCTGTCGCCAAGCACCTAACGGTGTGTTCCGGCAGCCTTCCTTGAGAGCCAGTGTATTCCAGACTATTCCAGTGTATTCCAGGCATATCAGGTAGGCAAGGTAAGGTTGCCTGGAAGAGATCGCTTTTCAGCAATAAGGCCGCCACTATATTTTGTAAGAATTTTCTCTTGTATTTAATTTAATTTTTCTGTGTGTCTACAATAAAGAATTGATCTATCTATCTATCATGCTCCATCTAGGGCTACAGTATCGCTGACTTCCGTGGTCGTGCGAACTTGTGGTCAAATGTCTAGCGGTGTAGAATAAAAAAAATATGATTTTATTTACCAAAGAGAACAACCCGCTGAATCAAGAGAGGGAAAGTAATGACCAAATATGTTAATTTTAGTTTAAAACTTAAAGCTGCTTGCGGCCGCTTAGCTTTCTTAACGTGCAGGAAAAGTTTACCTAAAATATTATAGTCAGAAAATCATACGTTTCTCCTACAAAAAATATCCCGTTTTGGTTTGCCTGCGATCAGTTTAATTGCATAACAAAAAAATGCGAGTTACAAACAATCTAAATTACACTCATACTATATCACACCCACAAAAGACGCAAATAAATAAAAATCTGTATTTAATACGCAAATCTTAGTCACAACCATCTGAAATAAAAATATATCCTCACCTTAATATCCTTATGACTAAATAAATTATCTGGCACCTGGTCCAGACAGAGATCGGGTTCCAGGCAACCCAGCGATAAACCCTCTTCTCGACTGAGCGGCGAGCACGAGCCTAGTTTCAGTCCATCTGAAAGAATTGAAGACGAAAAACATCATACCGTTCATTTTGTATCGGTAAATATGGTGGAAAAGTTACATGAAAGGTTTATGGTCTGTACACATGATAAGTTGCCGACCAAGCCTATCGTACTCAATATATACTAAAATAAGACCATCAGTTGATTGAAAACAAAACACAGTTCTCAATTTCTTTGCAATTTAGTCATAAAATTGCCAGCGATTAGAAACTACATAACTTAACGACTGCTTTGAAGTCACTTTATTTTAATTTGCAAATGTTAAAAGCTACAACGACTTTTAATTCTATATCCTATATTCTATATATATTCTCATCTGGCATATCAAAAGGGCACGAGGGAATTCTCAATCCAGTCTGCCCCATTGCTGTAGCCACTGGGGGTAGTCAAGAGATAGCAGTGAATGCAACTTGCACTGACTTTTATACTCTTTTCATAACAATTTAACTACAATAATAAGTTGGAAATTTGTAAACACAAACCTTATAATTTTTGGAGTGGGTAACCAAGCCACTTAGTCAGTTACTGCTTCCTTACTCTAGAAATAATACGATTACAGAAGCTGAGGATTGATGTACATATACATTATATGGTTCGTTACGCTAACAACTTAGTATCATCGTGAAAACATCGTAAGGAAACCATAGCATGGTGGTAGGGCGTTTCCTATCGCTCGCCTGGCTAGCTACCACCCTCAAGTTGTAAAATCTACAGTGTCCCGGCAGCTTTCCTTGAGAACCAGTGTATTCCAGACTAGGTATGCTCCATCTGAGCCTACAGTATCGCTGACTTCCGTGGTCGTGCGAACTTGTGGTCAAATGCCACAGCTGTGAAGGATGAAACAAAATAGCCCATAGTCCAGTTACCTAGAGCGTCGAGCGCTGAGAGGCACTCAGTGGAGGGCATGTCCCGCAGCAGGTCGGGAGGTTGTTCTCCCAGCTCCATCAGCGGCGCTGGCTCGCTCTTAGGGAGTATCACCTCCTGGAATAAAAACGATAAAACTATCTTAGTAATTTATAACAAACAAGGTATTACATTTGTAAATCAAGTGACTAAATTGAAATTAAATGATGTGGATGTTTAAAGCTATTATAAGGTACGAATACAGATCTTAATGCTAAATTAATGTCCTAGTGTACATACCAATATTGTCCTAGTGTGCGATTTAATATTTATACAAACTAATTTTGTAAAAATAAGTAAAATAAAATTGTCTTTAATTTCCACTACATTACAAATATTTCAATACATCTGTTCCGATATAAGTACGAGTAATGAAAATAAGTTGTATTTAAGTTCTACTCGTAGTTCTACGTAGAAAGAGGGAAGGGAAGTAACATTAATTAGTTACAAGCAGAGGGACGAAGAAAAAAGCAATACTCAAGTATGACAAAATTATTACATATTTTAAATGACAAAAAGAAGTAATTAAATATCAGTAAAATTAAAAGTGTGACTACTCTCGGCTCTCTAACCCGTCTATTGAAGAAACCACATTTTTCGGTAAGTCAAACCAACTCCACAAATACTTACCCACTTTCATTTCGCAACGTTCATATATAAAGTAGATTATCTAACACAAGAGGTGTCTCTTCTAAACAACTTTTGTAGGTATAGAAACTTAAATTCGATTAACATAGACGAAGATCTCCTTGTATAATTGGAGATGATCAAAAGACTAATCTAGTTGCTAGATGGCGCTACTCACCGGTATCGTGTGGTGCGGGTCGGGCGCGCTCTCTACGCCCGAGTCGTCCGTGTGGGGGGAGCTCCACGCACTCCCCCCCTCTCCGCCCGACAGCGGGAGACCGTGCACGCGGGCTAGACGCTCGAGCTCCTAAAATAACATAATCTTATTTAAATTTGTAATTAAGTGAAATATTGTAATGTGACTTGCATGAGTACGAGTAGCATAACGCCAATAAATATTTTTATTTCATTTCATGACAGTAATAAAACAAGTTATTTTAAAAATACATCTTAGTTTCCTGATTAATCGGGCTACCGTCGACAAATTATCAAAAAAAAAAAACACAAAAAAGTCATGCAACGTTTTTTTTTGATATTATGAATTTTGGTTTTAGGGACAGATGTCGCATAAACAGCTAAAAACTAATAAAATTTAATGATATAAATAGCACTTTAGCACTTTTCTCCCATCCATAGAAGAAATACCTTCCAAAAAATATCAAGTAGGTATACGTGACAAACATAACACTGACAGATGAGAAAAACCCTACATTTATTAATAAAAAAATAGATAAATAACATTTCACACTCGCAACTCCCGCTACATTCACAAAGTGCAAAACATACCCAGACTCGAACACAATTCTAATTAATGGTTCGAATAGCTACTGCCTCGACCAGGAATGGAAAACGCAATGCTATCCACTAGACCACGTCAGTCGACAAAATTCATGTAGTCGGGTAAAAGTGCTTACCTGTATCCTAAGCATTAATTTCCTATTATGTATTTCTATTTGCTTTCTTCTCTGTTCGCTCTGTTGGAGCCTCGTGACTTCATCTCTCAGACATTTGATGTAGTCTACGCTGCTCTTCAGTATGGTTCCCTTATTGGGTCTCACGTCTCGGATCACTTCGTAAAATGGATCGTTTGTCTTAGGTAATAAGGTGCCTAATTCTTTGATGCGATCGTTTATGTTGAAACGGCGACGACGTTCGACTGAAAAAAATATATTAGTAATAAGTTTAAGAATTTTGTACTCACGTCACACGCGCTATATATGGTCGTCAATTAGTTTTTTAATTACTGTTCTTTAAGTTTTTGTCACCATAAATATAGTATGATATAAGTGGATATAGTACTCACTGATATTATGGTTCTCCTTCTTCTGTCTGTCCTTGGCGAGCGCGTGTATGTCCGCGTCCGTCAGTAGATTGTACCCGCCAGACTCCAGCCCTGGGGACACGTCGTACACTGCTCGCGTTACATCGTTACAATATATTATTCATTATAACTTACTCGTTACAAAATATTACTCATTATACTTTACTCGTCACAAAATATTACTCATTATACTTTACTCGTTGCAAAATATTACTCATTATACTTTACTTGTCACAAAATATTACTCATTATACTTTAATTATAACTAGCAGCGCCCCGCGGCGATAGCCGCATAGACTGTTTCATCCTACTGAAACTCTAGATTTTGGCCAAGATAGGAAAATGGTCTATAATGTGTTAATCCTGAATATATGCTATCCACTAGTATCCATGTAGATCAGTACCTGGATACCGAATTTAATTTCATTAAAATCAAGTCAGCGGTTTGAACGTGAAGGAATTGTGACGAAAACAACACCTAGATGGAATCAAAACGTTTACATATTTTCCAGCAAACATTAAATTCAAAATCACCGCCATAAACAAGCGACAAATTAAAGCAAAATTCAATAACTGGGCTACTGGGATAAGAAAATAAAATGAAACCTCGCAGAGGATACTCCGCGCTCGTTTTGAGGATAAGCTACGAACGAACGCAAAACCCGAGCCTACTTCGACCATTATCGTAAGTCTAGTCAGTTTGAAATCTAATAATTTACATTGTGATTTAACACAACCATTTTACTTTTAATATATAATTCTTACACACAAACGAACTTAAAAAGAACCTAAAAAAAGTGATTAAAAGTAAAAAATTATGTCAGTGTGGCAGAGTCCCAAGAACGCTGGCAGCATTCCCGCGTTGAATTGCCACTGAAATCCTTTGAGCAAGGAATGAGCCAGCTCTCTTGTCACCAGTGGCATCGAAGAGTTAACAGCAAATGTTTTTTTAAGAAACTCTTGGTACTAGAACCCCATGGTCCAAAAGTTTCTACGCCAAGCGGCACGAAAATATAATCTCCTGAAAGAGACGTTTATTTCCGCCCCTTGGCAACATTAGCAGCCAATGCTTGCAGTTTAAAATAATAAATCAGTTTGAGTACTTACTCATGTTATGATTGTCCTTCTTGTGTCGGTCCTTTGACAAGCCGTGCATGTCTGCGTCGGACAGCAGGTCGCCAGCCACGGAGCTCGCCGTGGACGGAGGACCTGACGAGGACAGCGGACCGGCGCCGCTATCCAACGATAGTATGTCATCTAGGAACTCGTCTGTCTGAAATTGTAGTTTATATAGTTTTACTGACATGTATTATATGGACTTAATATTCACTAGGAAATGACAATAGTATTAGGTTCATGGAATCAGTGACCGCACACGCTGCCATCAGCGCCATAATGGCAGAAATGAAATGGATTCATTGTCACTTAGACAATCTGAAGTCCAATAATTTTTGGTTATTTGACATTAAATTGATAAAATAATAAAAATAAATTTATTTTTATTATTATATCAATATATATATTATATCTTTGCAGAGATAGCTAGGGTATTATTCGTTTATTTTGAGGTAGATTGGTTACAGCGCCACCTATTTAATTAACAAGGTACTATCAGAACACTCGGTTTGCTGTGGCAGCTAGTATCGAAAGTAACAGGAGCCAATGTATACACATACATACATCTCAACTGAGCTCTGGCGCATATCTGGTCTGACAATACTACTACGAATAATGGACAGTCAATGAAATAGAAAGCATCTGCTATCGTTACTTCGCCACATTTAGACGAGCTTTGGCATTAAATTGATTACTAAACCACCTAGATTCGGCGGCCTGCGCGTACTGAAAAAAGAAAATTAACAAAACTAGACACTAGTTTGATACCAACCTGTGAGTTGTTAGTACCCACGGAGCAGAGGCCGGGACTCAGCAGGCTGGAGGCGGAGGCGCGGTCGGGAGAGGAGGCCGCGGTGCCCAGCTCCGGGGCCGAGAGTGGGGCACCGCGACTCACTGCTGGCACCTGGTATGGTAACGGACAAAATCAAACTTGAGGCTTTTTATGACCTAGCTCTGCGAACTTCTTTAAATTTACTGAAAACTTTTTTCTTGTGGTTTCGTATTTAGAACTTATTTAATAAAGTATCATAGTTGAGCAAGACAAGGCACCGCAAGCCACGGACAGCACTTGGGATGGTGTAACAAATGTAATCAAACACGAATCTTTTTAGGTAAGTAGACTTGCGTCTGACCGCAAGTCACCTGATAAATTTTAACGATTCGGGCATAAGGTTGGAAACTAGCAGCCGAGGATCGGGATGGGTGGCGTGCCTTGGGAGAAGTTCATATCCAGCAGTAAATTAGGGAAAGCTGATGATAAAATATCGGGAAATAGAAAAGCGGCTAGTTATTGATTTCCACGATCCCATTGGTGCGTAATGTGCGTAATGTGCGTTTGTCAATTCTCAATTCTCGCCGTATCTCTTCTCGTCAGGTGTTTTAATAGATAATTTGTTTTATTTCTCCATCACACTACACCATCGAACTAAACGAGACACTAAGTACAAGACGGCGATTCTAGGCAGAAGTTCCGAGTACTCGCACGAAAATCTTATAGTCACAATATAAGGGAAGTTGCAGTCAAAAGAAAGTCTCTTCACTTATTTACTTATAAAACACGTTTGATTATTTACTTCTATACGAAACAAATAAGCAATAACTTTGAGAGAGACACTGACCTGTGTTTGCGGTTGAAAAGATTCACTAAGGTACTGTCGGACCTGGCTCTTCTGCTTCTGGATCACGTGATACCGGGTGGGGTTCTCCAGAACTGTTCGGACCTGGAATACCGAAAAATTCAAATTAAGCACATCATATGAAGAATGGTAGTTTTTTTAGGAAGCAGCTGTTGAGCGAAGGCAGTCTCTATAGCTTTACAGGAGTTTTTGGGGATGACAAACATTCGCTCCATAAAATAAAATAAAAACGATAAAAAAACTCAAAATTCGGTTTGAGCTGTCACCAGGAGGGTTAATCAAACTGCTTTGGAATCGCTGATTAGATGTGACCTAGAGCATGCCAGGGAATTACAAACGACAGCTCTCTATATTATTTGATAATTTAGTAAAAAAAAGAACCTTAAAATAAGTTTTTGAGTATAATTCATGCATAAAAAATACATGACAGTTATTAACCAATTAATATATCAAGATAAGATCATCATTCTGTTGCCACTCTAAGTTGGTAAGTTCAAAACTGATAGTGATATTGCGAGCGTGACGGGCACAAGTGTGACAGGCTTGGTTGTCTTGCCTGTTGTCGCTAGATGGCGCTAGTGGTCGATTCACCTGTAACACCTGTGACGGACACAAGTGTGTTAACCATCAGGCTCATTTGTCTTATCTGTTGTCGCTAGATGGCGCTAGTGGTCTACTCACCTGTAACACCAGTGTCAGACACAAGTGTGTCAACCTTCAGGCTCGTTTGTCTTGTCTGTTGTCGCTAGATGGCGCTAGTGGTCTACTCACCTGTAACACCAGTGTCAGACACAAGTGTGTCAACCTTCAGGCTCGCTTGTCTTGTCTGTTGTCGCTAGATGGCGCTAGTGGTCTACTCACCTGTAACACCAGTGTCAGACACAAGTGTGTCAACCTTCAGGCTCGCTTGTCTTGTCTGTTGTCGCTAGATGGCGCTAGTGGTCTACTCACCTGTAACACCAGTGTCAGACACAAGTGTGTCCAACCTTCAGGCTCGCTTGTCTTGTCTGTTGTCGCTAGATGGCGCTAGTGGTCTACTCACCTGTAACACCAGTGTCAGACACAAGTGTGTCAACCTTCAGGCTCGCTTGTCTTGTCTGTTGTCGCTAGATGGCGCTAGTGGTCTACTTACCTGTAACTCCAGTGACATACACAAGTGTGTCAACCTTCAGGCTCGCTTGTCTTGTCTGTTGTCGCTAGATGGCGCTAGTGGTCTACTTACCTGTAACTCCAGTGACGGACACAAGTGTGTCAACCATCAGGCTCATTTGTCTTATCTGTTGTCGCTAGATGGCGCTAGTGGTCTACTCACCTGTAACACCAGTGACAGACACAAGTGTGTCAACCTTCAGGCCCGCTTGTCTTGTCTGTTGTCGCTAGATGGCGCTAGTGGTCGACTCACCTGTAACACCTGTGACGGACACAAGTGTGTCAACCATCAGGCTCATTTGTCTTATCTGTTGTCGCTAGATGGCGCTAGTGGTCGACTCACCTGTAACACCTGTGACGGACACAAGTGTGTCAACCATCAGGCTCGCTTGCCTGTTGTCGCTAGATAGCGCTAGTGGTCGACTCACCTGTAACACCTGTGGCGGTAGTTCGACGTGAGGCGCAATCCTAGCGACCTCCGTCGGACTGCACTTGCCCTTCTCTTCATTGCTCTTAGATTGACCTGCTTGCTGGTTCTGGAACATAATGAAATGAGACTGAATGAATATAGAACAAACAACAAACAAAAAATATAAAAAATTAAAAATAAAATGCAGTGTATTATGGTAGTACAAAAACGGACAGTCTTATTATCTAAAGCGGTTTCTTGACTTCTATATCGAGACATGTTACTTATCTAATTTCACTAATAAGATGGAGATCAGAGACCAACATCGGTTTCTTATGCACTTACGCATGAAACAATGCCTCGTAGGAGATGAAAGAAAAGTTTTTTTACCAACATACAAAGTCTATTAATGAGGATAAGAAATTAAAGTGTTTAATGGCTCAAATTCGTCTCCTCCCATAAAAGCTCCCATACAAATTTCTCAGTTACTCAGATTTTTAAATGCCTCAATAACTAGACCAATAACGCAAATCATAATAACGCAAATCATAATAAATCATAATAATAAATCATATCTACGGAGATATTATAAAATTAAAAAACAAATACATTAAATCGGTTCAAGCATTTCCGTAATCTCAGGTAACTAACTTTAAAAAAAACTTGTAGCTGTTGCCCTCGACATAAAATGGAATTTAGACATATTTCAAACTTTGAACTCCGATTAAACTAGGGGAATATTATCACTTCGGGATTGAATTTCCAAAATATTTCTTAGTATACAGAATGAATAAAAAATTAAAAAAAATATATAATACTAGTAGCTGTCTGACGCGGCGTTACTCGCGACAAGTTTGGTATATCATATAGTTTTAAACTTTGAACCCCCATTTGAACCCATTTGGGGTTGAAATTCCACAAAATACTTTTCAATACACCACTACACTCTATAATGAATACACCCTTCAAATTTCAAGTTTAGCCTCCACGTTGTTTTTTTTATGCTACACAAGTTCCATCCATGGAAGTCAGCGATACTGTAGTCCTAGATCATGCCTAGTCTGGAATACACTGGCCCTCAAGGAAGGCTGCCGGAACACACCGTTAGGTGCTTGGCAACACATTTTACAACTTGAAGGTAGCTGGCCTGGCAAGCGATAGAAAACGCCCTATATACCACCATGCTAAATAATATCATTTCTCTTGTGTCTCCGATTCCTAGAAAATATCAGTCAGGACCTTACTCTTTTATAATAGATGCTTCCTCTTTTGGTTGAAGTTATAATAATCCACAATGATCATTATTTAGAAAGAATTGTCCAAAGAAGGAGCGAGGAAGGCGCCACGATATGATGCATCACGTTCTATCGTGCTGTGGAATGCTCTGACAAATGATCAATTGATCTGGTTTCAGGTTTCAGTTGGAATTGATTACAACTGATCAATAAGTTACAATTTATATGTGTATTTTCATTGTATTGCCATTCCAAATTAACAACGGACAGCGAGATAAAAATGCCGAGCCAAAGAAATATGTCAGCTGTTTCATATAAAGCTTTTTAATAAAGCTATTTATCTAGTACGAGTACATTAAAAACGTGTCAGCAAAGTGGACAGTAGTAAAGCTATTTTAAATATCATGTATGTCATCAAAATCAAACTAATTTTGACTCAAAGTACAGGTGTATTCCCGAAAACCCCATTACCAACTTCATCAACTTGTGTCGCGGCGGTTACGGCTATCTACGTCAAAACATCATGGATTCCAGTAAGACATAGCATCTAGTTTAACAAATGGCGGTCTTATCGCTAGACTGCAACTTACTTGTAAAGATTCCTTGCGCAGCTGCTCCTGCGCATGTTCGCGCATCAACTGTTGCTTGAGCTGCGTGCGCGACGTCGGCGTCAGCGTCTTGAACGTAGGCGGGCTGGAACAACGGAGAATGGACTTTAGTGCATGTGGTATTGGGTAGGTTTTGGCTTGGAAGTAAGTAGGTGTGCAAAGTCGCGGCCATCTTGAGTGAAAGAAGAGTGAAGATGGCTGCAAGCTGCTGGAGCGTCTCTTTTATCTTGTATCTTACTATTGTTATATTGAACTAATACTTCTCGAAACAGTTGACGCAATCTATTGCCACAAAAAATAAAAACAACCTATTTAGCAATCTGACACAACATACTCGTGCTTTTATATTACCGAAGAAGTATTCCGCGGCGCTTGAGATCTGATAAGATATCTAGAATATACAACGTGTAACAGAAAGGTGTGACAACACTTAACGGTGTTAGTCTACCCATCAAAGCGAATCCATTGTGAAAGTTTTTTTTTTTAATTCGCGAAAATATATTAAGTTCTGTATACAAAAATTGGTCACTTGATTGGTCAAGTTGTGTGGAGGACGAAATATTTTTTCTCGACTTTGGCTAATTTTTCTTCTACAATGTGTTCACTTTGATGGGTAGACTAACACCCTTAAGTATTGTCACACGTTCCTGTTACATGTTGTATATTATAGATAGCTATCGTCATACAGTGACCCTGTCTAAGACCATGTGCCCGCATACACACATACACATAACTACGTATATACTGTAAATATATTGTTCATAACGAGTCAACCCTGACCGTTAATTCAACAGCATATCAACTTGCAAGCTTGTTTTATATATTCACGTAGGCTCTATGAAATTATAAATATAATAATCACACGATTAGTATTTTTAACTGACTTCATAAAAATGGGAGATACTTAATAAACAGTTATATTTTAGTTAAATTGCACATCAAACAAAATAAACAGTATAAAATACAAAGAGATAATAGCTATACATATGACCTAAGGCATTTTTTCCAGGCAACCTTCGAAGGATAAGGCTATTATTGCAAAAAATATATATTTGACAACCTAACTTATACACTAATAAAACTAATAATTACAGAACATTAATTACACATAATTTACAATATAATAATATGTACAAACTGAATATAAGCTCCTGAATATATTTAATATCCTACTAATATTATAAACGCGAAAGTTTGTAAGAATGTGTAGATGTATGTATGTTTGTTACATGAAATTTAGTACGAAAATAGCTCAGACCCTGGATTAACACATATAACCTACTTTTTATCCTGTATTAAAGCCAGTAACAGCGGCCATTCAGCGCTCTGATTTCGATAATTGTTATTACTAGACGAAATAATTTTATAAGTCAAATAAATTGTTAAAATTTGTAAAATTTTTGTTCACATTAATGAATAATAAATGAATGAATTAACTCTTTATTGCAGACACACGAACATCAAATATGTATCAAAAATCTTACGTCTAGAGTCACAACACAACTGTCTTATTAATAAACGCATCTTAACTTAGAACATATTTTGTCTTGTTCTATCCAATGGAGAACGTCACGCGCCAAAACAAGACATATGACGATTGAAGTTAAGACGCGTTTATTAATAAGGCTGCAAGTGGTTAGAAGCGAGTTTGAAAAAACCCGACTGCTAAATCGTTAAACCTGTGTAACATCCTTAATTTATATTTTTTAGTTTTGATGAACTCAGTGTCACTCTCACGACTAAGACGAATCTATTGACACAACTCACATATATATACGATAAATCGTTTAGGCTCTAGGGCGTGCCAAATAAATATACATACATACATACACTCGAAAAACATAACCCTCCTTCTTTCGCATTCGGATAAAAAGTGTATTAACCCTTTCTCAACAATTTACCCAAACCCGTTGCAAATTCTCCACCACGCACTAATCCCGTTTAACATGCGCGTACGCATCCCAAACTCTGTACCATCTTTATTGTATTGTATGCCAAACATAACTGTTACACGACTTAAAGACAGACGTTTATGCAACATGAATTTTATATATTTTATGCAAAATAAAAACATACGCTACCTTTGAAAGCGTTTTCGAAGAGAAATTAAATATTTATTTCACGAAAATAGGGTAATATTACATTTACTATTCAAAATACAGGATTTGGGTGTACGAAGCCAAAAGGGGGTCACTATACTCTTCCTTAGGAACAACTTTTACTTTGGGACCAACTCTGAATTCGAGAAAAAAAACAGTATTTAGTAATTAGTAATTATTTCGGCTTAGTACACCAATAACCGACAACCATATATATATGTTTACCATTAATTGACATGTGAAATTAGTTCTGTTAATATTATTATTAAAGAAGAAACTTAAACTAATTTTACTCTAGGGTCTTAGGACAAATCTGGCGTTTTGCCTACTATGCCTATTAAGGGAGAAAGCTAGGTATAAAAAAGTGGTATAAAAAATTATGTTATTTCTCTTCTCTACATGTATTCAAGAAGGTTTGTCATTATTTTTTTTCATTTGAAACGGAAAATGGAATCATACGACTCGTGTATTCTAATTTATATTATTTGAAAAAAAAAAACACTGGACATTTCAAGTACGCGTGATTCCTAAACAATATAAAACACACAGGATTTCTTAGATATTGTTTTGATATAGTTTAGTGAAAATCACTTGCAATTGTAGAAACCAATCTTAAGATGGCAATTAGCTTGGCCCTTGACTCCGCAAAGTCGCAAGTAAAAGTAGGTAGGTACGTAAAGTATCAATACAAAATGTGGGTATAATAAAAAATAACGATAGCAATTGACCCGAATGCAAAACCCATGACATGTTCAAAGCACTGATTTTATGTGTTTATGTAATATTACTTGTTATATCGCGGTGAGGAAAATAGATTTCCCTTAACAACAAGCAATGGTTGTTAATTTAGTAGTGAATAAATATGTACTCGTATCTTCGAGAAAAACGACAAGTTCGAATTTTCATACATTATTGTCATTGTGTAATTATACCATTCAATACTAGAGCAGCTTATTTCAGTTGTTTTGATTAAAAACTAAACTACTGGATCGATTTTGATAAAAACCTGTGGAGTATACTTTTTTAACATTTTTTTATCAATTTGAAAAATTATTCGAATATACTAAAAAAATAATTTGTCCCTTATGATGTCGAGTTTTTAAAAACGGTCATAGAATTAGTTAAAATTAGTCATATACTTACAACGAGAGAGTTTCTAAAAAAATGATAACTGACAGATTCTAAATTCTAATATATAGAAAGTTTTCTTTTCTTTAAGCTCATATAACATATAAAAAACAAGTCGACATGACATTAAAATTTCGCGAGTCCATCACGATTCTCGTCAGGTGTCGTGTTGCGATTTGGTGTGTACGCGCCCTAAATGTGAGATTCATTGTCGAAACAGCGTCGGGTGACGGTGCTTAGGGTCATGTTTTGGATAACAGACTGGAATTCTATGAACACATTCTGTACAGTAAAATCTAGCACGATAAAATGATTATTAGTTGTCACCAGTATCATATTCAGTAATAATAAATCCACGGTGAAACTATTGATGTTTTTTTTTACCCGACTGCGAAAGAAGGAGGGTTAAGTTTTTGAGTGTATGCACTGGCTCGCTCTAGAGTCTAAACGGCTTGCTGTATTCTTATGTGAGTGGTGTCAATAGATTCGTCTTAGTCGTGAGAGTAACACTGGGTACATCAAGATTTAAAAAAAGAAATCTAGGATGATACACAGGTTTAACGATTTAGCGGTCGATTTAGACCTGCTGACTAGAGCATAGCCAATGGGAGGTAAGTAGGTCCAGCTGCTCCCACCCCATACAGCAAAAAAGTAAGTGTTTTTATACATTTTCATCATCTTGCCCTCCCCTAGTCCTGCATACATAGGCTAACGCTCGCCTAGCTAACTACCAACCCCAAGTTGTAAAAATCTGTCGGCAAGCACCTGACGGTGTGTTCCGGCAGCCTTCCTTAAGAGCCAGTGTATTCCAGACTAGGCATGCTCCGTGTCGCTGACTTCCATGGTCGTGCGAGCTTGTGGTCAAATGCCTAGCTGTTGGATAAAAAAATGGCCTGATTAAAAAGAGAACCATCGCTCGCTCAGAGAACGCACTTCTAATATTTGCGTGTGGAAATATGGCCATCAAAGCTAAAACCATTAACTTAATTGTTAACATAGCTATAAGTTTCCCTAAAAGTACTAAAATAAAACAATTAGCAAGTGTTAGAGCACATCTTTTATTTTATCCAACAAAGCTGAGCTGGGGATTAATCTAGGTCGGGAATTGAACCTGGGAGCGGTTCTCTAACCACTAAACTAAGGCTGTGAAAATTCGATGTATGATGCAACATTGCGATAGCATCATACAAAGTACTCTAAACATGTTTTTGTCGATGAGTTTCTGCCTTCAAAGTTAAGTAATTCAATTTGCAAAGAACAACTGCACGGCTTTAAAATACAAAGTGATATATATCGAAAATACTTGTATTCGTCACGTGCCGTCACTTATACGTCACTTATATGGACAATCGTGACTGGTACATACATGCATAGTTTACATCTACACAAATATTAAAAGGAAAGATTTGTATTCTTGTATTTAACGAATAAACTTGAAAACTACAGGAGAGATTTTTTTTTTTTTTTTATTTTTTTTCTATTGCACAAGGAGAACCCGTAAAGACTTTCCTTGATAATATTACAATCTAGCCTAAGTCTAAGGCTAATAAGTAATTTTAGTTTAACTTAATCTTCTACAAAATAATGTCTCTAAGAATTTGTCCATCGGCACTTTTCTTATTACAGTTGTTAAGGCGAAAACACTTTGTTCACGTGTTCTTAAGTCTTAGCACTTTCACTATTATATTTCACTATTTTACTTTTAACACTACACTAACTCAAACGGTTTAGTTCTTTTTAGTCTTCTAGTTATGTCAGTGTGGTCGAGGAGCTGGATAGCCTCGACATTGACATGATGGTGAAGCCGGTTTTGGTGAGCTTCGGCGTATTTTTTTATCACTTGTTCAACGAATTCTACTTTTAAGTCCTGGTGAAG
This sequence comes from Ligdia adustata, assembly GCA_947049295.1. Taxonomy (NCBI): domain Eukaryota; kingdom Metazoa; phylum Arthropoda; class Insecta; order Lepidoptera; family Geometridae; genus Ligdia; species Ligdia adustata. The sequence goes on from OX346238.1 coordinate 8,445,620, forward strand.
ATCGTTGTTTCTTATGTACCAAGGTGCATCGGTAATATCCCTCAGTACTTTATTCTGGAATCTTTGAATCATGAGCCTATTACTTTGAGCGGTACAGCCCCACAGCTGTATACCATAAGTCCATATTGGCATCAGGACTTGTTTATACACTAGCAGTTTGTTATGTATTGACAGCGGAGAATTTCTTCCAAGCAACCAATACATTTCTCTATAGCGTAAATCCAGCTGCTCTTTTTTCTTCTTGACGTGTTCTTTCCAGCGAAGCTTCACGTCAAGGGTCATGCCTAGATATTTTGCTGTATTCTCATATGGTATTACTTGACTGTTGATGTAAACCGGAGAATACTTGTGTCGTTTATTACTAAAGTCTATGTGAATTGATTTGGATTCATTTAATTTTATCCTCCATTTCTTCGTCCAGTCATAGACTTTATTCACAGCCATTTGAACTTTTTCTGCAGCTTCTTCATGAGTATTCCCTACGGCCATGATTGCAGTATCGTCAGCAAAAGTTGCAATGGTGTTATTTTCTGGCTGTGGTATATCACATGTGTATAACAGGTACAGGACCGGACCTAATACACTTCCTTGTGGTACACCGGCTTTTATATTTTTTAGATCTGAATATGCATCTTCATGTCTTATTCTAAATACTCTATTTGTTATATATGATTCCAGAATATCCACGTACGATTTTGGTAGCATGTTTCGCAGTTTCACTATCAAACCTTCGTGCCAAACTTTATCAAATGCTTGCGCCACATCTAAAAACACTGACGAGCAGACTTTATCTTCCTCAAGGCTTTTCTCAATCATGGTTGTTATTCTGTGCACCTGGTCTATTGTTGAGTGCTTTTCTCGAAATCCAAACTGATGGTCAGGTACAAGTTTTAAATCTTCTATCACTGGCTTGAGCCTTTTCAGTAACAGTTTTTCAAATAATTTTGATATTATTGGTAAGAGAGATATGGGTCTATATGATGTTGTTTCATGTGGTGGTTTACCAGGTTTGGCAATCATTATTACCTCGGCAACTTTCCATAAATCTGGCACATATTTCAGCCTTATAACAGCGTTTATAAGTGTAGTAAGTTTGACTATAGCTTTCCGCGGTAAATTTTTTAGCACTTCTCCGGATATTAAATCATAGCCGGGAGATTTACGAGGGTTTATACTCCTTTTGATTTCACCTAGTACTTCCTTTGGAGTTACTAGTTTTATATTATTACGGTCGCAAGAGTCAAATACTTTGAGAACGGGAATTTCGTAAAACTCGCTTTCATTTGGTTGAAATATTGCTTCTAGATGATCTGCAAATCTCTTAGCTTTTTGCACGTTATTTTTTGCCCAAACTCCAGGGCTGATTTTAATCGGTGGAGAGTGGTCAATTGGCTTCTTTAGCTTTTTTGTTACTTTCCAAAGTGAATATCCGGAACTGCTGTCACCAGTTATTCCTTGAAGGTATTTGTTTGTAGTCTCATCATTATAACTTTGAATCATTCTACTAAGCTGTTTTGTCATATTATTGAGTGTTCTTTTATCTGCAGGGCTTCTAGAGTGCTGCCATGTTCGTCTTTGCTTCCTTTTTTCGGCAACCAATTCTTTTATTTTATGCGGATAAATCTTGCCTTTTGTTGTTAGATTAATTGCAGGTGTGTTGTTCCAAGCAGCATGTTGGATTTGTTCCGTAAATATGTTGACCTCACTGTCTAGATGTTCTTTTGATTTCAAGGGAACTTTCAGATCTATAAAGCTATCGAGCTCTATTTTGAAGTTCTCCCAGTCTGTAAATTTGTTGACGAGAGTTGGAGTTTTCTCTATAAATAAGACTCTCTCACTTATTTCTAAGCATACGGGAGAGTGGTCCGAATTTAAATCATATATTTCATTTATTTTCAGGTGACTAGACGACAAGTTTTTGTAAACGAAAAAGTCCAATAGGTCAGGAATTTTTTTTGGATCTGTAGGCCAGTTTGTTGGTTTTCCAGTTGAGATTGCATCAGCATTTGATTCTCGTATGGCATGTAGTAATTCTCTTCCTTTCGTATTCGTAAGTCTGGAGCCCCAGTATGTGTTCTTTGCATTGTAGTCACCTCCGATTACATATCTGTTTCCAAGAGTATCCAAGAGACTTTTATATGATTCTCGTTTCAAGTTGTGTCGTGGAGGGCAGTACACTGAAGAAACAGTTAGGTACGATCCTTTAGTCTCGATCCGTATTGCTACGGCTTGGATTTCTGCCGTTTCATATTTAGAATCCACGTAGTGTTTAATATTTTGTTTTATAATAGCTGCGCTTCCGGCTTTAGCTGTATTATCAGGATGAAGCGCATGGTAAATTTTGTATCCTTTAAAACTGACACAGAGTGATCGTTCAATATCCGCTGAGAATAGTTGTGTCTCGCCGTCGCGCGTACCAACAGTCAAAGTGCAAACGTATCATAACAAACGCCGTCGAGTCGGCCCACCGCGATGACCTAGATAGTTATTGCGTCAGACTGACGAGTGATCGTGATTTATGTTAAGGCGACTAAAGTGCTAATGTCTTAACAATGAATTCACCAACAGTTAAGTTCACCATCAAAACTGAAACCGAACAGCTTCTGTACAAACATTTATGTGCAGAGCAAGAAGAGCGAAAAAAGCTGTCAAGTCTTGTAAAAGATTTAATAAATCAAAATGAGATTCTGCAGCAACAGCTTAAATGCCTTGCAGAAACTAAACCAACAAAAACTGGAAACAAAAACATGGACATAACTCCTCCACGTGTAAACTACACCACTGATGAGGACGAACTAGCGCAAGAAACGGAGTGGATTAGGATGAAAAGCAGAAAAAAAAGGAAATTGAATACCTCGCCCTCCCAAGATGAAGATTTAAAAGAAGATAAAACGAAACCCAAAAAAGTGCCTCAACCACCGCCAATCTTAGTGGACGGTATAAATAATTATCAAAATTTTTATGATTTTTTATCGAAAGACAACGAAGATAGTGATTTCACAATGAAAATGCTCAGTGGAAATACTATTAAAATAAATGCCACCAATGAAAACTCGTACAGAGCTATTACAAAAGCACTCAATAATAATGATTGCAATTGGCACTCTTACGAAAACAAACAAGAAAGACCCATACGGGTTATAGTTAAAAAACTGCACTTTACTTGCAAGCCAGAAAGGATTGTGGAAGATTTAAAGCAAAAAGGATTTAAAATTATAGAAGCTGTAAACAAATTGAGCTGGAAAACAAAAGATCCGCTTAATATGTTTATGCTTACATTTGAAAATAAAGAAAACATAGATACAATTTTCAAAATCCAAACTATACTTGGATACAAAGTTGAAATACAGGCTCTTAAATCAACCAAATTGGTTCCCCAATGCAAAAAATGTCAAGCTTACGGCCACACTCAAAAATACTGCGCCAAAGAACCAAGATGCGTAAAATGCATAGGAAAACATCTTACCAAAGACTGTAAAAAACCAGAACAAGACAAGCCCAAATGCGTACACTGTGGTGCACCGCATCCAGCTAACTACAGGGGATGTGTGATTGCAAAAGAAATACAATTACTTAGAAATAAAAACTTAAAAAAACATATCACAGTCCGTCGTCATAATGAAATTTCTGAATTAAACGTTAGTTCTGTTCAACAAAAGCAAGTTAACGCAGCTGCAGCCAAAACCGTTACTAAAAATGTTACATATGCTCAAGCAACGTCTAAAGCTATAAAAAATGCTCACCAAGCTTCTCAAATTACAGAGGACAATGACAAAAAACTCGATGTCATCCTAAAACTAATGAAATCGTTCGATGAACGATTAAAAAAAATTGAAACTAGCAACAAAATCGCTACATCTACCATTTCTCATCAATAATGAATAGAACTTTAAAAATAATGACGTGGAATGCAAATGGACTACTGAATCATGAAAAGGAATTGCAGTTAGTCTTAGATACGAAAAATATTGATGTGTGTTTAATTTCAGAAACACACTTCACTAAACAATCGTTCGTCAGTTTTAAAGGATACAAAATTTACCAGGAGAGATTTAAAAAAAAATTGACATGAGAAACCTACTCAGTTATAAGCTATTATCTCTGAGTAACATTAGCTATATTGATTACTAGAAAAATTCTGAGTTCTTTAGAAATCCCTACCAACCAACCCAAGGTGTAAAAGAAATTGCCATAAAATGTCTTTCATCGCATACGCTGCGGTATGTATTGATGTTAGAACATAAAAATTTTCTATAATATTAAAGAAATTATAAATATCTAATACAAAAAACTTCTACCGATGTGAAGCCAAGACGCACCGCTAGCATCAAATATTCTTATTGTAACTTCGCCTTGGACTGCAAATGATGGCAACTTTTTAACAAACTTCTAAAAAGAATAGACTTTTTGTTGCCTGATTTCTGAACCGTTTTTATAAAACTGTATTACTTTCAAGGCATATAGGTACTGCCCACGTGGTCCTATATAACTATTATCATTATCGGTACCTATAGAACAATAATTGAACAAAAAACGTTCGGCTTAAGTTTGTCTAACGTTAGTATTGAGAATATATATCTTCCACTCCCCCATCCCCTTTCTACAATCGGACTATTAGAGATACTGCAAGACGCTACCGGTAGAGATTCCACGGACTGGCACCAAACGCTTGCGTCGACTATTATTGTGCGACCAGCCTGGTTGTGGTAATCGCTACCGAGTTTTATCTTTCCCGATACCTATAATCGCGGTGTTTTCAAATCGCGAGTAAATCGATTTCTACTTTCTAATCAAGCGTGCCACGTCCTAGGCCCCGTTGTTCCTTTACATTAGGCGAGTTGCGACCAAACTAAAGACTTTTATTTAAAAAAAAATAGTATAAATGTGAGTTTTATCCAGTTACCGAAGATAATACGATGTTCTGCAGTAATAGCACCATTTTGCCGACCTTGCGGTGCTCTAACGCGACTGTCACGCGAGCTGTGCTTATGAAAATCACAAACAGCCTCTGTTAGATCTGTTACTTCGGGCTTTAAAAGAGTATAGTCCTTCAAAATTATTATATTACAAGAATATACAGATTTCATAACTAAACAAACGCAGAACAGCGTTGGTATCGTTTAGAGTTAGCGATGAAAGAAGTGAAAAAAGGGCATACAATTTTGATTTCGTTTAGAAAGTTTGCCGCTTCAACTCTGTTAAAACGAAACCAGGATTGCTAATATTAGTTTGACTCCTGACTTCGTCAAGCCTGAGTCTATGTAATAAAAAAGTAAGTCCTGACTGATTGACAGCTCACAAACAACACAGAGCCTACACCGCTGAACCTAGAGGCATGACATTTCTAGGACGTATTCATTATAGAGTGTAGACGTACTAAGAAAGAATTATTGGAAATTTTACGCCTGTGGTGTTCCTATATGGGTATAAAGTTTGAAAGCTCTTTAAAACTTGCAACGCCGCGGGTGATAGCTACAAGAAGTATTCTATATTATATTTCCACTATTTTAGTTTCACTTCTTTCATTAATGCAGATTGTAGAATCATCGTTCTTGTGCAATGAACAACCATAATAAAATATTAATAATAACTAAACAAAGCAATCACAATGTAAATATTTGTCATGAGAACTATTTAACTAAGAACTAATATTAAGTAATCGTATATAAATGAGATTTGTAAGTTAAATTTTTTAAATAATTATGAATTCAAATGTAATAAGACTTAACGAACGTTATTTAAAGGTCAATAAATGATACTTTACTTTACTAACTCTACGCGATACCACGGCTGAGCAGAGACTTCAATATCTGAGAGAAAGGGTAAAAACAAACGTTCAAGTCGTCAGGCAAATTTCTCAGTTATTGATTTAATTAATTAAATTTTAATTAAGATATATTCATAAGATACAGCCTGGTGACAGACAGGCGGACAGTAAAGTTTTAGTAATAGGTTTCCGTTTTCACCCATTGGGTACGAAACTCTAGCAAAAAACTTCATCAGAATGCTCAACGCGATATTTAATATTTTTTAGCTAAAATACTATTACATCAACAAATTTAAAATGGCTCCGCTTTTCATTTGTACGATTAGATAAATGAATTATATTTATTTAGTTGTAACAATGAAATCTCTTATTTATATGTGAACGATAAGATAACACATCCAAATTTTATGGCGTTTGTCATTAACTGGGTTTCTTCAAGGCTTTATTGACAGGATTTTCCATATTATGAGTTTCTTCAACGAAAATGAAAAATCTTTTATATGCTAGGTAAAGTTAGCTATATTACTTGACTATATCAATGATGTACCTAACTCAATTCTTAATCGGAGACTTGCAGCTGTATTTTAAAAGAAAACTTTAACCCGCGAGGGAAAAATTTGACCTGGAAGGTTAAACTCTAACCTCTAAGGTTAAACTCGAACCTGTAAAATTAAAGTCTAACGTGTAACGTTAAAGTCTAACCTGTAGGGTAAAAGTCTAACCTGTTAAGTTAAAGTCTAACCTGTTAAGTTAAAGTTTATACTGTAAGGTTTAAGTTTATCCTGGTAAAATATAGCCTGTGAGTTGAACATTTTCTTACGGCTTCTTTCCTAACGCTTTACTTTAATTTTGCTGGGTGTCAGGGAGTGGTATGCCCAATTTTTATTTTGATATAAAACTCAAACCATGGAACTGATTTAAAAAAATATTAAGGCATTCGAAATCAGACATTTATATATAGAAAAATGTGACAGATTAAGAACCACCTCCTTTATTTATAAATTTATTGATAACCTAACAATTGCGTCCATTGCTGGTTTGTACCATCTCACTTTAATTATACTATTATTGTTGTACAGACAAAGTTTCTCTTCCTGACATTATAAAACCAAAATAGAACAAAATTACTATTTCCATTTTTCCATTCATATAATTTTACAATCATGGACGATAAACCGAATGTCATAAAATCCGATAACCAGAAGGATAACCGAACGTATGCGTAGTAACAGCAAGCCTTAATTATTTTTATTGATATTTTGTAAAACTCATATCTCAGATTGCTAGTGTCTTTCCCAACGATCACCAATGTTAAGCAACGTTAGGTCTGGTCACTTGGTGGATGGGTGACCGTGGAGTGGTATTAACAGTTGATTGCTACTGTGGGTCGGATGACTTGTTAAATTGTAGGTGAGCTGATTTTGCTTCGGACAACAATCGTAAACCTTGTCAGAGGCCTTCGGGTAGCCTAGAAAGCCAGACACTTAGGGCGAATCATTTCGCCTTCACTAAGAAAAAGGTAAAAGTTTCTCCTTAATTTAACCATATTTTTTTTTAAGTTCAGATTTGTAAATTTTTACATTAACGCGACGATACAATATTTACAGCAAAATACCATTCACAAATATGTATCTTTGAAACATATCTTCCCGTAATATTTTCGTATTATGTACCAGCTTGAAGCGTTGGAATCTGTCGAAAGGCGAGCTAAAAGACTTATAGGTAACGATGCTCTGGCCAAAGTTAAACTTCAAAGCCTCGAGCATCGTCGAAAAGTGGCTAGCCTATCGGTCTTTTATCTTATACATTTTAGAGAGTGTGCCTTGGAATTGCTGAAATACTGTAAGGCGCCACCAGTTCATGGTAGAAGTTCCACGGACTCGCACAAAACGCTTCACGTCTACATTTATTGAACTGCCAGGTTGTGAAATTCGCTGCCAAGTTCTCTATTTCCCGATAGCTACAATCTCGGTCTCTTCAAATCGCGAGTGAATCGGTTTCTTTTAGGCAAGCGCGCTACATCCTAGACCGCGTCGTCACTTTACATCAGGTGAGTTGCGGTCAAGCACAAGTCTATCGACTATGAAAAAAATATATCTTATCCAAAAATTTTTTTAAATATCCCTTCCGAATCTTTCTACTACGTTTGTCATCACAGGCTTGTATCCGCAATGAAGTTGACTAATCGTTGACATATCCCTGATTATCTCGAGTGCATGACCGGTTAGCAGTAATTGTAAAGTTAAATAGCTGATTAAATATGGATTTAATGATTTCACAACCGCATCAATGATAAACGAAAACTATATAGCTATAAACTGTAATGAGGCATGATAAAGTCCCGTCGGATATGCCACACTAACTAAATTCATTCGAGAACTATAGACATGTTTGTCTTACACCAAAAATATATTTTAATACTATTTTCATTACGAGTATAAGTTAATTTGTCGAACAAAATAAGAGTCTCTCAGTGAACTTTTTCTTTCAAAGATACTTTTTCTTATCTTTTATATAAGATATTAACTTCCAAAGATGAACTAATAGATAATCGGTATAATTTTCGAACAGTGAGGCCAGAAAGGAGTTCCAGACAAAACTGAGAGTATAATAGCAGAGCCACCTGACAAAGGTCTAATACTGCCCTACTTAGGAACTCTCACATTCAAGGCCAACTCTTCAAGGCTAGCAACTCACTAATACAACGTCATCCACCACCCCGCCCCTTGCGTGCAGCTAGATGACGTCACAACCATCATCCAGCATCAGCACGTGCAATCATTACAGTAATGACGGGAAACGTCGGCTTCCGCGTGCGAGGACTGACCAATGATCATCATTAGCGTCAGATGCTGACTGTCACAGTGTGAGGGACGTGTGAATGAGGCTGACGCGCTCTACAACCACTGGGGAAGGTTAGGGGATACAGAAATCAACAGCTGTAGCTCAGCTAGTTAAATAGACATGCTGTGGCAGAAATATAGACATACAATCGAAGTCAACGATCAGAAACTGTTCTCGTATGACACGATTTTAGTAACTTCCAAAGTCACTGCCCAACTAGGTTTAATAAAATGATTAGCTTTGACAAAAAAATAAAATCTTCAGTCAGAAATTAGATAACTATAAACTTTTTAGAGCTCTTGCAAAAATAAAGTAAAAGAGATTGATAGTTATTCATATTCCCTGTCATCTTGTGCTAACCTTAGAAATCTTGCAGCTTTTGACTTAATGTCAAGTAGCTGTTATTCAACCAAATATGCAGAATTGAGAAGTGTATCATAGAATCGCAAAAACTTTAACATTTGCCGAGCACTTTTGTTGCAAGCTGCCAGATCGTGTAACTGTTTACTCCCTAATAAATACCACCTGGATCCTTTAAATTTCGAGCTGAATCATTTATTTCATCAAGTATGCTACTCGTTGCTTTGTATAGGACAAGTTGCAATCTTTTTCATGTGTATTGACTGAAACTGACATGCATATTACCAGCATCCAAACAAACTGCGGAATCAAAAAATAACAGCAACAAGTTTACTAGTGAACCATCCCCACGTTTTGTGCTAAATCATCGCTACGCGGAAGGTCGGCTGCAGTCATCCATATAATGGTGACCACTCACCGTTCACTCTCTCAGCGATTACACGTCCTTCACAATAGGAAGTCACCTGGACAAGGTCTAGGATTTGGTGCAAGTTTCGAATACTGTTGCAAATTTAGAAAGCTCAGATGGAAAAAGAGAACTTTATTTTCATAATTGCTATCTGCCATGATCCGATCTTGTCAAATGCAACTCGAATAGCCTAACATAATTAAGGTCGTTAAAACATAAGGATACCTAATACGTAGAAGAAGTTTTTAAATCTTTACGTACATTTTCAAATTTTAATAGTAGATGAAAGAGCTAAAAACATACAACGACAGAATTTTTTTGCCAAAACTCACGAATTACATACAAGAAATCAGCTTTATATAATATGAAGGGTTATTTGGCACTTACAGACTCGGTCACTACAACTTTTACCTGACTAGTTATTGAAATACTATAGGTTTAATTTAAAAAAAGTAAAAAGATTTACTTACCTAACATTCCCAAAATCATAATTCAAAATTTTACGCGTGGCAAAGAGCCATCAGTTACCTTAACAAAGACAAACATTTCCCCGTATCCAAGGTTCCCTCATGTTAAATCATCATTGTCATCAATTGTCAAGTTTAGTTGCGTGTGACCCTCTTTCATTAGACCAGTGTACTCAATTTTCAACGCATAATTTAAACCTTATACCTTCGGAACAAGAGTCTTTAAATTACAATTTATCTACGTCTTCTAAGAACGCTCTTGACAATAGCAAGTGGCGTATTAATTTAGAGCTTTAGTCTGTTGATATATGTGTCATATTAGCTTGTCAATGTTTGTGACCGTTTCGAAGGATCACGAAATCGCATTCCGTTTGTCGTTTGAACCACAAATTCATCAGTGGGTCAATTTGTTCTAACCTCTCCATGGGAACAGTAATGCTACACTGAAATTGTAGCTACGATGTTAATAGCTATTTAATTTTTTGGTACAGTTGTCATTGTCAGTGCGTTTACTAATGATGGGCCTCGATTGCTGAAGGTCAATTTTCTGACCTGCTAGTAAACAGTCAACATTTTGGATATGTAAGATGAAATATGTTGTTACAATGCTTTACAGGTTAGGTATTTGATCATAAGATGACGTAAAGTAGTTGTCAAATATCAGCCTAATTTAGACTTAAATTAAAGCAAGTGGCTAGAAGCGACTTCGAATCCGACTGCTATATCTTTGAACCTGTGTATCAACCTTATTTTTTTATGTAGATGTATCCAATGTTACTCTCGCGACTAAGACGAATCTATTGACACCATAATATTACGACAAACCGTTTAGGCTCTAGAGCGTGCCAAATATTATAAATACACACATACATAAGTCTCATATTTTTTAAACCTTTGATCAGTTTTTCCCAAAGAATATAAAATTTACAATCATGATAGTAATACCAATATCATAAATTGTCGTCAAAACAATAAAACTTAATCATGGAAAACAATTCAAAGACATAAATTGCAAAAATAATAACAAGACAGATAAAGAAACGATTGTTAATATAATGAAAACTTGAATGGATGTTTTGAATGGGCGTAGTATTATATGCAAATACTATCGCGAAGTAGAATCGACTTAATTACATGCTGTAATGGGTGTAAAATCGTCTGCATCCGGCTGTTACGGAGTATACTTGTGGGCTTGTAGATTGTGAATTTAATTAAGTTTTTTTTTTCAAGATTGCATCGCGAATCGCGGATTGGCAAGACCTTCGGAGTATCACTACCAAGGTTGGTTTTACAGGAGACCATGAGATGACGTTTTTCAGAAGCAGACAGATAGACTCGGATCATTATTTGATTAAAATAGGTTTTTCACATAACTAAGACCTTCAAAAATATCACTGTCACTGAAGACTTCGTCGCATATCATGATGATATTCACTGATCGTAAAAGGTTATTTTAGCAAAATGAAACCACTGTAAGATTTTGTTTCATAACCGACCAATAGCCTCATTGCAATAAAGCTGTAATAATCTGCTACAACACATATCATATACACGTAGCTATTAAAGTATACATATAACAGATATATTTAATAATAATAGTATAATACCAAGTCGCTGTTAGCGCACTGGTTTTATGGGTTGAAGAAATGAACGATGACTATGAATATATATTTGGTCTGGGGTTTGTTGCATATGGTATCCTTGAATCTCGTAAGACAGAAATTGAAGACGTCGGCAAAGAATTTTGGTGGAAATCGCTGACTATAAATGAAGCAGGTTAAATTACAAGAGATATAGTGTAATTACGTAATCTTAAAATGTAACTTCATTGCAGCCCACAAAGTTTAATAGGATAGAAAATATAAAAAAACACCTAAAATGAAATGAAAAACATGATCGTTAGAAATGAAAAGAAATCAAAGATATACTCACTCTTTCTTATTGTTGACTACAATGACTAGTTTCACTTTCCGAGGGCCCTTGGTCATTTTGCAGATATCCTTGCTGTTTTCCGCCGGGCCCTGGGTCAGAATTTTTAGTAGAGGAATGTTTCCGTGTTTACTTAACACTAAGCCACTAGGGCCGTCCTTTCGTCACCTCACTGACATTATCACTAGCTCGGTCCACGTCGAAACGCGTCCATCTTGAAATCACTATACACCACTCTCACTCAATCACTGATACTGAAAATATTTATAATAATCTTATGGAACTTCGAGCCGATTTCGCTAATTCACATAAACTTGAACATTTAGATAAAAGCGCATTCAATAACGTAGATTACGCAATTACTTTCGATAATGTCAAGAATACACGCGAAGGTAATGTGATATAAGATCTAAATGGCAATTATTGTGATTTTACAGATGTTTTTGTAGATAATTATGTAACGGGATTATATAATTTGGGAATGATGTGGTCGATGCTTACGCTTTGACAGATATTATCAAAATGAAACGAGTTCGGTTAGGAATATCATCGGGCCGTCAAGATTTAGGATGATGAATGATTTTACAAGATAGGCTCTGTTGAGATGTTGATAAGAATATCTTGAGAGTGCGTTACTGAGGCCAAATATTCAATATTTACTAAAACGTCACCGACTATGTCGGGCTTTCTAAGTTTGACTTCGTCACATCATGTTTGTTCTCGTATAATGTCTGTGTGTGTTTTGGCGACTATGTTTTTTTTTTATCAGAGTAATAATTAAGCCTTTTGCGACACGTATCACCGAGCGTTCATGAGCTGGCCATGACTCAAGTTTTATGTCTCCTATGTACTTACAACTACGCAACTATTTGTTGTTCAAATTCCCTGGATCAATGATTATTGAATATACATAAAAATATGAGCCATTTCTTTATATTTAAATGATTTGCTATTGTCGAGTCCAATTTTTTATTTCTGGTCGATGGCTACTGTACATTATAATTGTTTATCTAATTATTTACGCATAGCATTATTTAGCATTCTTATTACTATTCTATTAATATATTGCCGTAATGCAATTAATCTTACAGTACTAAGAGTGCAGTGCACTTTAAGTCTTAACCGGATTGGGATAATATTAGGTCCGATTTTAATATACAATTTACTACAAAAAAACGATAATGCAATAAATAATAATTTCTTAGTTATGCGCATGTATAATTATGTAATACTATCCAATTATTCATTTTAAGATAACGTTATGTAATGCTTTCAGCAATTTTATTAAGATTTTAGTTATTCAGTCAATTTTGGAAATAAAACCCCTGAGGCAATTTCGTAGAGCAATAATCAACACATTTTAACGTGGTAGTAGTTGATGTTAGTATTGTAATTATTTATACATTAAAAATTATCAGTTAACTTAGAATATAAATTTAGTTTAACTGTGTTAAACAAGAACTTTTGACGTGTAAACAATTATAGATAAACAAACCAATCTTTTTCTAGTAAACCTGGTTTTACACTCTCTTAGTTGTTAATTAATATGTATACTGGTTGCGTCAGATGATTACATGACATTAATTTGCAATAAAATAATTACTCATACACGTTGATCACCTGAGGATTATTAACGTCATCGATCAAATATGGCGGAAGGTTATTAATAATTAAATATTTTAAATGAGTAAATAGATAAATATTGTATTAAACTTCGACAATTATATTAGCAAAATAATTTTAAAATATGTCAAAATACGAGTGATTCGGTACTAAATCTACTTGAACAAGAATAGAGTATGTATGATATGATAAGGTTAATAAATAAACAAAGATAATATTAACGATTGCTGGCCACGAGTCTCTCTTAAGAGTTTTATGAGTAGGTCGTCAAGATAAATCAATGCGACCTAGTAATAGCATATTAGTATTACCCAGTATGGTTAAAGTATACCTAATACAGGTAAAGAGATAAGAAAAATATCAAATTGTACGTCAAAAGCAACAAATCATAAATTAACGAATAATATATGTAAAGGAATTTACAGAGTTATCAGTTAGCAGTGTACTAAGCAAATCATGATGTAAATGTTATAGATAAACAGGACTTAAAATAGGATGTATCCTATTATAAGTCCTGGATTAATGCGTGGCGACGTCAGAAATTTGAAGCGATAACAAGATTTTCACAACTAGCTTGAGCATTATACAAATAAATATTAAAATAAGTAAAATTAGTCGTTCGTGTCTTTAACTAATTCACCAAATGTGAACGAACAGGTACGCGTGAAAACCTGTCTTCTTAAACAAAATTAATCGAACACGCGTTAGTTTTCTATACAATATACTCGTATTTAACTAGAATAGTACTACGTTATATTAAATCCAAGTATATAAGTACTAAGTTATATTAAATCCAAGAAGACGTAACATAATAATCCCTGCATAAATTTTAAATGCTCTCTTTTCATGCTTAAGCCACAAAACCAATTATATTTAAATTTGCTACATAGATAGACTAGACCTTGGGAAAGTATATAGGCAAACAAAACAATGCAATACAACTTGTTATTAATGTAACTGTGAATAGGTTACTATCAAAATTGAGTATAATTTTAATACTCAAATTTCATAGGCAGGCGAAAAAATGTCACTCTCGCGTTAGATAAGACATACCTACTCATATAATACAAGATAGATAGGTACACAAGTACAATCAATCACAATGATAATAAGATGCAAGAATCTGATACACACACTGACCCACCTACTAATCGATGCCACCTAATAATATTATTATGTATTTAATAAAATAATCGATTATCAAAAATAAAATCGCGATATTCTAATCTGTGATTGTGATAGCTCACATAACAAAACTTACAAAAACGCAATTGTTTGTAATTAATAATACGATTATTTCTATAGAGCTTACAATAAATACTAATAACATGGATTAAATTCGAAAGTTAAATATGTTATAACGATATGAGGATAACCAGAGAAATTACACAATTTTTTTTTTGTTTCCAACGGTGTTAGTCGTCGGAATAGAATTAAGCCAAAAGGGATGAGGACTTCTATGGTAGAGTTGTCAACAGGCTACAGAATGGATAACCGCTGGAGTAAGATCTGGAATAGAGACAGCTTTTGGCAAACGTAAGAATGTCAGCCGACCAAGACGCAAAATGACTTGAGGTAAGCAGACATGAATTGGATGGAACGAGCTGAACACCTAGCCCCGGGGCATTCATCAGAAGAGGTCTACGGATTGAATAAACAAATAAATATTAATAATGATGACTGCCCACACAGTTTTTCTGTAGATTCGCGAATCCAAGTGATGCCATATATCATCGTATGCATGGGTAATGAGTTACTATATACTATTTCATTATATACAATCGTTTTCCTTCGACTAATTTGACCTTACAGCACGTAACAGATCGTGAAACTAGCATACCGTGAACGAACTGTATACATGCGAGTTATGGAAAATGAATTGTGAGGAATTATATCATTTTAAATTGTTGCTAGATGATAAGACGTTAACAACGTTGACAACGATGGGAAGAGAGAAGAAAGTATAGTGCGCAATAACTTAGTAACTGTTAGGCTTTGTAATACTTAATAGATATAAGAAGGGCGTACATATTTTTCCATGAGAGCCACGTTTGTAATAGTATTTTTACCCGACTGCTAAAGAATCAGGGTTATATTTTTCGAATATATGTATGTACATTTCTTTAGCACGACCTTAACGGCTTATCATAAAGTATTTTTAATTATTTTTTTTTGGACCAAAAAAAAAAATTGAAAATACATTAAGTGTGGTTTCAAAATAAAGGATTTTCAAAGGTGATTACGAATATATACGTATATGTAACTTATATGTTCTATTGGAGTTTTGAATTGTAAATACGATTTTAAGATACTCAGATTAGGTTTAAAGATTTGATCGGGTTTGAAGTCGCTTTTAACCAGTTGTTGCTAAAACAAGTAAATGATAAGAGGTTGCTGAAAAACATTAATTTTCGATAGCAGATATATCTTAACAGAATGAAACCAAATCATCGTTGATCAAAACTTGAACGGAACGAAATTTAACCTGATCCAAATCATTTTGCTCAGAACTTTAACCCAATAGTCCCAATAAACGCAATTCCAATAAACAGATAGGTGTTACATGTGACCGAGTCCTTTCCACGTGATCTAGGCGAAAGCTATTAAATAACAATTGAAAGACCACGCGCATATATTTACTATGTTTACGCGGTTACGATAGATTGACTTAGTAGTAGAGTAGTAGGAGTAAAAATAGTAAAGCTGAGGAAGTTTCTTGAAGTTGAAGAAGATTTTAACCACATTTTATGGATAGTAAATGAGATTTTGTTGGAGAAGATATAGACAGTTCTATCGAAAATCTCAGTAGACCAGCAGCAAGATGGGTCAAAGACTTACAGAAAGAATTTAAGGACCGAGATGTAGGACATAACAATGAGAAAAAATCTAGGTAAGCTTTAATGAATACTTCAAAATTCATTCTACATTACAGTGAACTCATTGTGAAACAAACGTAATAAAATGTGAGTAATATGATAAAAACAACTGAAAGGCTAACAACCTACAATAATAAAATGTTAAAGAAATAAATGAAGCAAGAGAAATGCGTTGAGCAAATATGTAAAGAACCGATGATAACGTTAAATTACAAATAAACAACGAGCCAGCCGATGTCGCGTGATAAGATACACTGCAAGTTGAACAATATGCACATAGCGGACATGTTATGAATTATACAATCAGCTGTAATCTCAGCAAAATGTGGTACAACCAATTTGCAAAAACAAGAAAAAGTTGCGAAGAGAAACACTGATTTAATTTAAATTGATATAAAACTGGTTTCAACGGCATAAAGTAGGTATCCTTAACGTTAGCTATTTGAATAGATTATTGATTTTGAAAATATAAGTTAATATCTTAACCTCTTCTTTCAAGCAGATACCAAGGTACCATTGTAAAAAAAATATTCATGAAATCATAAAAAATATAGTCTGTCAGATGAAACCTTTAAAGTTGCAGAATAATATTGAGAACACTTCAATTGAAGTCATGCAAATGACGACACGAGCATTTGCCTGGCCCACATTTGTGTAATCGCGCCAAGGCGATCATATTTCTCAGTTTTATGTAAACAAAAATGCAAAAAAACATTTACGGGATGGGGGGATGTTAGATTTAATAAATCATAACATCAATAATTCTTATTCAGTATAAGACAAACTGTGATTATAAAATTATTATTTAGAGAAAATTAAAGTTATATTGTTTACTATAGTTTGTAAAATAATTTTACTCAATAGCCAAAGATTCAGTAGAGCCGGTTGTAACCGTAAAATCTACCATTAAACTAAAGCAATCGTGGTTATTAGTCTTCCTTCAGAAGCAAACATTAAATTTTATTACGAAAAGTAGTTAGGAACTCTAAAATCAACGAAACAAAAACTAATTGAACAAGTGATCTCAAAATACCGCTTTTTACTCGTATACATTTCACAAAATTATCTGTCAATTAATATGAGACAGCAAAAAAACTGCTAATTTATTAATGTCAGCTGACACTATAAACATCATAAATAATTATTAATATTAATTTTTTTTTAATTATAAGATATAAATATTTTGAATAAAAAATATGGGAAAACCTTTTTTAAAATGAGGATATAAAAATAAATAAGCTTGTGCGAATTCTGCATAGATATTGTGACAAGACAAGAGCTACTGTATTAATATTTGTTTACACGGGCAATGAATCATAGTATTAATTCCTTTGAAGAATGCTCTTCAAATATATTAATTGATAAAGTGATGGCACTTGTTTATTTACTTCTCTATTATATATTATATGTATAATATTCAGTTTATAATGACCCAGTTCTTTATGCAAATATCTAGCCGTATTATAGACTTTCACACAAAGCGTCTATAAATCATATAACTAACCAAACAATGTGAGTATAAATTTTAAAGGAATATAAATAACTATGAGAGCAAATGCAACGCATTGAAATAACATTCCTACAAGATTTTCCTTCTTTTTTGATAAAAGTTCTTTCTTTTTTATTTATTACGGTCCTAACACAATTTACTAACAGACTTTCATTTAAAATTAATATAAAATGTATTAAAAAAATCTCCGTAACAAGCAATATGTCATCATTACTTAAATTCACTTTGTTTATTTCAATTTTTTTGTTGGGCTAGATTAAGTGGCTTTCAATATTCCTTCCACGGAGAATTCATCTTCTACTTTATCATTCCGTACCAGAGTGACAGTGTTTTTACAAACCGAGGCCATTCTGGTGATTTATCATGAACAATCAGGCATGTTATCAGACGGGAGCACGACTACAGATTTGGTAGCTTTATCGTTATCATCCCCGATAATGATAACTGGATTCTCAAGTTTTTGATTTTTATATACCTTAAAAAATACTGCAGAATAAACGTTATTTTAACTCGTATTATCGACTTTGGATCAAAAGTAATCTTTAAGTTTTATTTGGGATTAGTTACGATGGAAATTTTCGTGTATTTTTGCCTTATCTGTGGCATAGTTATCTGGCAGACATTCCTCTTCAATCATTTGATTGTTTGCACGTTTACAAGCTTTATGGAATCGTGTCTATTTTTATTACACGGCTGTCTAAATAAGTGTAATGTTTTCAGATTTTGTATATATATGTTTACTGATACAAAAATACACATAACGTATAAGTTTTATAATTTTCTTATTTAAATTTGCATGCCATGTCTATTAAGTGTAATGAATATACTTTATCGGATTTGACTTTAGATTGATAGATAGATTTTGGAGTTTCGAATGAATTGTCTTTTTAAAAAGTTTCACCTCCGCCACTTTCCCCATCATAACTAAAAAATATTGAAACGGTAAATATATCAAACATTTTTTGAACAACTCTCATGGGAATCGTACTTAACATTATAAATTTAGATGATTTACTATTTACCAAAATAGTTGACCAAATTCCCGTGAGAAACTTCTGTTGTTCACATTTTGCCGTCTCTGTACATCGCTTATATTAAGAGTGACCAACAATGACGTATTCGTAAAATGCCAAGAGACGCCAAATACTAATTAAGGCTTAAACTAACCAATTAACGGATAAAGAATGTCCCCTTAATCATTGCAGTTCTTACGTATGTACTGATGTATTACGACAAATATTTTAATCACATGTTACGAAATCCTGTGCATATTGTCAAGAAAACAGATTTTGCACATGTGAATAATCGATTAAAAATGTTGAATTACTAAGCCTTCAGTTTAGTTGTTACGAAGCTAAATAATTTAACTCGTATGGTTGCAAATGTTTTCGTAAATATATTTTTCTGTGGACCATCATCTAGTCCCAAGTTTTGTTTAACGTTTCAGTTCAAATTAACTAAAGGACAATTCACAATAACCATCAAAGAAGGCAGGGCTCAGGGCAAAGGATATTACACAAATCAGCTTCCATTTACTATATTTCCTGGCGTAGAGCCAGGAAATATAGTAAATGAAAGCTTGGAATTCAACAATCGTTCTAAAAACTGGTAACAATGGTAATAATGTAATCCCACTGACAACCCTAAAAATTCGCGTACCGTATGCAAATAACCGTAGACGTGCCAATGCGCTTTCGATTTGGCGAAAAATCGCAAGGCTCTTCCAAACAATAGTTTACAGAAGTTACCAAACTTAAACGATGTCAGTGACACAAAAGTGACAGTGACAGTATGCAACAATGCCTGTAAAGTCTGGTGGTTTTAACTCCATTTATCCAAATATTTCTAAATACCCAATAGTAGGTTACGATAGTTCGGGCTCAGAATGTCCAGTGTCCAGATATGTCTAGTTTCAACTTTGTCTAGTCTAATAAAATCAATGAGTAGTGCTTTTCCAAAAAATTTCAAGCGTAATTTTATACACAGGTAGCTTAAATTAGGTAGCAGAGCCTTATAGGAAGAGATTTGAATTCCTTACAATATGTCCACGACTACTCAAAGACGCTTTGACAGATTTAGGTAATCCTTTTTTGAGAAAATAACACTAAAATTTGTTTTTTTTTTAACAAAAAAATTTCGAGTTACACTATGACCGGGGATAACAATAAAATATAAAGTATCCAAAGCATCAACGCATTACGTATACCTACGAATCCTAATTTGATCAGTGCACAGAGCACTGATCGCAATCGCAAACATCTAATCAAACGTTAACTAATACAAATATGAAGAAGTTATAACTTAACAACACTAAATATAACTCAACACACTGACACAAATAGAAGTAACACAACTCAGAAACACAAGAACAAACTGGAGACGTTATCGACTGACAACGACCGTGTTGATAATATAATTCTTCATTTACATGAGTCTTTACATGATAAATAAAAGCTAGCGTAGAATAACCTTCAGCTATGAAGCGTGCAAATGTATGAAAATGAATTATTATGTGTATTTGACGTAATTCGCTCTCGGCGGTAACCACTCGTATAGAATGCCTCGGCAATACACATTATATCTCATTTATGTATTATTGTACGGACACAAACGTGGATATATATATATATATATAAATAAAAGAGTTAATCCTGAACGACTGACTGATATTTGCTAGTAATCAACGTAGACCGCCTACACCGCTCTAACTAGAGAAATTTCAAATCTGTATTATAGGGTGTAGGAGAGAGAGCACTGAAGTTTAACCCCTGAGGAGGTCTAATGAGGAGTCTAAATGAAAGTTTGATATTTATGTAAATTCTATTTTGGTCACGGGTAACGCCACGGTAACAGCTAGTATAATATAATATGACAATCATAGTTTGTTGTAACCTTACTCAATACTACATCTAGTCGTATTCATGTAAGTTTGCAACATTGTGTTGATACTGTACATAGTTACAACTATTACTATGTCAAATGGTTTAGGAAGTAGTAAAAAATTGCAAGTGTAATAACAAAGTTTTTTTTAGATTTATCACCCACTACTTATTCATCTTGTCATCATATTAATTAATAGTCAATTGACGGTAAGTTTTCCTAGGGGTTGTTATAGAACGAATCAAGGACAATTAAATCTATGCTGATATTATAAGGAGGTAAGAGTTTGTTTGTAGTAAGTTATCTTTGTGCAAACTAATTTTAAAAATGATTACACCAGATGTATTCTATATTATTTGTGAGTGATATAATCTATGTTTTTTGTGATATAATGCCTAATATTTTACTCGCATAACTTAAAATGATTATAATTTGTATAATGTTTAAAGCTCGTCGAAGTAGGCAAGGACATCTTTACAAGATTACGTATCACTGGTTCTTTGACAAATGATTCTGTAGAAACATTCGGCTTTCTTGGAAAGTATAACATTTCTATATCTTCACTTTTGTTTAATTTAAACATTTGTGAGTTACAAGTAGATTTCTGGCGCGTTAGATTAATATTTGGGCGAGTCAATTTGACGGTTTCGACCTGATATTATTTTATGTGATACAATTTTTTATTTATATTATGAAACCTACTTAATTCAAGTTTTATAACACTTTACAGTATGCAATTTTAGCTTCTTCTCTAGTTGGTTTTTGAAATAGTACCTTACATACGATGGCTCTAAATAATAATAATAAATAAATATGTTTTAATAATGAATTCGGTCTTTGACTGCAATTTTAGAAAACGTGCAGTTTCGTAACATTTATGTGGTTTTATTTTCAAGTATGAACTTTTATCACTTACTTTCCGATTAGTCTAAATAATAACGTCTTGTAGTGGTTATTTTTACTAATAAAGTCCACGATTTCCAAACACAATGCTATAGACTTTCATTGACTTACGAAATCGACTCGAAATCCCAAACACAACACTCACTAACTGTCCACTGGTAACACAATACGAGAAGATACACGTCAGGTCACGTCGAAAATTTGCACGAGACTGATTGCGATATGGCATTATCATGAAAAAATACAAATAAACGAATCGTCGACGTGCGTGACGATAAGAATTAGAACTATAGTCTGATTGTCACTGTCAGGACGGACGGACGCATCGACAGCTTATCAGATAGGTGACATATTTTTAGATATAGGTTAAAAATGTGATCTATTTTCATATTAAGGCACTCGTGCAATATAATCTAATGTCTATTCTAAGTACTTTTTCCTTTGAAAATGGATCAGTGTGATAGTAGAAATGTTACGAAAACGGGCATCCAGAAAAACGTTGCATCTTTTAAAAAGATCCTAAGGAATTCAAAAAAGAGGTTTTATGTACGTCCCCGTTTCCAGATTTGTTTCATTAACAGAACTGAATTTCATTTCCTGAATCACTTATGTTTTTATTTCCTCTCTTTTAAATACGATAAATGCAATAAAAAAACAACTTTTTAGTTTATAAATTGAAAAGACGAAGAGGACCATGAAAATTATGGTAAATGGTACTGCCGATAGCGGTATGACGGCTGATGGAGGAGAAAAAGAGAGACGACCCCACGTAGTGGGATAAGGTCAGGAGGATGATAATGATGAGCTTATAAATTTACTTTATGATCAAATAGAATGTTTATAATAGCTTACTAAGCGACGTCCTAACTTTAGACTCTGGCCTACACATATGTTATATGGGCGACTCTTGCCCACCAGTGGGACGGTACTTAGCCAACGTCACTTTTATAAACGTTTATCTAATACAGTAACTGGCTGGCATTCGTCAGTGCTGCGATAATTATCATAATCGCTCGTTAATTAGTTTCATTCACGGTTGGTTAAAAGCCTTTCAATTGTAAATAATAGTATTGAAGTGTATACTGCTTATATATTTATATGACACGTCTGAGGTGTGTTGACTTAACACGACTCGCCCTTGACCGGTTTGTACTGAATATGTGTTATATATCATTTATAGAATATATAAAAAATACTTAATATTCTATTAAGTAATATATTAATATTTATACTAGAATTACGTTTATCAATTTATTTGATATATTAATATTATTATATTTATTAATAGTTTTATTATTAATTATATTAGAGCGATCGAAAATAAAACGAAAATGGGCGTGATTAGAACCTGCACCTTTAAACTTACACGGTTATCGGTAAGGCGTGTACTAATCCGAAAGGGGGTCACTTTACTCATCCTAAGTAACAACTTTCAATATGAGACCAAATCTGAATTCGAAAAAAAAAATCCTACGACCGATAAACTTCTTGTATGGAACAGTTAATTTGAGTAATTATAATCTAAACAAAATAAATTAATAAATATATCATCAAATAGGTAACTATTGAGTATAATTTACAATCGAGATATTTATTATATCTTGAAATGTATGTATTAAATATAAAAGATATAAAAAAAATAGTTTGATATTTTTGGGTCAAAGAATATCCATTGCCATCTAACGTGGCAGTGCTGCCAGCATTTTTGCCACCTTTCTTTTTAAAGTTCTTTTTTTACGTTTATGACAGAATAAATTTTACAGTAAAACTAACATACGAGTAATTTGCCAGTTCGTGTTTGATTTATTAGTACATTATTTATAAAGTGGAATCAAAATATGTTTCACTATAATTTATCTTGAGCAAATATTTGTTAGGTTAACATTTTGTATAAATAATATATCAACTCATTAGAGTATCTTTAGCTAGAAATCAAGACGTAATATACGACTTATCATATGTGATAAAAGAAATTAAAAGCGTTTAATCAAACTTGTGTTACATTATTAAAATATAATGTTTTCATAATATGTGGTAAATTTCAAACTAATAATAATAACTACCTTCTACAATATCTTGTTGTACTTTGTTTGTGGTTTTTGTCAAAAATACTAAATTTACACAAATTTTATAAATGTGTTTTATTTACATTCTACGTCATTTTACATCTAGATTATAATTTATGTATAATCTAAACATTTATCGGGTAACACGATCTAATCTAATTTCCTTTTACTAATTTACGATAATTTTAAATAATCGATATGTAAAAGTCACTAAAATTGTGGGTTTTAGCTTCTCCCACAGCGAAGCTAAATATGGGGGTCGAAAATAGCTTTAACCGCTTAGCGAGTACGATGGTAAAGAAATAAATAACAATAATATTAATATAGTTACCACAAAATTTTATCAGCTAATAAAATGAAGTATCAATTTACGACAAAGTGGTTGTATATTTGCTTATATATGAATAAATAAATAAAAAAATTGCAATATTAAGAGATACAAAACATAAATGCAAGGAAAAAGTAAAAAAATACTTACTCGACCTAAGTTATATAGATTCCGAGGCACTCCTGCGAATTAAGCGATAGTATCGCAGTGAGTAGTATTATAAACAAAAAATGACATTGTGCAATAATCATCTTACTGTACTGAAACATTCCTCATTTATCCTCATGGCACTTTCGAAGAGAACTAGCTCTCACAAACTCAGGGTATCCTACCGTGAGAGCTAGGGATAACATTATAATATTATTTCATGATAATAAGCAGTCGCACATCGTAATTCTTTGTACATTTACTCCCATAGATAAATAGGTATTGAATGAACCGACTTCGTTAACATTCGATTTCACAACTTTATACGAAAGAAGAACTGTGCTGCGAGACTTGTGCATTTCTTTACATGAAATGTTTTTGACAGGTTATTCTATTCTCGGCCTTTATCTAGCCTACGGTATATGTATTGACATTCAGCATGGTAATGCAGCTAACGTACTGGGCACGCTGCATTCTGGTGGTGGGTTGGATAAATTCTTAAGTGGTCTATAGGTAATCTATTTGCTATCTTTTTTTGTTGTAGTTAATCATTTCGTTTTCCGTAATAAAAGCTCATGTCCAGTAGTTAAGTTTTATTTCTGTAAGTACAAAGTAACATGTAAAAAATTACAAAATAATAATAATAATTGTTCACGTAACGTAACTAACTAATAGTAACAATCAATTATCAAGTAAATTATTAAAACTGCGGATATCACTGATTCCCACAGAATACGACCTTACCTTAAAATTCTATGACAAGACGCCGACGATCTGCCTCCGTTACGACAATTATAATCTGATGCAAACTTAAACCAGCATACGCTATGATAAAGTTAAAGTTAGAAAGTGTTGTAAATTGTAAACAAATGCCAATATTAGTGCATCGTGATACATGCACCCCGACAATCATCCGTGAAAAAAATCTTTCCACTTAAAAGAGGGAGGCCTCTAACTTCTAGGATGACGAATGTTCGGGGAGACATGAAGAAGTTGGTCATTACTGACAACGCGTACCGGAATAAATTACACTTCGTGAGAAAGAAAGCCGACCCCGCGTAACGAGACAAGGCAAGGACTAAGAAGATATACATTACGACTAAGGGGGGCAAAGCCACTGCTCCGCTCTGTAAACTGTCGTATATGGCTATACCAAAACTCGGAAAGTTCTATCTAATATGTCAAAAACGCTTACGTATAAAAACAAAACTACAAATCATCAAAAAAAAAAACAATAGCATGATCCATTAGGTCCTGTTCTGGTAATTTCATGTCACTAAGGTGTGTGTTTAGCTTCAACCCATTCACGTCTCTTCACCGGTGTTTGAAACTCTTACTACGAACTCTATCAAAATAAGATGATATTTCTGTCCTATTTTCTACTCCTACTCTACTCGTATTTGTTTGATCTACTTGAAGTTTAATTTAAATTTCTGTAGGCTCTCAAGACTCTCATAAATTGTTTAATAGCTCAATGATTACTCGTACCTTCAAACCAAGATGAATAATATGATGATTAAAGTTATAAAGAGTAGACCAGGCTCTCTAACACTAGGTACTCTATTTGTTAGATCTACTTGAAGTTAAAGTTTATGTAGCGATGATGGTTGAGTGGTTAGTGGAGTCGATTGCTGTGCGGTACGAGGTCCCATCCCACAAAACATGCAAAAAGAGTCAGAGCTACTCGTAAAGAAACTAGGAAAACATCGTGAGGAAACCATAGCATGGTGGTAGGGCGTTTTCTATCGCTCGCCTGGCTAGCTACCACCCTCAAATTGTAAAATTTGACCCCAAGCACTTAACGGTGTGTTCCGGCAGCCTTACATGAGAGCCGGTGTATTCCAGACTAGGCGTGCTTCATTTAGGGCTAAAGTATCGCTGACTTCCGCGGTCGTGCGAACTTGTGGTCAAATGCCTAGATGTGTATGATAAAGAAAACATATTTTGTTTGTTTTTGCTTTAGTGTCCTTTGATTGCCATCAAACCAAAATGAGAAATATGATGATGAATAGTGAAACAGAGTAAACCAGACATAATATTTCCACTCTCTATCCCTAGGTACTCTAGTTGGTCTGATCTGCTCCAGACTACTGTAACTTTCAAGTCTGTTGTCACTTGCGACGCGCCACTTTTAACCTAACTAATGAATATTAAAGCAAGCATTACAATGGTGTACTGCGGAGACAAAACTCTTGCGTGTCCAGCTATGACGTTCACAGCTCTTAAATGTTAAGAGCGGGCTGTGAGCGAAATTACATATTGACAGATGGAGTATAGCGTCATTGCTTTAAGTCTAACCATGTAAACATCACCATTTCAAGTTTTGCAATTTTTTCTTGTCGTCTGTCAGTATTAAGACGTTAGTAGGAACTGGGGTGTACTCATCAATTCAATCAATCGTATTTGTCAACTTATACGAGCAATAAGGTAACTTGGTTTATTGAATATATCAACTCATTCCGCGAGATATGTATGTGGCGCAATCACGTAATACCCATTACTTACTTACTTATTAACAACCTTCAAAGAAAAATATGTTTTTTGTACTTTTTACAAAAAATATTTTTATTGATGCTTGTTACGTCCAAAGCGTCTAAAGTTAGGCATGAAATAGGTGAGAACCAAAGCAAGCAATGCCGTCGATGTTTGAAAGCGATGAAGCGGCGAACTGTCAAATGTCTACGCCATTGCTTGCTCTTGTAATCACCTCTTTCGTGCCTAACGTTAGCCGATAAAGGAACAGATTACAAAAATATTTGACAAAGATGCGAAACTTGATTAACATGTGGTTAAAAAAAACCCGACTGCGAGAATTTTAGACTTACGTATCTTAACAATTGAAATCGCGGGACGCAGCTACTCGTAGTATAGCTTATGACCGTCTGCAGGTGAAGACGAATCTATTGACACCACTCACATAAAAATACGATAAGCCGTTTAGGCTCTACTACGTTCCAAAAAAATATACATACATACATTCAAAAAACATAACCCTCCTTCTTTCGCAGTCTGATAAAAATAAGAGCATTGAGTATATACGCGCTCTTAACATTAACGTTAACTAGCGCATTGGGTTATCTTACGTCAAGATTGGTTTATTATATCAGCTATTTAGTATTAGAATCGCGTGTATTTTACATTGTTTCATCGCGACATCATCCTACAGCTGTACAGCAGTCGAATGACAAACAAAATGACTTACTGACTTTTAACTAAATTAATAGCTACAAACATTACAAAGACTGTACTATATTTTTACCAGACTGCTTTAAGACAGCTGATAGACCGCCAACTTGTTCGATTCTCGTCAAACATAGCAGCACTCCCGACTAATTCACCTCTCAAACAAAAAAAAAACAATATCAAAATTGATTGATCCGTTCGGGAGCTACGATGTTACAGGCAGAGACACACATACAGACAAGTCAAAATACCCCGTCACCTTTGCATCAGGAACTAATAAGTCACAATCAAAGCAATCAAACGCCAAATCAAAAAAGAAGAGAAAAGAGAAAGTGTAGGTAGAGACAACATTAAAGAAGACAAAGCCTCTGACACAAATTAAACTTCGTGCCGCCAAATTTAGCACACCCCAAGTGCGCTACTCCAACAATTTACCACTCAATTCAAACCTAAGCTTTTTCAGCATTAGTTATTACAAAGTGAAATTCAGTCAGTGTGTCAAATTAGGACAGCAAATGTCATCGTCATGAAAATCGTGCTGAATGTTTAGCGATACATACATGTAAGATTCGTGGATAGCCAATTTGTGTGTGACGCAATGTTAGTTACTAGCGAGGCTGGCACTAGACGCTTCTTAGGAGAGACCTTAAATATAATAATCAAGAATAACATTTTAAAAAAAATCTGTATAAAAAATGACATCTATACATCCTTACACCTACAATTATATAAAGGGTAAGGTTCTGACTGACTGACTGACAGATCACAATCAACGCAGAGCTAAAACCGCTGAACCTAGAGACGTGAAATATGGAGGGTTTATTAATTATAGAGTTTAGGGGAGAACAAATAAATAGATTTTAAACAAAAAATATTTTTTGAAATCGGTCCATCCACCTCTGTGTCGGGGAATATTCATATAAAAGGCTCCAACGAACAAAGTACCTCCTTGAATGAAGCCTAAAAACATAATATAAACGAATAGAAAACTAAGACTTAAACATATATACTCGGAATACTGATAAAATATGACATAACCGAAGAATACGATGGTACATAACACCGTCATAGAATTGATTGTTTAATACATAAGATATAGTAAAGGAGTAGAGAATCTAACAATCGTCACGTATTTACAGATTACTATACATATGTAAAACGAATGCTCACGAATGGCAATGCGAGACGTATGTACATAAGTTAATATACCTGACAGATAAAGTTATCTTTATCGATAAAGAGACACAGAGATAATTCTATCAATATTTTTTTTAAATGAAACAGGTGATTTTTTTTTATAATGACACTTTTTTGGTTAAATCCCGCGTTTCCTGAAAAATTGCGTCTTCGTCTATGTATATATTGCAAAACTAGTGATTCTATATAGTTTTAATGTGTAATATTAACCATTAATGTCTTGTTTATATGCACAAGTGTGGGCAAGAGATATAAAGACGGAATAACGAGGTTTTAGTATTCGCGAGAAATCTCCAAAGAAAATAAACTCTGATTAAATATCCACCGTTTTACCAGGGTACATGACATGGATCTTACTTGACCACAATTTAAGATTTGACTAGCTGCGCCCCGCGGTTTTACTCGTGGTAGATAATTGATCATCCCGCGGAAACGCATAAATTTTCCAGAATAAAAATTAGCCTATGTGTTAACCCAGGGTATAAGCTATTTTCGTGCCAAATTTCATATAAATCGGAATAGCCATTATATGGTGAAGAAGGAACACTCAAACACACATACAAACTTTTGCCTTCATAATATTAGTGTGATATTTGGGTTTTCCTATTAATTATTCTATAAATTGAAAATTTAAACAACTTAAGAACTGGCACATTACGCAGAGTGTGATGGCCAATAAACAAAGAAGAAGAACAAAAAGATAATTTTAAGAAGGCTGAGACTGACACAAACACTAGGGAAAGACGCTCCGCTGACACCGAAAAAAAAACTAATATAGATTTTAACTAACAATGCAGTTATCTAAACCTTGGTGACATTTAGTTTAATTTCGTAACAAATACCTACAGTTTTTGTGGCAAATATAATCCATGATTTTTCGTGACCTACGTGGATTGAAATTTTGGTCAAGATTACTAGGTAATGCAATCGATATTTTTGTATACTATTTATTTAGAGCCGAAGTTAAAGAGAATCTGTCCTCGCCTTGGTTAGAGATAAGCATGAAATAGGTGAAAACAACAGCAGCAAGTTTGGTTTTATTTTGACAGTGTTGTGTCGAACTGTCTAAGCGAAACCAAGTTTATAGTTTATCTAGCCTATATTATTACAACATCCGTTTATTTTTCGACTTAAGTTAATGTACACTAACTTTCAGGTGTATTACTTTCAACACATTTTTACCGACTTTCCAAAACGAAGAGCAAAAAAATGCAGTTCAATGAATGAATTACTTCATTTTTTTAACCCATATCTCGTAGACTGCTGAACCGATCGAAACATTTTATTATTGCCTGTACTAGTTTTTGATATACTTCCGAAGCGGTGTCATATAAATTTATTATAATTTGTTCAGTCGTTTGGTTTTTAAAGCAAAGTAAATTAATTAAATAAAATTATTAGTTACTCAAGTTTTTTTTTATTTTATGCTGCCAGCGTTCTTGGGACTTTGCCACGCGGAAATCATCTTTTTTCAGGCTTTTAATAATAATTTTTACAGTTTAGGTTCTTTTTAAGTTCGTGTATAAGTATTATTACTTAATTTAGTAAATTTGTTAAAGTTAATATTCACTTATGAATTATTCCTGTTTTAAAATACCTGGTACTTGACTAAGTTTTTCACAGTGTTGCAGTTTACTTACCTAAAGTTCTTACGATACAAAAAAACACCGTTGTTACTAAAAACTATGAATAAATATTATTTGAGGGCATTAAGGACAAACGGGCGGACGATTAAACAAATTATTTGATTGGTTTTTTGATCAAAGTAAAAACTTTAATTTATGAATAATTAACAAAATATATTTTCATCAAAACCAATACTTCAATAAAATGTCAAACGAAAGAGGATGAGTCAGGCTTTTTATACTTAGATTTCAAAACTGAACTGCTAGACCGACTTTAGTAAATTTTATATGTAATTAGCTGGGAAGTATACACTTTCAACCTTATAAATAATCCAAATCATCCACGAGTCTCTAAGGAAATAATAAAGGAGAATAAAAACATAAACAAGTAAAATTTAAAATACCCCAGCCAATACTAAACAAAATAATCTAGATCGCCATTATCGCCGGCGGCCATCTTAGACCGATCTTCGAGAGTGTTTCTTAGCTTTGTTTGATACACTCCCGACTAATTAACTTTTTTAACAAAATCAAACTGATTCGTCCCTCCGAGAGCTACGCTGCCACAGACAGACTTATAACACAACTTACCCCCGTCGTTTTTGAGTTGGGGGGTTAAAAAGGATAACGACAGATTGAGAACCTCTTTTTCTAAATAAATAAAAATCTACCATGACCTCATTGAATATACGTTTCATCCAAATTATTTTAATGCCACTGCACTGTACTTAACAGTTTCGGAAACTTCCAAAATGCTACATAATTAGTATACAATTTTAAACTTTGAACCTTTATATGACACTCTTAGGGATTTAACTTCCATAAATCCTTTTTTTCATATATATATGGCACCATACGATTTATATATATCCCAGCGTCAAGTTTATCAATTTTCAAGTTATATTAATCAATCAAGTTAAGTCAAATATCAAGTAGTAAGTCATCGTGGTCAAGTTAAAGTCACATTATGTACCCTCGTAAAGCGGTGGAGACTTTACCACCCTCGTAAAGTCTCCACCGCTTTCTATGTAGATTTCCCGCGAACACGAAAACCACGTTATTCCGTCTTTATATCTTTTGAACATAAACAAGACATTAATGGTCAGTAATCCATCAATATTACACATTAAAACTTGCAGAATCACTAGTTTTGCAATTAATATACAGACAGGAACGCTTTTTTTTAGCGAACGCAGGAATACTCCAAAAATCCTGAGTGCATCCCTAAATCCTATAGCGAAAAAACCTTTAATTTTTTTATCTCTAGATTCAGCGGTGTAGG
The DNA here is from genome assembly GCA_947049295.1 of Ligdia adustata. NCBI lineage: Eukaryota > Metazoa > Arthropoda > Insecta > Lepidoptera > Geometridae > Ligdia > Ligdia adustata. The sequence continues at coordinate 8,477,016 of OX346238.1, forward strand.
CTGTGTTCATTCCTAAATAAAACCACTCTGTCAGTCGGAACCGACTCTTTTATATAACAACCTGACTGCTAAATCGTTAAACCTGTGTATCATCACTCCCATGACTAAGACGAATCTATTGACACCACTCTCATAAAAATACGACAAGCCGTTTAGGCTCCAGAGCATTACAAAGAAATATACATACATACACTCGAAATACATAATCCTACTTCTTCCGCAGTCAGGTAAAAAGATAAAACATGCCAACTCTTGCGATTCTTGTAACATTATTTATTTCATACGATAGAGCTACGAGTATCAAGCGGTTTTAATCTTTAGTATCTAGAAAAATAATTATGTCACATAAGTTAGCCAACATTGTGTCGAGTTGAAGTGTGTCAGGCGAGTTATCTTATCAGTTGGTACTCGCGGAGGCTGTGAGATTGTAGGCCATCTTTCATTCTACTGTCACCTGGTAACCGTGAAGGCAAGGGTTCTTGGTAATCTTGGTAACTAGTTAACGAGATGTTGTTTAAAGAGTGTTTTCCCGCTTTGTTTTGATGTCAGCGTGAGATAATGAAAAATATTTTCCACACCTCACCTTATTATTTATGTTTATTCTTTATTTATCTTTGCAACTTTTCTTTTTAAAGAAGATTAGGATACATTTTGTGAAAAAGAATATGTTTGAAGGGGGAGTGACTGAAGAGATGACGGCTGATAGAGTAGAATGGAAGAGTAAGCCTGTGCCGACCCCACATAGTGGCATAACAATTTTTCTTTTCAATTTGGTTAGGGGTTTCACTTCTTACGAGACTATCTTGCTTTACCCTACTGCGCAGTGCGCAATATAGTTTTTATCCAATATCGGGGGACTAAATTCGAGTACTTATATAATTTAATACGTCGCACATTTTGTCAATCGCTCAATCAATTGTCGTTTATTATTTCAAAGGTTGGCCGTGTTCTGTTTTGTCTTCCTTTTCCCGTGGAATAACGCCCAAGCTAGGCAGCTGGTCTCCCATAGGTGTTTCTTTCCGGCGAAATATATGGAGTTTTAAATATGGCGTATTATTATGTATCTATTAGAATTTCAAATATTAGGTGTATAAAAATAATTTTATATACATACTACCTTATTGTATCTCTTATACACTTCCCAATTGCCATTATTTTTTCTAAGTACCATCTTCCTTCCTTTACTTCGGTTAATAAACCTCTCAGTGTGGTTTAACAATCATTAAAATAAATGAGCAGTAGTGTTGCGATGAGGAAGCATCTGAAATAAGTTCGATTTAGTGATGCGGCATCCTACGAAGGTCGAGAAACAATAAGCGATACATCATGTTATGTGCGCGTGTTATCGATATCGATGATAATGATATGTTGCTCGATAACGTTACTAAAACATCACTCAGATTGGTTTCATCTCACAAATATCGGTACGAGTATTATACATATGTGTTTTACATTATGTATTATATATATGCATATATATTAGGTCCTTATATATGAAATTGGCGTTTTGTCGTACTGGCCACTTTGTCTGGAATACACTTTCTCTCAAGGAAGGCTGTCGGAACACACCATTCATAATATACAACGTGTAACAGAAAGGTGTGACAATACTTACGAATGGTAGTCTACATATCAAAGTGAACCCTGCGTAAAACAACATTTTGCAAAATTCGAGAAAAAATTATTGCATCCTCTTTACAAATTGACCGATTACATGATCCGTTTTCGTATGGAGAACATTTTTCTCGAATTTTGCAAAATATTCTTTTAAAGTGTTATCACCTTGTTTGGTAGATTAACATCTTTAAGTATTGTCACACCTTTCTGTTACACGTTGTATAATAGTTTACGTGGCGAGTTACCATCAGTTAATGATAAGGATAAGTATGTAGAGTATGTTTACCTATTTTTCTAAGACAACATTTATTTATTTAGGCTTATCATTGAAAATAACACTATTACAAAACACCAAATTCATTACCAACTAATAACTAAGTACATTACCAGTTAAAATAAGCACAACATGCAAAACGATAAACGATTGTAAACCAAAAAGAAAATCTTAATTAAAACTTTCATTACTTAGCAAGCATAATAACAATTAAAGAAAAAAATAAGAAGTAGAAGATATAGACAGTCTATTTAGCCTTGATTATAGAGTTTAATTTAGCTTTATTATGCTATTGAATCCCCAAAAAAGTCCTGTGTCAATATGATATATATTACTAAGATTAGTGATTCTGGGTAATCGAGATAAATCCGCTAAAGTTCTCTAGTTTCAATTGCTAGTTATAAATAGATATTAAAAACACGGAAACCGCAAACAATACTCATTGTAAATGGAGCGAAAACGTTTGTTATTACCAAAAAAAATCGTAGATAATCGTCAGTAGTAAGGTCTCGACCTCTATGTTGAAGTTTTTCGACTTATATACATTTCTATAGAACTTCCTCCGCTGAAGGCTGCGGGGACGAGAAACTTTACACATTATTGAATTGTCATCTTTTTGTCGCGGGATGACTTAATTTTACTAGTTAGTGATCACCAAGGTCGAACTGGACTACAAATTTCTGTAGTGCAGTTCGGCCTTGGTGATCACTCAACAACAGTCAACAGTATGGGAACATTTGCCAGATTTAGAGATAACAAATTTTTTATTTAACTTGATCACCATCATATTATATATATTGAAACCACCATGGGCACCCTTCCGTGCCCATGGCTTGCTATATAGTGAATTGACATGCTGGCAATACGCTATATAGAAAATTGAATAAATACATACTTAGTTACAAAAGTAGTGACACCTGACTTTAAATCGGCCGGCGCCGTTTTAATGCCCGACTGCAAAAGAAGGAAGGTTAAAGTCAAAACTAAATTAGCATTAACTAGTTTGGAAAAGTTGAATAATCAGTAGGTTTAGTGACACAGCGCTGAAAGAAACAAGTCTACAGGAACGCGTACGCGCGATACATTACGCCAAGTATCGCATCCACAGTATTAGTTCTACAATGCGATATTGTTCAGTGAGTATTTTTATTCCAGAGGTATGCGATAACTTAGCAAGCGTCGATAAATATCATCAATACTTATTGTTACTATGATTTTTCTACGAAACATTCTGAGGCAGTTGCTCAAACTGAATAACGACGAATTCGGCTCTGTCGACTCCAATGAGCATTAGGCCGCGTTTTAATTATTTTTTTCTATGGTTGTCATTCTATATTGGAGGCTTCCAGAAACTAGGCCTGTAATAAACTCGACCAACAGCCCCAATTGCCGGATTTATTATTAACAAAAAAATGTTTTTCCAGTCTGAACAGTCAGACACAAAAATGCTTAGAGTAATAATGTGCCTAGATACTCGTAGGTACCTACTCGATTGCAAGTCGTAGTTTCTAATCAATGCCGTTAAAAAAGAATTTAATTTTAATTTAGTTAAAAAAATCGCGAAGATTGAAGTCGTCTAGACGTCTTCGTGATTTTTTCAAGACGCGTCTTGTACTGGAGTAGGTACCAACCAAAGATAAAATATGGCAATTCTTGTCAAGCAAACACACATGATGACAGATGATACATTTTATAGACACGAAGTTGAGACGCTAGATCGTTTCCAACTCAGAAAATTATTTCATAAAAAAAACGGATATACTCATACTGTTTATACTGTAGCAAAACACACACTTATAGCTATTTAGTTGTGCTGACAAGGTATAGCGAATTGGGCGCGTGTAAATTATTAAGTTAAACTATTATATCGTTGTAGATTATGTTATAACCTAGACTGAGCCATATACATAGATATATATTTGCATGTACAATTCTTCAGTATCTAGTTTTTATATAGGTAAGTACTTCGATTTACCAGAGACACTCAAATGTGACTAATAATGATTATTAGGTAAATAACAATAACCAGAAAGTTTATTTATTTTTATCTGAAAGTGTGCTTGCTGCTTGCTGCACACTTTCAGATAAAAATCACTTCTCGTAATTTTTTTGTCAAACTTGTTCAGTAATTTAGTTTATAATACATATATTAACCAAAACCTTGTAGTTGAGTCTAAGATATCACTATCCGTGTCGGTCCCTTGTACAATAATATTTTTTTATCAATTCTAAATATATTTTTATTATAAATAAAGATAATTAATAATTTACATAATATGTATATGTATTTATAATTCAAAATAGCCAAAATAAAAACCGAAGTCTTTTGTCTTTTTCTAGAGTATTATTAAACATTATTATAAAACATAACAGAATATATATTTTAAATAGTAAATTTGAACACAAATTTAGTCAAACAATCCGCCCCGATTCGTACCTTGCGCAAAGGTGTCCATGACGCTAGCTGGATGGCGATGGCTGCGATACATTAGAAGTATAGATTACCTAAGGACATGTCGTGAATTTTCGGAGTCTCGATCGTCTCCGATCATCGTTCTGCAAAATGCTTTCCTGACTTGTTACCCGTATTAGATCAATTTATGCAGGTATAGTTGTCAGTAATGCAATTTGTATAAAATTAAATTAAATTCTTAACCTAATTAATAATCGTTGAAGATGGTAAAAGATTATTTTGTATTAGAATCTCCTAGAGTTCAAAGTAGCAGAGTAAAATTGCCATACGGCTAGGCGCCTGGTCGGTGTCGGGTCGCCGGTCACTGTTGATAAGATGATTGGCTAGCTTCCCTTTTACTCGAGACCTCAGTGACGCGACCGAGCGAGCGACACGTCATCCACGTCGGCCACTCAGGATAGATAGACAAATATGGGACAACATACACACAATGGTCTTCAGGTCCCAAACTAGGATATTGTTCTACAAGGATCTTGGGTTTGATACTTGGACTATTTGATATTTAACCGACTTTAGAAAAGGAGAAGGTTCTCAATTGATATTGTGATAAGAAGTAGACTTACTAGCCGAGCGAGCGAAGTGTCACTGCTTCCAGTCTGGCAATTTTTTCTTCAATAAAAAAAATTTTTTAGACTGTTCTGTAATTTATGTTATAATTTTTGATAATTGACATGGTTTATTACCCGTTACCTTTTACATTTTTTGTTGTCGGTTATCTTTTTTTGTACCCATGTTCCACCTGGGTGTTCTACGGTCATTTTTGTGTACCCGTGGTCCTGCTAGGTGTTTCTTAATTTAAACAAGCATTTTTAATGTCTTTTTTTTACAACACAGCTAGGCATTTGACCACAAGTTCGCACGACCACCGAATTCAGCCATAATTTAGCCCTAGATGCAGCATACCTAGTCTGGAATACACCGATTCTCAAGAAAGCCTGCCGGAACACACCTCATCTTCATCTATATGTCCTTGCTTTATCTTTTAATTGCTTACATTTCGTATTTTGAATTTTTTTAAGTAACTCTTCCTCACCGTTCTATCATGACTGATTAACCTGTATTTTATATATCGAAAACAAAATTACAATACAACGTGTAATAAAAGCTACAAAGCTACAATAAACGAGACTAATTATAACTATTCACATAAAAATAACAATTACTTAGTACTTGATTAATGTTTCCGGATTGCAAATTAGGCACAATGCGTGCAAGGGGCAATTCCCACTTCAACAACAAATGCTGGTATAAATCTGTATATATATAAAAGAGTTAGTTCAGACTAACTGACTGATTTCTATGAATCAACGTAGAGCCAAAGACACTGAACCTAGAGAAATGACATTTGGAGGGTATTTAGCGATTCACTTTTATGCTATAGATTTACATTATTTTAAATCGATTTTAACTTAATTTGTGCTGTACTCGTATTGTTGTTTAATTATGTTTTCGTTTTATTTGATTTGAATGATTGTTTTCACCGTTATAAGTAATTATAATATCTGGAAAAGTTATCCACGCAACGTTGAAGTTGTCTATATACGTACGTATGACTTGTCTATACTTATGCTTTAGTTCTCTCCATCCAAAAGTTGGTTGGAAGAGATTGCTATCTTGTTGCACGTAATCATAAGTTTGTTGTATTACTAGCTATGCCCCGCAGTTTTACCCGCGATAGATATATGATCATCCCATGTGAACTCCTCAATTTTAGCATATGTGTTAATCCAGGGTATAAGCAATCTCTGTGCCAAATTTCATCTAAATCCGTTAAAGCGTTTGAGCATTGAGCGTTAGAGCTTTGAGCTTCAAGCGTTAGAGCTTTGAGAACTTTCGCCTTTATAATAGTAGTGTGATTTATGTGTTCATACAATAAGGAGTTTTCTATCTATGTCTATCTATCTGGAATAATTTGTATATGTAACGTATCTTTGGTACTGATTATGAGTAACAAGTAACAATAAGTTACGACATAGCAGAGTTAAAAGATGTCATGCAAACTTGTACTCGTCAGTATAAATAAAAAAACTGACACTAACCCGAACCTGTCGCCCGTGACTAGTTGGGACTATAGTCGCAGAGGTGACGGTCGGTTTGAGAGAGGTTCACCATCAGACAAGTAGAGATACGGCTAAACAACACCGGTGCATGGTAGTGATGTCAGGGACGCACACGTGCTTTGCATTTATTTTTATTATGCAAACTTGACAGATTGTGGATCTTGCTGTCAGATTCTCTATTTCTTAATAACTTTAATTTGGGTCTTTTAAGTTATGGTAAAGCGATTTTTTTCTAGGCAGACATGGTCAATCTTATTCGTATCGTTATTTCAAATCAGGCATGTTGCGGTCTAACGAAATCCAAATTTTTTATGAACATATGCTTTGATAAGTTTTAGGCTTATTTTCATTTACAGCTTACGTAGCACGACTGTTATCTGCACCATGAATCGATGGCAACTAGTACTTTGACTTTCGGTAAAACTTTGAGTCGGTAAAACTTTAACATATTTTTATAATGGACAAGAAAATCACGTTAGGTCAAGTAGTTGACAAACGCTTGCCTGGAAAAAACCAATTCAGTCGCGATTTGACGAGGCCGAGATTATAGCTATCGGGAAATAGAGAACTTGGCAGGGACTTCCACAACCTGGCAGTTATTATAGACTCGAACGAATATTACTCAAACAAATTACTAAACATAAAAAAAAAAAATTAGATGAAGTTCCATTGGTTCATTAAGTTGCGCATTAATTATGTTATCAGCACTAATGGTCGAACGATTCAGTGAACAGTGCAGGCACAAACGCTAGCTCCCCGACAAACGAGAGTAAGCTACCACTTTCGACAACCTTCGCACCTGTACCGATGTAACTTGGTACGTTGCGCAACCCCCCACCACTAATCTTTATCGCTTACCCGCCCGTCCGCACAATTACTTCTAGTATGGGATTTGAACCAGTTTTCGACATGCGCAATGATCTGTGGAGTTCATGGCACAAGGATGGAGGTCTTTATGTGCTAGACGAACATCTAGACCTAGTGGCAAGATTTACTGCCGATAATAATAATAATGCTAGCCTCGGTAGAGGTTATATATTTGAGCCATTTGGAGTCGAGACTTTAGGCCCGTGGTGACCGGGAGCTCATCTTATTATACAAAATTTATCGGAGCGTTTGATAGATTCTATGCGGGACCAGAATGCTGGTTTTTATCTGGCCCAACGTATAAGCATTGCCATTTAGCGTGGTAATGCGGCTAGCAGGCTGGGCACGCTGCTCTCTGGTTCTGTAGATCTTAAATGGGTTATAGGTAATCTTTCTACCATATTTATTTTTGGGGTTGTAGTTAGTCATTTTGATAATAATTAAATGTAGGATGTATCGTTATTGAGGTTCAATATGTATTTTAGCCAAAACAAATTTTTAATATCAACTGCTTTCTACTATAACTAATTAATGACAATCAACTTCAAATAGGAAAGTCTACAAACATGTGGAACCACCTTGAAGTATATTAATTTACTTATACGGATTCAAACACAAGTTCCATTAAAAAATAGTGCCAACAAACAACCATTACGACAGGCGCAGACAGAACTTTTTCAGTTACATATTTTTAAAGTTAAGAAAAATTATAAAAGTTAAGAAAAATAATTTATTAGCATTTTAAGCACACTTCTTGACCGATTTTGATAAAAGGACCACAAACTCTTAAAAAAAAAACAAAAAAATATTTTATAAGATTTAGGTAAGAAACAGAAAAGAAATAAAGACGACTAGTGTCAACGTTGAAGACACGAACGACTCATTTCATCCCTGATGAAGTTCACCGAATATGAACGAAACTATAGTTGGACCTTTCCAATAATCATGTACTAGTGAAAACCCGTCTTCTTAAACAATGAGACGAATAGAGTAAAACCAATATTTACAGAGCTGGGGGGCTATCGGCTATCTGTATTGCTTTCAGTATTGCTATAGTCTTGAAAGCAATACTGTAGTTTCGTATCGGCCTAGAAAGCGAGACGCTTGTATTGCTTTCAGCAAAGCGATGACAATTTTCATAACAATAAGTGAACACAAGATTGCAATGACTCCATATATTTGACAGATATTGGCATCGGTTAACGCGATGTAAGTACTACTGCTTTGAGTCAAGACAGCGCCATCGTCATAGCTTTGAAATACAATACAAATAGCCGATAGCCCCTGATATTTGGAACTACGACCGACGTCTACACAGTAACTTTGCTTATTACGAGTACTTCGACAGTTTAAACTTTTTATGGACTTGTTATACCACAATCGACTCATTTTATCCAAGTAATGAATGAGGTAAACGTGAGATAACAGGAAAAACAAACATATTACATTTATAGGTGTAAATGTGGGTCTTTATTTTAGCAGAAATAAACAACGTGTAACAGGAACGTGTGACAATACTTAAGGGTGTTAGTCTACACATCAAAGTGAATCCATTGCATACCAAAAAAGAATATATTTTAGGTTCTCTAATTGGTGACGAAATCGGCCAAGTTGTATAGAGAACTCTTTTGTTTATATTTATAATATTTTACTCTACGCAGGGTTGTATGTGATGTGTACACTGACACCGTTAAGTATTGTCACACCTTTCTGTTCTTTCTTGCTATATTTAAATATAGCAAGTACTTTCTAGGATAAACTCGCAAACTTGTTGACCGTACTCTACATATTTTTTTATCTCGTCATAGTGATCATGACAGCCATTTAAATTAAACTCAGTATAGAAATGCTTTGAGGCATACATTACATATCATATAGTATATAAGGCGAAACGCGTGTCTACAAAATAAGAAAGAAACTGAGAGGAAGATCAATAATTATAAATAATAAAAAGAGCCTGAGCTACTGGTGAAGGGAAACTTCGTGAGGAAACCATAGCATGGTGGTAGGGCGTTTCCCATCGCTCGCCTGGCTAGCTACCACCCTCAAGTTGTAAAATCTGTCGCCAAGCACATGACGGTGTGTTCCGACAGCCTTCCTTGAGAGCCAGTGTATTCCAGACTAGGCATGCTCCATCTAGGGCTACAGTGTCACCGACTTCCGTGGTCGTGCGAAGTTGTGGTCAAATGCCTAGCTGTTCAAGATAAAAAAATATATATATTTTAATAATGAGAAGTAGGTAATATTTTAAAATGTGACAGCTCACTTCAATTCAAGTTATCAAGACATAAAAAAGACTCCGACGAATTGAGAACTTCCTCATTTTCTTGATGTTTGAACAACAGCATACTCCTATCTGAGAAGAACTACTAGAATGTCAATGCGCCACTATGTGTCGCCACTATGTGTCGCCACTATGTGTCGCCACTATGTGTCGCCACTATGTGTCGCCACTATAGTGCTTCTCGTTCTTCTAAAAGTATTGTCATAAAAAATATTCCACTTGATGAGGGTAATGTAATGTAATGTAATGCTGCAAATCTTTTAACAATTCAGTCCCTGTATTGTGTACAATTCATCTCAGAATGAGACATAGCGTTACCGCAAATGAGACAGTTTTTTATATTATATTGGAAAATTCTCATAAAAAGTTGGAAAATAATATAAATAAAATCAAAGAATACTTCTTCTGAGACTCCTATTATGAAAATCAGTCACATGTCAAAAGAAGAATAATATTTGATTAGTATTATGGCGCCGATGTGTCTGTCTGTCTGTGATCTCAATAAATATACATAGTTTATTTATATTCATTTTATACAAGGTTTTATAGTTAAGCAAAAATATAAAATCGTCTTTTTCTGTATTTTTTTGTGCTATATAATATGTATTAATAAAAAAATATGTCACATAAAACATAATAACATAAAATTACCTGCTTTATTGTATTTCTTAATTACTTAAATTATAACTTGATACGATTAAAACCTGGGGCTGGATAATATTTTAATATGTTACGCCATTAGTAATAAAAAAAACTAAAACAATATCCAATTTGATAAGTTTTTCAAATTTTGTGCCTCAAAAATGAAAAACAATATGTCAAAAAACTGCATCAAAAAACACAAACTTTTGCACTAAAACGAGAGACGCTTTAATAATTTTAATTTTCATACCATACATGAAAAAACTTCTGCAGTAAAAATTATAGAATTGTTCAAATCGCGAGAATAAACACATTTCATTGTTTAAACGCGTTTAATAACAAGTAAAAGATCGTTAAATAAATAATAATGTCAGACGAAGTGTTTAATTAAAAGTTACTTATTTGGGGTGATGCATTCGAATTGCAGTTTCGGTATCTGTAGGTAAGAGTATGTCGGCAAACTTGTTTCGGTATAAGATATGTATTTTGCGACAATTCAGAATGAAGATTACGGCTTTCACTGTTCATTTATTAATTAAATACTCATTTATTATTATTTGTTAACATTTATTCTAAAACTATAAGATCAAACCTCGATGGAGAACTCTTCGAAGGTAAGTGAAGTCTACGACATGAATTTGGATAGATAATTACTTATAACTCTTTTTTGACGACTTTATATTTATTATTAAGAAAGAATTATATATTTATAATTTTAAAAAGAAATAGAATTGTCGCTTTTTTAAGTTATTTAGCCCTTTAGAGCTTGACTTACCAAACCCCCATTCCGAGACCTTCAGGGAGAGTAAGGTCCGGTTTCCCCGCTAACAATAAAGTGTAATAAGTAATAAACTTACAAACTTATTTTTTACTTAATTTTTTTTTCTAACGAAAAAATGTGTCTTAAAATTTTACTCAAAATGGTGGCTACATGTACTACGGCCTCCTTTCGGATTATGTGTGTATTTTTGTTATAGCCTAGTATATAACGACACTTATACAGACCCTTGGTACTCACTCTAACAATTATAATATAATATAATTAATTTTTTTGGATTGTTTCAATTTTACAATTGGTTTACTCTGTTGTGTAGACTAACACCCTTAAGTATTGTAACACCTTTCTGTTACACGTTGTGAAAAGGCTACGTTCTGACTGACTGACTGACTGACTGACTGACTGACTGACTGCGTAACTGAATGAGACGGAATACCGTATCGTGCGTAGCAAGGGAAACGCGGCTCGCACCTGGCCCGGTTTCTTTAAGGTGAAGGTCCGCCAATACCAATAATTTATTAATAACATTGCAGAGATCATAACGTCATCATACACGCTCGTGCGAGTATGTATTATAACTGGATCATGATTCGTGACTTCAACTTTACCATTATTTCTTAAGTCTGGTTAGATGATAACCTAGGACCATTAGGCTTATCAAATAAGATAAGTAAAATTTAAGCTTAAAATCCCCCAGAAATAGCCTTTTTTTAGTGGCGGCCTACTTGGACTTGAAATTTATCATAGAGTTTTCTACTAGTCAAGCCCTTTCTTGATACCCATATTGAAGGAGCTGAGGAAATTATGTAACCCTCCATTACAAAATGCGGAGACCATCTTGGATTGATTTTCATTAAATAGCTAAGAATAAGTCATAATAATAATAATAAATAAGTCTAGCGATCCAGCGGGGCAACACAGCCACCATTTTCGGCACGTTGCCAGTTTTTATTTTTAAGGGATTAATTTATTTTATAAGATACGTTTAAATTTTATATATTTTAGAAGTAATTCAAATTAGAATAAATTCTAGCTCAGAACATTTTATACAATGCAAAAGATGAAAAAAAAATAGAAAGTGAAATCTCGGTCCGGTAAAATTGGCTTATCCCATTTTGCCATTGTCATTTGTCTCATGCACTCATGCAATTTTTTTCATGTCGTTGGTCCCATAGGAAGACTTTTACTGCTTTAGCGCCAGTTGTCCCAAGGAATAAAATTTTAGACTCAGAAATCAAGACAGCCTTCACTTATTTAAAGTAATACTTTAAGCAGATATAACATGTACAACAATAGGGTTAGAAGAGATTTCGAAATAACCCGACAGCCAAATCTTTAAACCTGTGTATCTTAAATGAGCATTTCCTATCCCAAACTACAATAAAACTTATAAGTCGTATGTCTATTCGTAATCGCCGTTACAAAATCTTTATTCTGATACCACACTCGATGTAAACTTTTGAAAACTATTAATTTTTTTGAGATTTCATATTGGCGCCAAATTTTTGATGTACCCATACCCAGTGTCACTCTCGCGACTAAGACGAATCTATTCACTCCACTCACATAAAAATTCGACATGCCGTTTAGGCTCGAGAACGTGCCATATAAATATAAATACATACACTCGAAAAACATAGCCCTCTTTCTTTCGCAGCCGGAAATAAAAGTTACAAGTTACCGAGCAACATTGTCTCAGTGCAAACACAAAGCTCCACGTCGAAACAAATGCGTTGACAACAAAACACAATTCCTAGAGATAAACAAATAACACACATTCAAACAATAATTGTTATATATTATCTGTGACGTGTAGTAATTAAATGATAACGCTGATGACGTACAAGTGATTATTATAATTTAGATAGTTAAGCAGAGATGTGCTGTGAGGTATCCGCCGCAATGCGTTTGTGACTCATTGTAGAAAATTACTGTAATCTCGAGGTTACGAACAAAATGCGCTAAGGCTATAACGCCAGATTCACTCGTATGTAATCCATACATAAATATTATAAATGCAAAAGTGTGTTAATGGTTTGTTTGTTTTTCTTTTCCTGTGCAACCAGGTGACGGATCGACTTGATTTTTACCCGACTGCGAAAGAAGGAGGGTTATGTTTTTGGAGCGTATATATGTTTTTATATTTCTTTGTCACGTACTAGAGTCTAAACGGCTTGTCGTATTTTTATGTGAGTGGAGTGAATAGATTCGTCTTAGTCGTGAGAGTGACACTGGTAGGGTTGCCAACTTTACTGTTTTCAAGTATTATATTGTTATTCACTAAATTATATTTTTTACTGCTGAACAAAAATAAAGTATACAAATGCATAGACTCAATATTCCTATAGACTTAATATTTATATGTATGATTTATATTCAGAATTAATAAATTTCAAAGTAATTTATGTCTAAATATCAGAAGACAAAGATTTTCTTGAAATGAGTAGTTACTGGCCAAAAGTGGAGCCATTTATTAGTAAACATTTCAGAAGAATTTAAATACATTACTAAAATTGTCTCATATCTAGTTTATGTTCCCGCCACCTCAGCATTTACTGAAAGAGTTTTCTCAATAATGACTGCTAAGTGGCGAGAGGATAGAAATAGAGCATAATTAATGAATAATAATTAATAAATTTACTAAAAAAAGGTCTTTATTTATTTTAATTTCAGTTATAATTTTTAAAAATAATTTTAAATTAGTAAGTTGTGCGAGAAGTTGAAAAATATATATATTTAAAACAACGAATAAATAAAATACTGTTAATTTTTCTAAAATACTGTTTAATATTCTTCACAGACCTGAATATACATTAATTATTATCAAAAATTTCATTATTTCGTATTATTTATCAAAATTAAAAAAAAAAGAAATTGAGGATTATACAACGATTTAGAAGTCGGGTATTATGGAACTCGCTTCTAACCACTCGTTACACAAATATAGTTCGAAGTCTGGAGAGGCTATGTGAAATATATTCAATCAATGAATGAATGAACCCTTTATTGCAGATACACAAACATCAAACATACAGGAAAAATCATTACTTTATTAACACTAATTTTAGAATCTTGGAATATACTAAATATAAAAGAGTTAGTCCTGACTGACTGATGACAAACCTAGAAACATAATTTAATTTATTCATTATAGAGTGCCGGGGTTTACTAAGAAAGTTTTTTAACCTATAACCTATAAGAGGGTGCAAATTATTCCACAAATTCCCTTAGACGATCCACTGCGCAGGGGATTTTCGGAAACATTTGTCCACAAATCGCCCGCCCGTATTCAATACCACAGGAGATGGGGGGTTAACACTTTCTAACCTCTTTAAGTTCACTTTAAAGTCGCGAGCAACGCCGCGGGTCACAGCTAACTAATACACCTTAAGGTAAACTTACTGAGATGACTGGAACCATTAGACTTCAGCATACTAATAGAGTCTGTGAATTACCATATTTACCTTGACAGTGTTAGAGTTTTATAGTTGTCTACTGATTGTTTTGAATATAACAAATGGTGTAGAACTAATAATCATAAAGTTGTTGCGGTAGTCTCGCGTTAAGTTGCTACTTATTAACTCATTCATTCCAATGGCCACGGGTCTTCCCTACAGGTTTAGTCCACAGTCCGCGACGTTAGTCAATTGTAATTTTTTTTTAACACGCCCATTTTTATTACGACAATGGAAAAATAGCTAATACCTATTTATTTATTTATTTTAATTAGAATGTAATAATTACGTTTTTAGAGATTTTTGAGAAACTAAGTAATGTTCCGAATAATGTTATTCTCGTCAAAAGCTCGTAAAAAATGATGTATTTATGATGGCTTAACGTGTCTTGGAAGAGTTTAACTTTTTTCCTAAGTAAGTGTCATGTTTTAGCAAGTGTTAGTAAAATCTGCATATGATCGAGTCGACGGTGATGGCCTTTCGTTTGAGAGGCAGAGAGGCATTCTATAATTGCGTGAGGTGGTTTTTGTTGGTTTAACGGCAAAACTTTATATTTGATAAACAAAATTTTCCATATTTTTGATATCTCCCATCTCATTCACATGGGATTGGATGAGGTACAGCTCACCCTCTCCTTTACCCTTTCCCCCTAAAACCGAATAGGCTATTAATGCAAACTTAAAAATAATTTAAAAAAAAAAACTATTATATAGGGTTAACGGCAAGGGGTGTACTAAGCCGAAAAAGTTATTCCTTAGGAACTATGAGAGAAAAAAATCAGCTGTCGTCGCATAGAAAAAAATATCGGTAGTCGCCAAAATGTATGAAAAGGCTGATTTTTTTCTCGAATTCAGAGTTGGTCCCATAATAAAAGTTGTTCCATAGGATGAGTATAGTGACCCCCTTTCGGCTTAGTGCACCCCTAGCTGATAACCCTATATACGGTGTGAAAAGAATCAAAGTTATTAGTTAGTCTACAGCTAAACACAGACATTCCTAAAAATGAAGACATAAAGATGTTGAAAATGAAGCAAAGGCGTAAAAATCTCACATGTTTGTATACCAGTCAGAACCGTTTATCTATTACGAAGATTTATTACACTTGAAATTATATTGTTGTTTATGATACTAACCAGACAGACGGTTAGCGAGCTGATGGAGAAAATAAACACTTCATTGTTAGATAAATTTTGTTAGGTAGAGCACTGAGTTTTATCTCTCAAGGTACTTACAGTAATGAGTTATTTATTCTACAATCTATTCAGTTTGAGGGCCTGTTATTTAGAAAGAGAGAAAGTATTTAAAACTAAGAAAGATTATACTCTTCTTCAACATACTATTTTATTACATTCAAATTAAATACTAAACTTAAAACGAGGGGCTCCCACTGTTTCGTATTTCGTGTAATAAGATAAGATTAGAAATAATTATAATAAGTAAAATATATGCTTATGGACATATTATATAACTCATAAAGTATTGTTTTAGGGTAATATACAGATAACAAATCAAGATCCATCAAAAGAAACAGGGGTTCCGAAACGTAACCTTGCGCGACCCCGGCTCGAAATCATTACTCTTAGTCACTAAGTGGTATTTCAAGTTGCATTTCGCTTCTTGTACAACACACAAACAAACTTGTTTACTACCTCGGTCCCATTCAATGTCGTAAAAGTACGAATATTGGACTTAGTATGCGAGCACCGACTCGATTGCGTAGCTAAAGGCGTTTGTAATTTTGCGAGCAAGTTCCCCGTGACCCAAATGTATAGAGGAGGAAAAGTAAAATAATGGTCACCACACCTTCAGAAGGATAGGGTTAGTCCTATGCAAATTAGCACGTATTATGACTTGCCTTTTGAACAGACTTAAAAAAAAGGAGGAAGTTCAATATACTTTTATTGAATTCATCATTTTCTAACACAGTTGTGCTTGTAGCTTTTTATAATTTATTTCTCTTGCGTTTACTACTGATATTTTTTTGTTTAAATACTTTTTATTTCTCGTTCATGTATATTGTGAAATAAAATAACACTTCTCACGTAAATTAAATTTTATTACCACCAAAATTAATTGAACGATTTCAAAATGAGCATGATTGGAATATTTACTATAATCGTAACTTGTTTAAAAGTGAAAAGATATTGTGAATGTTTACAACAAATTAAAATATTTTGTAACACAAAAGCGACTTGTATTGCAAAATAAATTATCTAGTTTTTTTTTCAATATAAATATCCTAATGTAAAACGTAAATGGATTATCTTTCTATTTCAAGGTGAGAACATATTATCTTGCTATCCCCTTGTTCCTATGTTTAATATTTATCTTTGTATCAGTGAGATAATTTTAGTAAGTTATTGGTTAAATGTAGTAGTTATGATGTCGTCAAAAATAATTTAGTCTTGTGGAACCGCGGCGAGTAGGTAGTCAAATACAGGAAAGTTAAATAAATAGTTAACCCACTTAAAACAGTACTAAAACTCATCAGATGACTGTTGGAAACCTACAAATTAGTCAATGGACAGAGGTCATGCCATTAAACAAAAACAAACTACGAGTACCAAACAAAACCTAAAACTTGTGAAGGTTTCAGCAAAAAACTTAAATGAAACTGATGTTTACCTTCAAGGCCTTGCGACATTGAGTCAAGCAGATATCTAAGTTATAAATTGTGTATAAAAGTAATTATCATATACATAAATTAAGATAAAAAGAAGCTTGCTACGCTGTTACTCTGATACGAGTATGATGGTTCAACTAGTGCCGAGGAATTAAAAATACTTTTGTGTAGTTACTTACCTATTTAAGCAACCTTGAACAAAAAATAAACAGGAGAAAGAGTATAAGTATATTTAATGCTCAAGTGACCGCAAATTATTCAAACCTAACTGAATTTATAATCAGGTTAAAATAATCTTTTTTGAAAATAAGAGATGATGATTTCTCTTATACTTCAAGTATATATATCAGATGGTTATTATTAAGTCTAATATAATAGATAATACTATGAAAGTATGATCTATATACATGCAGCGATCATGTAGGATTGTCGGCATCTAAAAATACAAAACACTTACGTTAGTATGATAAAATAAACACAATGTGCAACTCATAAGATTGGTTATATAAATTTAAAACGATGGCATCGCCTAACATTAAGGCGATAAGAATAATATAATATATATATATGGCGATACATTTTGGCCCAACGTATTGCCATTCAGCGTGGTGATGCGGATAGCGAGCTGGGCACGCTGCCCTCTGGTGGTCGGTTGGAGCATTTGGATTATCTGTAGATCTGAAATGATCTATAAGTAATCTTTCTACTAATTTTTTTTTGTTGTAGTTAGTCATTTAGTTTATGTTAATAAAGACACTTTCCCTAACATTCGAAGTTGATCCAAGTAAATAAGTGTATCGCTTTATTTTTATAAGATAACAAATAAAAAATATATGTAACTTTCATATTAACTAATATTGTTTAGGTAGGCACCTCTAAAGCCAATACAAATACGAGTAATAAGTTAGATCATAGAAACATAGGCGAATACAAAATTAGGTGATCTAAAAAAATACCTAAGCCTAATTAAATGTGTAAATTAAACGATATGAATTCATAGTAAACAGAGTTAACGACTTTAGTAATAATTATTTTTAGCGAGCTTAAGCTCACTTGGTTGTAAATTAGTTTTAGAAACTAAGTAAAGGATTACGATCGTGACTAATATTAAAAAGACAATGTATAAAAATAACGTGACCTACACAATACTGGGAATGGACTGAGTATCTTTAGTTATGTAACTAAAGATACTAAGTAGATAATGTTGTAAAAGTTTACTTATCTGTATAACTATTGTTTGCATTAATAGTTATTTACAACAGTAATTCAAATTTGTTTGGTTGAAAAATTGTCCTCGACTGTACCCGGCATTAATTGGACTTTATAATAAACCACATCAATAACGCTCTAAAAAGTACACCAAAGTAAATTATAAACCACTATTTGTATCTATAAGACATAAAAAAAACTTCGAAATTGAAACAAAAACGTCAAAATTTCACTTTTCTTTGTAAACTTCAAAAAAGGCAATGGCATTATATAAGGTGGGTTGCTTTACCACAAATTAATAAATAAAACAGTAGGCCAAGTTAAAGTTGGCAGACAAAAGCTAGAACGAGAATTCTATATAGAAACATAATATTTAATATACCCATTTAGTTTATACGAAACAGTATGACTAATTAAACATTCGTTTCTAATAACAAGGCGATCGACAAGAGTTCAAAGAACTTACAACATTTTATCATATTACGTTAGCACATGTACATACAGAAACCAGTATGTCTGTCCGTCAGTGTAAATCCTGCACTTGTTTTTGACTACAAATTGACAGCCGAATAGCGGTGGTTGTCAAACGGATCCGTTAGATTTAATGCAAATTGAGAAATAGCGACGGCTTATGCAATTATCCTTGTGTTTACTCGTGTACAAAGTATTTAAATGATCGGTGTTAGACAAAACAGAAGAAAGGAACGCAAGACTGAGATGATGATAATCGGAGGAGGTAGTTGGTGACCTGGAGAAGGATGACTTAGAATAGCATGATGTGGTAAGCTGTAGAGCTTCTACCTGTAGAGAAAGCCTTTTAGGGTGAAATTACTGTCATGACATGCAATTTTCCACTGTTAATTTTAGTTTTGAGTATACTAACAGTTTTAATATTTACTTTGCACTCACGTTTTGTAAGATTATTAAATAATGGGCAATTAAAATAAAGAACTAATTAACAATACCATAATTTAACGGTAACCTTGAGACCCTAGTCACGGTCAATGTATTCATTGTTATCTATCAATTGAAGCTATTTGGAGCATACAAGAGGTGTGCAATAAAGTATTGGGCACGTTTTGGCGAAAGCGTCATCAAGGACAGGGCAGGTGTGAGTGCATACGAGTACGTATTCACGTGGCGTAATATATCTGTCAGTTGTGTTTATTGTAAGAGTTATTGCAGAAATGGAATGCCAAACCTCGTTGTTATTGTTTTTCTTTAAAAGGTGACAACCGATTTTAATTGTGTATCTTACTAACTATCTGTGTTTAACCACTACAGTACCAATGTTGAAAAATATATATAAGATCTGGGAAGTATACACCTTCAAAACGATTAAGAATTTTGCAAATAGAATAAAAATCACTGATCTCTAAGAAATCGGGGACATACATTAATTACAACCGCTATGGGCTAGTTTACTTGCTATGCTTGCTTCGAGATCCAACGGGTCTTCGAGTTCGATTCCTGGTCGGGGAAAATGTTCGAATGATAAGTTTAAACATCTGTCTTCGAGCCTCGGTGTGTTGCGCGTGAAGTTGTGAATGTTTCATGGCATCCCCGACACAGGAGAAATCCTAGT
The DNA here is from genome assembly GCA_947049295.1 of Ligdia adustata. Lineage (NCBI taxonomy): Eukaryota > Metazoa > Arthropoda > Insecta > Lepidoptera > Geometridae > Ligdia > Ligdia adustata. Next base: position 8,496,883 of record OX346238.1, read on the forward strand.
GTTGAGCTATGAGTTTAAAACGTTATTAAAACAATATTCCGACAAATAGAAACTTCTTTCTTTTTTTAAAGTCGGTTCAAAAAAGTTTCATAAATTGACTTTAGACTTAGTAACACAAACCGAGTTTAATCTCTGGATTCAGCATGGAATGGTTTTTGTTAGCGATAAAATGCAATGATTCATCTCTACACGCAGTTCATATTTCTGATGAATCCTCACACAAGATGAGTACATTAATGATTAACACGACGCTGTCAAAGTTATTCATTATTATAGCACTCCATAAATAATATGGAACAATAGGTCTTTTGTATGAGAATTGGTAATACGCACTCTACGAGTAGAAGGAAAAGTATAATAAAATCTATCAAGATTTCTAAGCTATGTCACCTGTATTTAATTATATCATTACAGACAAATCCAATAAAAAAATAAGGTTTCCCAGAATTCACATTTCGATACTGGTAAAAAAATAGTCATAGTTCGGCGAACAGTTTACTTCGCTCGCATGCATAATTTTATTTGGCGGTATAAAGAAAGATACCTCAACAACCTTTAGTCCTGAAATCTTAACTTTCAATAGAAATACGGGCGTATTTCTACAAACGAGACTAAGCAATTTTCGTCAATATTAAGAATATAAAGAATCAATATTACCTTACTAATCTTCTGAATGTAATTTTTCAATCACTATTAAATTGCATAATAAAATGTGTTGATATGACATACATCTCACACCGTTTAGCTAAGTATTTTCCTCGTCCGGCCCATATGTCGAGTGTTGACCTACATAAGGGCCGCCTTCAGTATCAGGTAGCTTTATAATCGTCTAGAAATATCCGTCAGATAACGTGTCTACTGTGTCATTGGACGTCATTTTACCTACTTGTTGGAAAGATTACTTTATTTAAGTATCTTTACACCTATTCGTAGGTAAAAATGCAAAGATAGAACTTCAAGAGCTTTGGAAACTATAACAATTTAAAAATGCTACTAAAAATCTTAAGTACGCGCGTACATACTTACAAAACGACTTAAAATACTTAGTGCAACTCAATAACCAACGAAATAGAGTCCATGGGATAAAAAACTTCGAAGAGTCTAGACACACCTAAAAATTCTAATCATCCGGCTATTCCTCTTTTTCAAAAAAATACGATGTATTTCGTATAGAGCAAATTCAACGAATTTTTGATACCTACCCTTCGCTAATATTCGCCTACGAGTAAAATAAATCATACGGATTGATCATAACTGACAATTCAAAACCATGACCTTGAAACAACAAATACATGCAGCCAACTGCATTTTACACGATTTTAATTTATTGTTTGATTGCTGGCGTAAATAACACCAATATAGAGGGAATTTCCCGTCTACACACAAGTGAAACATAATTATAGTTTATACAATAGAGTTTACTGAATCGAAGTATCATTATGAAAAGTTTCTAATTACTTTTGTATTCTTAATTTATCTTTAGTTAGTGGAGAGTTTACTAAGTAAAATACATTAATAATGTATTTGATAAAACACAATCAATATCAATAGCCACTAAAGAAACCAACTTTAACAGGCATTGAATTCATTTCAATAAAAAGTGATTGCAAACATTGACAATTAACTGTAATAAAAGCATTTGCAAACGCATGTCTAGGAAATTATCGAACAAATGATATAAAAGTTACACGTATACTGACGATATAGTTAGTATCGTAAACAGACCAGACAGACTCTGGATATCTTGCTTTCCAGTCAAAAAGTTCATGTAAATGAAAGCGAGCGTTTAATATTTGTTATGTCAAAACTTTTAGCAGATGTAAATATAAACATGAAGTCAAAATTTGTACTATCGGACAGACTAAGATAGAAGTCACTATTGCATCTATTGTCCGTTTCGCCGACACGTTTCGAATGACTGTAGTAATTATCTCTATAGTTACTATAGACGCGGCTGCCACAGATATAACTCTAGTTGCTGAAGATAAATACATAGATATTATACTAGTTGCTATTACTACAGATACAGATATAGCTGTCATAGTAGAATATGATAGTAACGTAGATGTTGGCCACATGTGGCCAAGGTTGGACAAGTCTGGAAGTTAAAGCCCGGGGCTCTACTGCAGATGTAAAGGTGAAAATATTATTCCGATTAGTTAACGAACACATACGCATAGCTAAGTATTTTGTATAGAATTAGAATTAGAGATATGGATAAGTCCAGAATTCGAGATACATTGGTGATGGATAATGTAAAAAATAATGGATACCAAAAAAACTGATAAAAGAATTAAGTGTATGTGTGCTACGCAATATAAAATTGAATAAATAATACAAAAATGGAGTATTTTTAATTAATATACATACTTATAAAAAACTCAGTCAAGCTCACCGCCATCTAAGTTAAGTAAATATTATATCTCCGAAATTCTTAAACTATCTTTACGTTCAAATTATAAGTGGTAGCCGATTTGTTTACCACCATCAATAAATTAAATCCTGATTAATTACTTGAGTGTTGTTTTAAACGTGTTAATTGTGCATCACAGTACTCAGATTGTGATGCACAATTAACACAATAAAAATAAAAAAATTAAATGAGACCGTAACCAGAAAATATATAAGAATACTACCTAACTGTAACTCTAAAATCAGAAAAACCTAATCATTACTAGTATTACGTATCAGATATCAAACTGTTAGACACTGGTTACCAACTCAAAGTAATCTCTGATCAGGCTGTGTTCTGATTAAATCAATTGTTTACACAAGAGGTCAAGGTGACGATAGAAGCAGGTCAAACGGTTCATAAAGATATATTTATTGATAATGCGAATCATTTAGGCACAGTAGCTGCGGGTGACTGCGGGTAAGGTCGCTGAGAAAGAAAATTCAAATTACATTACCGTGAGGTAAAGAAATGTTAGAAAGTGGGCGACGATTGAAGCACGAGACATTATGTCTACAGAAAAGAAAAATAGCGTAAGTACTCGTAAATAACACATGATAAATATAAAGTCTTATTCTCTTCCTATGCAAACATACAGACTTCTAGCTGTCTTATTAATAAACGTGTCTTAACTTAGAACATCGTTTGTTCTATCCAATGGAGAACGTACGCGTCAAAACAAGATAAATGACGATTAAGACGCGTTTATTAATAAGGCTGTAACTGTCACCCGCGGCGTTGCATGCGATATAATGAATTTTAAACTTTGAACCTCAGACGCCTTTGAGGTAGCATTTTCAAAAATCCTTTCATGCACGCTACACTCTATAATAAATACACTCTCAAAATTTCATGTCTCTAAGTTCACTATTTTAGGCTCTGTGTTGATTGTTATCCTGTCAGTCAGCCATTTATGAATTATGTCTTTTTTACATATTATAAATAAATAATCCATACATAATTCATATGCGACCACTTAGAAGCCTAGCTTTAGCCCTTTCGAAAAATACAAACATTTTCTCTAACATGTTCAATATTGATGACAAATCAAGTGACATACATTCAAAGATATATATTATATGAAAAGATGGATAAATACAATAATCCATGAACCCTATTTATAACTTTAACTTTATATTTTAAATTGAATCATACGATCAACGCTTGTCTCGTAGGTTTTTAGTTGACGTCGCCCGCTGTGTGCTGTGACCCTAAAATACTTAATTCAAGTAAAAACTTGCCAACCTTGAATAGCGGCTGGTTTTTTTGCGAGAATTATTCATGATTTTTAAAGATTGCAGATTGATTTTAATTGCTTTACTTGTACTGGCTTATATCACTAACTGGTTTATTGGCTACTTTCTAGATAACTATTTTGGAACACCTGTTTTTTTTTAAATTTACTTAGTATAAGTAATTTTATAGGAGTAACATTTTGATTTATACTACGAGTAGACTAGTAGTGGATATATTATGTGGTAATTAAAACTATTTTGTTTAAAGTTCTTACATTAAAGAAAAGGAGAATGTTCTCAATTCGACTGTTCATTTTTGAATTAATTAATTAATTAAAGTTTATTTATACGCACAAAAACAATAAAAAAAACATATACACTACAGTTTAACAGATAAAGTACTACGAGTATGTATAATGTGTTTGTCGGAACCCGAGCACAACTCAGCATAAATGCTAGCTGCAGCTGGTGCCCCAGCCAGCGCTGGTCTTACACTGGGACCGGCCAGTGATAGTTTTGGGCAGTGTAATTTTTGTGTGATACTTGATTTCTGAGAGACGACTGGACCGATTTCGATCCCTTTACGAAGGGGATTTCTAGAAGACTTCTTCCGAGTCAGACAAAAACTACATATGTCTCCTTCACTGTGACATTCTACGCTTCCAAGGTGTAGCGGTACGATACTACATATTTGCAAGTTATTCAACCGTATAGTAATAATGTGCATTAAATAAACATAAAGCGATAGCTAAATTACCTAAGACTCGCCATATCTATCTATATACATAAAGGTGTAAGTCCTGACCGACTGATATTTTCTAGTAATTAACGTAGATCCTATAACACTAAACCCTATGTCATAGGGTGTAGGGGTGTAATAACAAAGGATTTTTGCAAATTCAACTGCTAAATGAGTCAAGCGTTCAATTCAAAGTTTAAAACTTCTTTATACGAGTATTTCATTTGACGTAGCACGCAACTCCGCGGTACCTAACTAAGTATTTTATACACAAAGACAAGTCTAATTGTTAGTGCTATTATTTTACAAGATCAGTTAGTTAATCTTCGTTCTACAGTTCTTGGAACATCTACTAAGTACTTAGATACTATGAGTGTGACGTGTACGTGGCTTTCCGAGAAGAAATGTGATATTAAGAAGACAACGTATTAATATTAGGTAAATATTTCAAGAAGTCAGAATAACAAGGATAAAATTTTGCCAATTCTAGTAAAAAAAAACAAAGTACCGTGAGCTGCTAGTCAAAGATGTCTCCACGCATCCCTACCTAAAGCTATTAAATAATTTTAATTTTACGACGAGGAAATATAAGCTCATGAATTAATTGGTATCGAATGTATGTATTAAAACTATGTATAGGCAGAGTTCGCGTAAAGTTATATAGCAGGCATTTCCAATTCATATTCTGCGGGTGAATCGGCCGCCTCTGTTATCGTATATGACGTAAACAATAGGTACATACATATAGGTAAAGATACATGTAGGTAAATACTGATTAACGCATGAAATGCTCTGTAAAAAGGTACCTATTGATATTCCTAATGAATCGGGATTATACGATTGATCATATTTGTATGACAGATGCGGAAAATGATGACAATATGTGATTTTTCGCTATTGGACACATTCTAGATTCGCTATGGGAAAGAAGTACATTCAAAGCGAAAATAAATATTAATTTATGTATAATTTTTCAAGCAAAACATAGCGAAGTAAGAACTAACATGATATTTCATGGTTTTCATTCATTTCATTTGTGTAAACAAGTGGTTAAAAGTTACTTCAGACCAGTGTAGCTTAGCGAGTGACGCCGCGGCATGTGTCTAGCATAACCTAGCACCATTTCCAGATAAACACCAATCTAATAACACCTCTCACATTTATAGTCTAAAGGGTTAGGCTGTAGAGGCTGTAGATTACAAACATACACTTGAAAAATATAACCTTGCCTTTGGGCAGTCGGGTAGAGACAACATTTGAAAAATGCAATATTCACTAATATAAACGCAGAATTATTAACTACTGTGATTAAGTAGCGAATATTAATCAAGTTTATAGTAGTATTACAGATTACAATGACTTGGTCTGTCAGTATTATGAAATTTGCTAAACATTTCGCGCACATATAAAACAGCTGCCCAAGTTGTAGGCAATAAAAACATATCGCTTTTGGACAAATTGCACGAATCACGAAGTGTCACTGACACCAAAACATTTTTTTGGATTTGATATTGCGTAAAGTGGTCTGTGCAAGTGAAACCATTATCGCAAATAAAATTGCTAGGTTTAGCTCAAAACCGACGTTGTATTCTGCAAGATACTTAAAGAAAAAAGTATTGTAATATCCAGACTTCGAACTATATCTGTCCAATAAATCAAGTCCATCCGTCATGTAGTTGAAGTTATAGAAGTTAGTTACAGATGAAGAACAAATAAAGCAACAAACACACTTTCGCATGTGTGGAATAATAGAACAGCAGATTTTCGTAATTCAATAAAAACACTCAAAATAATGTATTGCCATGTAGCAAGCACTATAATATGTTTTGAATATGATAAAGCGTGTGTAGCTCGTACACATTTTAAAGATAATAATTATCACTTTACTACACGTCAAGTCCGAAGTTGTAAAAATGTTAACCTTACATCATTCACAGACGTAGAAAAAAACGCAGATATTGTAAAGATAAACTAAGGAAGCAACAGTTTACAGTAGCCATAAGAAAAATAACAAATAGCACTTTAAATTCTCAACAAAATATAACTAGAAACGATCTTTCATTCGCTCCATTGTTAATGAAACACTCGTCGTCTATTAACTTGCTAATTTAGTTCGTTTAGATAATTATGTGTTCATTCTTTCAATTTGAAAACACGGAGTCAACTCTGTACCGGCCAAGGACCATGTCACGTTACATTCATAGTTTCTACAAACGAAATTTTGAATGAAACTGTCATTTTTCTATTGCGATATAGTTGATAATTATTTTTGGTCAAACATACTTATTATGTTGACAATCGTAGCTATAATAATAGAAGCTGAAATAATTCATGTGGAATTCTGAACATCCAATTAAGTAATTTGAAGAGCCACAATGTATGTTATGTTATAATATTTTGTGTGCTAAGGTATTTCCTTGTCAAAAGTTTTTTTACGAAATAAACATAGGCAATAATACACCAGACGAGGTTGCACTATAGAGATTAACTAATTAGGTATAAAACGGGATGACTACAATGGAATGTTTGTTAGCTTTTAACTAATTAGGTACAAAAAGAGGTCGAGTAAATATGAGTAATAAGTAGGTACAGTTGACACATAGGATGTAGCAGGCGATGAACCTTGTAATAAAACCTTATCAACAACAAACTCCATCGTCGTATCAAAGATCGTTATTAAAAAAACTGTAGCAATGATGCCGATAAACAAGCGCAAGCAAACGTCAACTCTTTGCCATTGACACACATTACGCATTGTCGGCACTTCACTCTCATTTAACGTTGATTGAAAGTTTCAAAACTATTAAAGCTACTTATTACCACTGCTACATATAACAAATGTCAATGAAACGGGAGAAAATAATCATACGGATGACATAAACAACGTTGAATTTTCGATGCGATCAAAACAAACGGAATCGACTCGAAGCGTGCTAAATGTTGAATGGTACCGTAACGAATCCTGTAGTTATAGTGGTCCGATGCAATCCAAATGTTTGACACGACACAAACAATACAGTTGAGAACGATCACTGTTTAGTTTACTCACAAACACACGTGTTGCGAGCGAGAGACGCGTGGGTGACGTCCGCACGGCGCGGCGATCGGAAAGACACTGAGGAGTCAGTGACAAGTTCTTGATTGTGGTCATACAACTGGCGCCTGCAATGGCTATGGATATCAGCCGCAGGTACCAGCAGGTAAATTGCCTCTGAAAATATCCGAGCGTAGTATCAACCGTATCACGTACGGTGATGCAATCGCCACGTTTCGCGAGTTCTTTAAATCTTCGCCTTCCGAGAACATGACTGGGGAATTTTCTGAGTTTGTTTTGTTTTTGTTCGGATGTGTTATGGGTTCTTTCGTTTGCTGTTATTTAACCAGGTTTATTATAGCTGGTATATTAGTGAGCCACAGTGTTAATAAACTTGGATTAATCTGCGCTATGACAGTGTGATCTTGGACTTTAGAATCGACCCTACCATAGTAGTTTTTGTAACTATGAGCAATTGTTTTTTCTATATCTAGTAATAAGTATTACTGGCTATAGAAAAAATATATAAGTCACTAGTTTCCCAAGTGATAACGTAGTAACTTTAACAAGGAATATTGCAATACAAATAAATTTGTATATTTATAAAGTTCTAAACATACATAATATCAAAGAGTACCTACCTACGGTCTACAATAGGTATACAGAAATTCTTATATGATCCTTATTTCTATATGACAATACATGTCATAATATAAACGAGTATTTTACTGCACATTTAAAAAAATAATACGAAGCTTTACTCGGATTATGTTATTCCCTGGAAAAAAAGTAGCTTAAGGCACTACCCGGATCTCGACTATTTGTCTGTCTGCTTATGCAAAAAAATAAGTCGATCCAGCACTTACTGCTGAGAAGAAGACAAACAAACAAACCAAGTAAAGTTACAAAAAAAAATCGGTTATCGACAAAATGTATGAAACAGCACATTTATTTTATCTCAGATTCAAGGTTGATCCTAAAATTTTATTCCTAGGATGTTATTCCTTAGGATGAGTAGGTATATCTTAAGCAATAGTGACCCCTCTCGCCTCGGTACACCTACAACCGATAACCCTTATTAAATGGTCCTATAGAGGCAAAACAAATCTAATAAAGACCACATTGTTCGTTCGCCAGTACATTTTTATTATTCAAGACGGCATCTTTTTAAACAATTTCAACTTTCTCCATTGCTGTTTCAACCAGTCCAGTTGTATGCAAAAATTCGCAGTTTTAAGAACAAGACAGGATTTTTAGGAGCAACAGGTTTGTTTTTTAATATTGAACAAGTTTTCACAAAACAGCCATGTATTTTTTGCATACTATTTATTTTAATAGACATCGACCTTAAAAAGTTTATACTGATGTTTTCACCGAGTTCAATAACAAGGAGGTTCTCATTTCGTGGTTGCCATATTTCCTTACGTGTGTTCCCCGCTTTTTCAGTTGGTAGAAACGATTTAAACAATTCTTTCAATAACATAATTATGGTTACCTAATTTTTGTTTTAGTAATATTATATTATATATTATGTTTGTTTATTGAACTAATATTTAATTTTAATATTGTATAATTTTTACAAAATCAAATGAATGTTGTACATTAATAACTCGCCGCATGCCTCGACGTTGCTATTAATTTGGGAAAATCTAATAAATAATTATTTTTTTTGTTTATCTGTATTTTACACATTAAAAAAAGGGCAGGTTTTCGATACGTCTAAATTCTTATAGCCATTACCGTTATTTCCGTATCGATTTAAAGGTCAGATTTGTCAAATTATTTTTCATTTGTATTCACTGTTTACTACGAGTATATATTGAATTCTAGTATATTTTTCTAAGCTCTAGCTGTGCATGTAATTGTCCATCCGATATATTTGAAGCTTAGTAGCGTTGCACTGCTGTTATATGTAGGTATGTAGGTACGTACTATCGATGAGTGGAAGACGTTTGTCTCAATTGTTAGCACGCGCATGGCACCCAGCGCCTGCGCATCTTCTACTACATGCTAAATTATCTGTGGACGTGTCACTAGATAGCTAGTATTCATTTAGAAGAAACAATATTATTACGTTTTTTTTTAACTTTTACAAACGACAATTATAAAATTAAACTAAATGTAAACTATAACTATAAGATTTTTAAGTAATTATTAATTCAAATATAACAAGACTTGCCTGAAACGAAAGGTTAATAACTTTTTTACTCTTTATTACTAATTTATCTGTATTCTTACTATTGCGGATAGCTTTAGTATATTATTAGTTATACGATTACTTGCGAACAGGCAATCATGAATTATAAATTTCTTATTTATTATATTATTGGTTTACAGGTTCTACGATTTGTTAGAATTGTGCAGTGGTCGGGATTTTTTGATTGGGGTTGTATTACCCCCAATAAAGCAAGACTTGTAAAGAAAATTTTAGGACTCGACAAATAAGGTCTAATACTCTGTGAATAGCTATGACATGAACCGAAGAAATTAGTCTATGGTTACCAAAGCTGTTATTTAATTCCCGTCAATATAGCAGTCATTTTGGAAGTCATTTGGTACGCAAAACCACGGATTAAATAGAAGTTAGATAGAGATTCCTGATTCTATGCTCAGAACAATAACCTTCCGTTATAATGTTAAGAACATTTTTTTAACCTTCACTGGCCCACAGCTGGGAAAAGGTCTCCCCAATATTATTCCATGGTTCGCGATCCTAGACCACCTCCCGCTAAGAATTTAAGTTTTATTTTCTAACATTCGTTTCAATTTTTTTTTAAATCGCGAAATTATATTGATCCTAAGGTCAACAGTTCCCAGAGCTGCTAGTTTAATAAACTAGGTACCTACTCAGAAATAAGATCCATGTCAACTGATACAAAAATGTTATCTGTCACCATTTTATTAAATGGTAATGTCGTTCAACTGCAACCCGAGTCCTAGAATATGAAGAATGGATACTAAATACCAAAAAGCGTTGGGACTCCTTTTAAAAGAAACCTCCTTCTTATTTGTACTTAGGTAAACAAATTTCCCTATTTTTACCAGACTGCGATAGAAGGAGGGTTAGGTTTTCGAGTGTAGAGCTTAAACAGCTTGTCGTATTTTTACGTGAGTGGTGTCAATAGATTCGTCTAAGTCGTGAGAGTGACAATGGGTACATCAAAATTAAAAAAACAAGAAATTAAGGATGATACACAAGTTTAACGATTTAGGTAGATAACGGTTTTTTTTAACCTTACTTTTAACCACGTGTTCGTAAACAAAAATGTGTTTCTTTTGGAGAAATGTATTATATTCGCGATCCTGATTGCGTAGTAAAAATATACGCAGTCGATTATGAAGGCAATTTAAAGTTTTTGATCCCTCATTTTATTTACGATAATGGAAAGACAAATGAAAAATAACGTACTCCTAATTATTATTTTGCTCAGAAAGTAGTACTTACATTTTAAGAGTTTTTTTTTTTAAATTATAAAAAAACTTCAGCATAATGTTATTCTCGTCAAAAGCTCGTAAAAAAATTATGTCATTAATTATCTGTATATTTTGTTTTTTGTTTTGGACGGTTCACAGATGACTGATACAATTATATCTTTTTTATTGGTGGCATCTGACGGACTTTTCATCAGTTTTTTGTTAATAATTCGAAAGAAAGTGGATATAAAAATCTGGTATTTTTAATATTATCTGGAAATAGTTTTATTTTGATCCATAGTCAAAATTTAATAAATAGCTGTCATGACTATAAAACCACGACATAATATAATGTTGATAGCAAATCAAGGATAAAATACATATTTTTCGACATTTAACTCGTTCGTATCAGTATCGTAATTCCCCACTTCAAATATTAAGTACAAATTTCCGATTTCCACCTGACAGACATTCGTCAATATATAAGTACATAGATAGTGTATCTACGATTCTACTGTTTCACTTTGTTTGTAATTGTTGGTTAACAAACTAGATTCATGATGACTTGTATTGTGAATCATTAACAAACTGCCGACTTGACAAATATATGAATATATTTTATAAGAAACTAGGTAAAGTTTGACCACGATCTCACCCTATGGTAAGAAACTAGGTAAAAATTGACCACGATCTAACCCTATGGTAAGAAACTAGGTAAAGTTTGACCGCGATCTCACCCTATGGTAAGAAACTAGGTAAAGTTTGACCACGATCTAACCCTATGGTAAGAAACTAGGTAAAGTTTGACCACGATCTCACCCTATGGTAAGAAACTATGTAAAGTTTGACCACGATCTCAACCTATAGTAAGCATTGACGTACGATGTATTTCATACGATATGGTATATATAGTTCATATACCTAAGGCTATCGACTAAGGATGTATTAAGCCGAAAGGAATATACGCACTTTAATGAACAACTTTCACTAAGGGACCAACTCTGAAATTGATACAACGACGACCTATTAACTTTTTCTATGTAGCACCTGATTTTTTTACGATTTCAGTCGATGAGTATAGTTACCCCCTTATCGGCTTAGTACGCCTCTAACCAATAACCCCGTGTATAGTTTTTATTTTGCGTAGGTACTACATAATTTCTCAATGATGGTAAGTGAAGATGCAGTCGAAGACGCACGTAGTAAAGTAGCACGTTTAGCATAGTTTAATTTTTCATTATATTTTTTTACCATAGTTGAGTTTCAGCTTTGACGAATGTCGTTTAACCCCTTGAATTTATAATACCTATCTAATAGTACCGAATGATAAAGACTGTAAAGGCATTTGTTTTGTTATCTGTTCCTATGAGTACAAGTGTACTAGAATTTCTGCCAACTGTTGACCTAACGACCACAACAAAAACAACATCCTCTGGAATGACTGACTATTTACCCGACTGTGAAAGAAGGAGGGTTAGGTTTTTTGAGTGTATGTATGTATATTTCTTTGGCACGCCCTAGAGCCTGAACGGCTTGTATTTTTATGTGAGTGGTGTCAATAGATTCGTCTTTACCTGCAGATGGTCATAAGCTATACTAGTTGCATCCCGCGATTTCACTCGTTAAGATACGTGGGGCTACAGATCTTGCAGTCGATTTTTTGAAGTCACTTTTAACCACTCGTTTCTTATATTATTGTCATGTCAAGAACAAACATAATTCTTATCGGCTAGACAATGGCTTCGTTGCAAACATTCTTATTTTACAGGAGGAATTAAATGTAAATATCTTTTTTCTATCAAAAAAGCCTTCTAGATTTATGTAGGTAGATGTAGTTAATCATTTTGATCTTGATTCTATGTACTTCCCAAGGGCTTAAATTAAATTCCTAATTACAAATAAAAATTCATATTAAATAAACGATAAAAAAATGTATAATTTATTTATTAATTATATTTTGTGGCACTCTTTGGTGCGATCCAAAAATACCAACTGATTAGTAACGTTAAACAGATCGACTATATACAGGACGTTAAGGTGAAACGACGTTAACTGATTTATTGAGATGAATTACCTATTTATCTCAAAATGATAGAAATACTGTTTAATTAATAAACATAGTTTATATAAGAGCTTATGTATTTGATCGGCTCATTCCAATAACAGACTAAAGGCGGCTTGTAATGTAAATAAACCAATTTTGCTTTGCTGGCTCTTGTTTACACCTCTTTAATCTATAAGTCTGCTGCTGCTGTAGTATTGTCCACCAGATGGGCAAAGGCCTTTCCTCATTATATCCAGTCTTCTACATCTGAAGTAATTAGCTATAGCTCAAATATTTCTTTATCGAATTTAGAATACCTTATCTTTTATCCGGAGTTGATTTCTTTATAAGTACCTATACACCTACCAACGAATGCCTTTTCTAAAACATTATACTTGTATGTCGGCTCTGCGCAGAATCCTTCCAAAAGAAACACTTGAAACAACACAAGCAAAAAAAAAAAAACAAAACACAACACTCACTCCACACAAAACTGCACTTTGTTTCGCTATCTTTAGGACACCTTTTCCCCGGGAACGAATGCCCGAACGCGCCAAATTCGAATTTCGAAATTTACATCAAAATCCGCCATATTGTCATCCAAACGGCCATTGATTGTTTATGGTTTTATAGTCTTTTTAACCGTTGGACGGCAAAGGCGGTCGGTACTGCGCGCGTGTAAAGTCTGTCTGATCTAAAATAGAATACCTAATTGGAACCGTGGAGTCGTCATCGCCGGCCAGACCGCCAGACGAGGGTTGAAGCTAAAATTACTGATGGCGTTCATTCCATAGACAGAGTAACTCTGAATCATAGGAAATTTTTTTAGATTTCGGGCTTTTTGTAAATAAAATTATTGTTTTTGTTGTGATCTAGACACGGCAAGACGCCGCTGGTACATGGTAGAGGTTCCATGGATTCGTATAAAAGGGGGCCGTAAACCGTAGTCCAACATGCTGGCCAAATAAATTGCAGGTTGGGTAAAAAGGAAAAACTCAGATTAGCATGACTTGGACTTTTCGCCATGGAGACAAGGAGTTTGCCGATTTGCTTACCACCCACTTACCAGTAACATTAATGAATGAATTAATTAACTCTTTCCTAAATAGCAGAATATGTATAAAAAATATATTAAAGAATCGACTGTGAGGCGGTACGAAGTTCGCCGGGTCAGCTAGTGACACTATATATCAATAAACGACTAACATCGGAAGAGAGAGAAAGAAAAAAGAAGTAATGTATAAAAACATGAGTAGGTATATGTTAACCATACTATTTTTTTCAATTCTATCCATTAGGCCACGGCTGTCGTAAACTAAATGCAATACTCGTTTAAAACCACATCATGAAACCATCCTCACGTGCTAACATAGCCGTATCATAAACGAACATTAAATGAGATTACTACAGTAATGAACAAGTACGTGTATCATAGCGGTTTTAATCTTGGCTAGGAAAAATGCGGATGTTCAGGTACTCGTGTAAGATACGGCTAGTTATTGAAGTTATCATGCAGATAAGTTTAGTGTCATAAGTTACTTATGTCATTTGTCAAATGAATAATAATTCAAATACAGGAAAAGAACTGTTACAGCTGTTGATCTTTTGATAGCTGTTAATAGTCTGTTTTTAATGGGTGTTGTAAGTTTAACGTGTCTGTATGTGTGTCTGTCTGTCTGTAGCAGTGTAGCCCCCAAACGGATACATAGATTGTTGTTTTGATTTTTTTGTTCTTATTTGTCGTGAGTGTTCTTTCTTAGCTATATTTGATGTAAAGCAGTCTTATAATAGTTATTTGTTATACAAGAGTGCTAAGTTGCTTTTTAACCGCGTGCTCATTTGATGACCGAGCAAGCGAAAAAATCTAAAATTGAATAACAAGCGAAGCGAGTGATTCAAAAATTAGAATCCTAAAAATCTCTGCACTCGAGTGCAACACGTAACTTTTCATCCCACCTCAGCGAGGAAATGACTACATACGAAAATAAAAAAAATTGAACATTTTAGTTTTTTAACTTATTTTTAACATAAGGTTTTAACAATATGACATGAAACAAAATACATTAAAAAAACAACTTAAAAAAGTACAGCAAAAAGATTCCGAGTCTTGAGTTCTTAAGAAAATAAAAAATGTTGTTTGATGAATTCGGCACCATAGAGGTAGAAGTAAATAGGTTGAATGAGGTTTTTAATTTACAAACTTAGTGCACACGACATTCTAAATTCAAATTTACTTTATCCTCTAGAGGATAAATCGGCTTTTGCACTCAGATATCGAATAGCAAAAATACTCTTTCCGAGATAGTGGGGTGAACATTTATTTTTTTAGAAATCATTTTCACCTGTGAACATTTCAACTGTCTAGCTATCACAATGAGAGAGTTTATGAGAAACAACCTGGTGACAGACAGATGGACGGACGGACAGCGAAGTCTTAGTAATAGGGTACCGTTTTACTCTTTTGGATACGGAAACTTAAAAATGAACACTAAACTAACATTGATTTAGTGACAGAGAATTGTCAACATTTCATTTTTGGAAATTGATGAAAATTCTAAAACCATTTCGAGATAATGTAAAGAAGAGTTCATACTAAAAATACTAGATTTTTATATTCACATGCAGCGGAGTTATTTACAAAAAACTGATAAATAAAAATCGCGTATTTATGCTAAGAACGTCAAATGCCACCAATAAAAAAATATTGTTGTAACTGCCATCTGTGAACCGTACCAAAACAAACAACAAAAATACAGATAATTAATGTCATCATTTTTTTACAAGCTTTTGACGAGAATAACATTATGCTGAACTTTTCTTATATTTCAAAAATATCTAAAAATGTTATAATCCATTCATGAATGAAATAAAGAAAATAAGTTATCTTTCTATTTTCTTAATAAAAATGGGGTGGGATTTTTTTTTAATGTTGTTTGTCATTTCTGCAACTGTGCTATAAATAAAAGAAGAAGCAAAAATAGTGCATACAGTAACAGCTGACAAGACAGATAACAATAATATAAGATTCAGATAAAGCTCTTTGATATCAATATTTGATATTGAGATTGAGCATCACTAGTAATGTAGATGCGGATATGAATATAATTTATAGATAGCAAAAGCACTTGCAGTGACATTAAATATATTGATTATGTAATTAACAAAGTAAATTAATAATATGCATAATATAGTTATTGTAAGATTTTCAGCTAGCCATGTGCCATCTTTAATTGTAGTCTATGAGGTGTAGCATTACTGATGTTACTTCGCGAAGACTATATACGCTTGGGATGATTCGACTCCATTACATATTCACTGAGTTAATAATAAGGATATCATTAAAAACGAATATTTTAATTTTTGTTTGAATATACGAGTATTCTTTATTAGCTACAGAGAGAAGAATCTCCGAACAATGCGTGCCGTATCCAAGTATCCAATCCTTATCCTTCTGTATCCAATTCCTGATCAAACCATCTAGCAGAAGTCTCTTTTATATAATATTATAAAAATGAAAAAAGTGAACTTTTGTATGTAACAATAAAAATTAACAACTAGATTTCAAAAATTGTTTCCATAATTGCCGAAGCGACAAAATTAGAGATGCGCGGGTAATACCGCGGAGCTCAGCTAGTTCACATATAAATAAGTTTATAAAGAACTTTGTATTTAGTCCATAGATCTAGTATTCACGCTAAACGCCTGTGTGATAACTCAAGCTTACGGAATAACCACAAACACAAAGACAGCAGAAATAGACTCTATAAACGAATCTACCACTATACTAAAAAAAGTAACCATAGACACTAAACATTATACGGACGTTGTACAGACGCAATTGGCACGAGATGGTTGCAGAATTAGACAACAGTGACGTCACGTGACGTCATAGCCTTGGTAACGAAATGAAACTGGCTTTCGAAGCGAAGGGAAGACAGAATAGGAACAATGACGTCTTTGCAGACGTCATCGGGTGAATTATAATTTTATTGTGATGCAACAGTTGCTTCGTCAGATTGTTAATATTGGAAATTAGTAAATGTAGAAAATATACGATGGAAAAAAGCAGGTATAGTTTACTAAATCAAGATTGTATCGATCCATTGCTGGGTAACCCCTTAAATGGATGAAATAGGAACAAAACGAGGACGTTATTGTAGACGTCATCAGGTGAATTATAATTTTATCGAGACGGTTGCTTATTCTGATTGTTAATATAGGAAAAGTGTAATTTTTTAAAAAAATATGAAGAAATGGAAAAGCAATTATAATTTTTCGAAGTCGGTTCTAACCACTTGTTTTTTAATATATGTTTTGTCCCCTGACGTTCCTGAGTCTTGGTTCCCGGACGGTCCTGAGTGTTGGTTCCCGGACAGGGTATGTATAGATACTTCAATGAATTCAAATAGGCAACACCTATTCAAAAGAGGTATAATTTAGACGAACACCAAATAAATTTTTTAGTTCCTAAAATGGCTTAACGGTCACCAAATTATGACATTCCGAATACTTTCGGCAACAAGGTACGCAGTAGGTTCAAGCCATTTTTTATGACATTCTGAATACTTTCGGCAACAAGGTCCGCAGTAGGTTCAAGCCATTTTTTATGACATTCTGAATACTTTCGGCAACGAGGTACGCAGTAGGTTCAAGCCATTTTTTATGACATTCTGAATACTTTCGGTAGATAAATCAAACCATAGTTCATTTATTCAGGTATTAGCAACCCATACACAATAATAATCCATAAGTACAAAACTTCAACAGAAACAATTACTTAGAGAAATAATTAGATAGGTCCGTTTTAGGAAACGTAGTTTGGTAACCAGTTATCCGTTTTGGTAACCGTTTATATTTTTTTGGTAGTAAATTAGGTACTTTTTTGGGCGGTGTTTAAACACGAGCCATTCAAAAGCCCAAGATATAGCATCATGCAATGGTGCAGAGAATGACGAACTATACGATGCGTACACGCATCTACGTCAACACCAAAATAAACATCGTATTATTAGCTCAGAGTATAATCAGACGTCTCATGTTGATGTGATGGACTTACAGAATACTCGTACGTTTCGTTTACGAACATCTTCTATAGCATAAAAATGAATCGCTAAATGTGTTGCCAAGCGCAAATCTCGAGAGCAGCTGAACCAATTTTGCTAATTATTTTTATAGAATATTCCTTGAAGTACGAGGATGGTTCTTACGGAGAGAATTTTTTTAAAAATTGCCTGTATGGTCTAAATACCACACTTTTCCATATTCCCATACAATCGATTCGTAATAATACTTGATTTTTGAAATTTTCACTTATTTAGGAACTTGTAATCAAAGAAGTTCATGTCAGCCCCATAGGGTTCACATTTGGAAATACCTATGGCCTATTTTTCAACAAGCCATAGGTAATAATAATAATACTTACAAGTCAATTTGAACTTTAACACCATACCATAAATAAATATTAATGTCAATATTACCCGGCGTCCTAAATAGCAGAATTAGAATTTTAAAAAATTAAAGAATCGACTGTTAGGCGGTACGAAGTTCGCCGGGTCAGCTAGTGATATATAAATATGATCTGGACAAGTTCCAGATTGATCACGATCGTATAAAAAATCGGCCAAGTGCGAGTCGGACTCACGCATTAAGTGTTCCGAACTAATATATACACAACATCAATTTAAGTTTCTACCCAGTTTCTGATGTTTTTCAGTTTGTTTGTTTTCAGGTTTTGGCTGTAGATAGAGCCTCACAAAAAGTTACACATACATACTTAAATAGGGTAAAACGTAAGACTCACTTCTCTATCGATATTTTTTCTGGATAAATCCAGTAACAACCAGTTTTAAATTCCATTTAATGTGTAGGAATGTGCTGATGATCTACTCGAGTTATTGTGAGTGATCGTTTCAATGGGCAAGGTTTGATATGGCTCATGGCGGCGGGATTAAGACTATTGAAGGGCCTTATGCTGGCTATTTATAACATTTCAAATTTTTGACGCCCCATTTTTATTACGATTATGGAAAGACAAATGAAAAATAACGTTTTAATATTTTTTATTCTATTCAGATTGTAATCTTTACGTTTTTAGAGATTTTTGAAAATATAAGAAAAGTTCAGCATAATGTTATTCTCGTCAAAAGCTCGAAAAAATTATATTATTAATTATCTGTATTTTTGTTTCTTTTTGGTGACAGTAACAATAATACTTTTTTATCGGTGGCATATGACGGTCTTAGCATAAATACGAGATTTTTTTATCACTTTATTGTAAATATCTCTGAAAAAAGTATCTTTTTATTTTTTATTTTATTCAGAATGTAATTTACGTTTTAGAGATCTTTCAAAATGTAAGAAAAGTTCAGTATAATCTTATTCTCGTCAAAAGCTCGTTAAATAATTATCTGGTTTTTTTAATTGTTTCTTTTGGTACAGTTCACAGATGACATTTACAATAATATTTTTTACTTGTGACTTCTGACAGTTCTAGCATAAATATGATGTGTTTATTTTTTTTTTTTTGTAAATAACTCTTAAGAAAGTGAATATAAAAATCTGGTATTTTTAGTATGAACTCTACATTACATTATCTCGAAATAGTTTTCGAATTTCCATCACTTTGCAAAAATGAAATGTTGTCAATTGAGTTTAGGGGATTATTTTAATAGCCTTCAAGCGTAAAAATTTTATACATCCTTTTTTAATTCGACGGTTGTTTTTGTTAATTTTACGCAATTTATCAATAACGCGTGGCCCTATTTGGATAATTCTTTGTCTGTGCGATAACCACTTGTTCTAAACTTATAGCAGAACTTCAAGACGAAATGTTTTCCTAGTAACCTTCGCTCATAGTTTATCTACATTATCTAAAGTCTTGATAAACATAAACTAGGTACAGGATACAATCGTTTACCAAAAATATTAACTTCGTATAGGTATTAAGTACTGTCAAGACTAAAATATGAAGTGTTGATAGTTATCTGTACCTACCTATGTACTTTGAGTTAGTTTGAGTTACATTATCTATCATTTACTTCTAGCTGATGATCGCGACTTCGACCGCGTGGTATTTATGATTTATTCTTGCTTGTCACCTCAATCTCTCCCCGCAAGGTGATAGGCAATAATAAAAATTTCTTTCTGTCCCCTTTTTAGTCATGGGGGGACAGATCAGTTCCTCCTTCTCTTTAATTTACTGGGGTCAAAAGTATCCTACATGTTGAACTATATAAGTTTACACCAGACAAACAGACAAACGGAGATACAAAATTTAAGTTTTTTTTTGTATTGTACATAATCTCGACCTCTACAGTTTTATTATATCTATATGTATGTACATATATAACCGACAAGTTTCAACGTGCTATTTTTGTTTATGTTGGTTAAAACGGAGATATGACAGCCCTAATCGCGTCTAAGTCTCTAAAGTTTAACTAAAAATATTTTGATAAGTGATAAAGGAGACAGGTGATGTGGCCACGAGGTTTGCGCGTGCTTGTTTTTAGGGTTCCGTACGACGTAGACTTCGCTGCCCGTCCGTCTGTCACAAGGCTGTATCTCATGAACCGTGATAGTTAGACAGTTGAAATTTTCACAGATGTTATATTTCTGTAGTCGCTATAACAATAAACTTAAAACGGAATAAACAAGATATTTATTTTTGATATTTTTTGTAATCCCATATAATACACGTACATTTTTTTTTTTAGTTTTTTTCACTTGAAATATTTACATACATTACGCTGTATAGTCAATAAATAATTAAAACTAAATTAATATTTAAGGTCTCTTACCACAAACCTGATTTTAATTTTTTTTTGTCTAACTATAATGGTACGGAACACTTGGCCGATTTTTTTTATCACTCGTATGTAATGTACTTACATGCTTAAGATTGACCTAGCGAGCGAAGCGAACCTGGTCCGAACAATTATTTTCTTTTGTCTGTGAGTCTACACCACCATACCAATATCTCTCTGGAATTTCATGACTTGCGTGTCGATCGTATTTTTCTACCAATTTTGACGAAATTTGCTATAAATATTCTCAGGATGTTCATAATTTTGTAGCCTTAGGGTATTTTTCATTTGGGATAATTCGCCCAAAAATGACAGACGACAAAAATATGAAACTATATACATATTCAAATGTGTGTTTTAGTGAAACGCGTAAAATTTCTGCTACCCACTTACCTACTGTATTTTTGCTTGACAAATATTTCTGTCTCAGCAAGTCAGAAGTGCTGTCCTGAATGTGATGTTTCTTACCTGTGAACACAGATAAGATAACGATTGAGTCTAAAACAAAACTCTGTGTAGACCTTTATACCTTGTTTCTAGCAAACAAATGATTTGATTTGATACAACAAGCATTTTAAATAATAATTACCCTGAATTCAATTTGGCAAACATGATTTTCAGTTATTGCGATTAATTCGAAATAACTAAAAAAAAGCTACATTCTGATATAATGCTACGGAACTTGATAGTATGAAAGAGAGAAGTGTCTCGTCACGATCTTTACTAACTTTTCTGTTATGTACACGTTTGTTTCGTATGTATTTTAATTTTCTTGTTTATTTATCACAGTGCCATCTAGCGAAATGTCGCTGAACTTGATAACAAGGCACTACACCAGCCAAGTTAATTCTACACGTGTTCGCGAGATAGCGCTACTAGTAACCTTGGCTTTGATAATCACAATGTAAACAAAATAAACATGACTGACTCGCGTAACATTCCTCGTGTGTGTGATTTCTTATCATAAAGCTAACAACATACATAATATCAACTTTCACAAACGAGTTTTGGTTAGATTGTCGGCAATTTCAAAGAAAATGTTGATATTTTTATTCAAGTGAATCTTGATATGATAATACCTATGGTATAATAGTTGATGCTCTAAATGTAATCTTACCAATTTGATAAGGTGGTTGATCCCGGCAGAGAATTAATAAGTATAGGTACCTACATGTTGTAAGCCGGTTTGTGCCAGGAAACATTGTTTTATTTAAAACTAGCTGACTCGGCGAAATTCGTACCGCCTAACAGTCGATTCTATAAGCGTAATGTTACCATCTTATTGATTGACAAATATTGACATTGATATTTATACGATACTTACTAACGTCACTTTATTGTTTTCCCTTCCCGGAACCTCTCCACTAACCCTTAAACTTTATGGTAAGGTATTAAAATTCAAATTTAATTAGTACCTATAGAAAAATGTTGTTTTTAGACTTCAGGCAATTTTCCTTCGTACTTCAAGGAATATTTAAAAAAAAAGAATTAGCAAAATCGGTGTCGCTGCTCTCGAGGTTTGCGCTAAGCAGCAACACATTCAGCGATTCATTTTTATTATTACCTATCTATAGATTAATTCATTCCTATTTTTTCTGAAACATTTTTCTTTTTTTCTTATATAGTCTCGGGCTAAGTAAGTCTTACGTCATACCTGTTCCAGAATAATAGATATTAATGAAATGTTTAAAATAAAGAGTCAGTAAATGAAAATATATGAAATTACATCAGTCACAAGCAAATTGAGCTCGTAGGTCGTGCTTAAAAAGGTTCAAAGTGCAATGTTCAGTCAAGCACTTGCTTTTTTAAAAGATATTTTTTTATGATCACATTGATTTGCCTTAAAAGTTTCCTTATATGGCGAGCGTAGCCGCCGCTCCTTTGGCTACGCTCCTGTCTATAATAGTACCTGCAAAAACCTAATAGTACTGCTAATTAGTAGGTACCTAGTTGAAGATATTATTATATTAGGCTAATGATGCTATGACGGATTCGGGCGCGGAAGCTGACGCCACGAGAGAGAGGAGTAAAAAAATAGAAGGAGGATGGCGGCACGGCAGCGTACGAGGCTAAGGTAGGTAGGTGCATGCGAGGCATTAAGTGAAATTCTGTAATAAAATTATTTTTGAAGCGTTCAAATGAATTCATCACTCGCTAATGAGGTCACTATAGTGTGTAAAACAACATTATAAAAAAATTAGTTTCGGTCGTAATTTAACTTAGTTATCTAAGCGCTGAGTTATTTGTAATTGGTAAGCTCAAGTCAAAGATCGAACGTTTCAAAAATAAGGCTCCTGTATCGTTCCAAGCAACGAGCGTTGGACTCCTTGTGAGAGAAATTTCTTTTGGTTCCAACATTTTTTTATTAAATCCAGTCAAATTTTTATTTGCAAAGGTGTTGCATATCTTAATCACAATTATTCATTAATTGTCCTAAAATAACAGATATACACATACACACATATACCTATTAATTATAATATTAACGATGATAAAAAATCCTAAATCCTAAATAACAAATCTATTGCAAGATGTTGCTTCAAGTAAAAAGGCTGCCATTAAAAATATAGTAGGTATATATTTGTAACCTTTTATTTGCTATAGGTACGTGTAGTTATAATAAATAATATATTACTAATTATGAATTACTCCAACGATTCATTATTAATTAGTGTCCGTCCAATGTTCGGTTTCGGTCGAACTTATGCCAAAACCGAAACTGATTTCGGGAGTTATCGAGCACGCTCGCGGCAACGCTTTGTGGGACGCTGGCCATGTTCGTTGTTGTCGTGCACCGTTCCGATAGCTTAGCAACAAAACTTATCAGTATGTAATCGTTTGTTGAACAAACTTAATATACTGTATTTTCATTTCGTGTCCCATTAATGCAGAGATAAAATGCACCAAATTTCAGTATTGTTAGGAATTTTATACTTGCTCGCTCACGCGAGGTTTCGGTTTCGGCCGCAAACCAGTTTCGGTCGGACTCTATTATTAATATTAGCAGGAGTATTCCTCTGCTTTCACTCTAACTCGGTCGTATCGTATAACATACGTGTCCAAGCCTTCAATCACGAACAAACATCATGTTTCATTTAACTCGAGACGCGGACCAATAAAGCCAATGTGTTCTTAATTGAACAGAAAAAACACAAGTCATGTTGCCAAGAGCAAAAACAGTCCGATGTGAACGTAAGAATAATAAATACCTAATAGTTCTGCCAACTGTTGACCTTGCGACTACGCTCTTTTGCGATTTTATTAAAAAAAATATCGGCCTAATGCGAGTCGGACTCACCATCAAGGGCTTCGTACCAATACCTATAAGCTAGCTAGGGCTCTTAGCGATAAGGCTGCCACTTGTAGCACTACTTGTAAAATTATATTTTTCGTTATTGTGTTTTGTGTGTCTACTATAAAGCATTCATCTGTCAATCTAGCAAAATACGTCACGTTATCACGTTTGTTGTATGGGAGCCCACCAAATAGTTATAGACCCCGATTCGGTCAGGCCAAGCTTACTAAACTAACCTGATTTGACAGTTCTAAATTTGTCTCCAATCTTTTTATTTCCACAAATGAGAAAAGGATGGATATGATTTCAGGAACTTTTAGTTTAGTTAGTGTGACTGGCCGGATTGGGGTCATTGTAATATGGTTTTTTGTTATAGCGGCAGCTAAAGTTAAAATTTCAACGGCCTAGCTATGTCGGTACATGTGATACACGATAGGGTTCCGTTATAACTTGAAATAAATATAATCATATTTTTAAATTTAGAAATCTAAATATTTTTTTATTTCTGCATGTCTGACAAATAAGTATTATTGTAATCGCTCAGTTGATGGTGTCGTAGCAAACTTCTGGTTAGGAATTTCACATTTATAATTGCTTTAGGCGATAAGGCCGCCCAATGTACTACCGATGTTTTGTTCTTACCTGTATCTTACTGTTTATTTTGTTTTTGGTGTGCAATAAAGATTTATTGTATTGTTTGTTCCAGGATGTGGAATTCACTGCCGAGTACTCTATTTCCCGATAAATGTAATGTCGGTCTTTTCAAATCGCGAGTGAATCGGTTTCTTCTAGGCAAGCGTGCCACATCCTAGACCCCATCGTCGCTTTACATCAGGCGAGTTGCGGTCAAGTGCAAGCCTAAAGT
Organism: Ligdia adustata; assembly: GCA_947049295.1. Lineage (NCBI taxonomy): Eukaryota > Metazoa > Arthropoda > Insecta > Lepidoptera > Geometridae > Ligdia > Ligdia adustata. Next base: position 8,521,763 of record OX346238.1, read on the forward strand.
AGCATATTAGGAAGTAGAATAGGATATTGCCGGTTGACGCAGTTGGTAGCAACCCTGCCTTCTGCGCCGCTGGTCCCGGGTTCGATCCCCGGACAAGTCAAACATTTGTGTGCATGAAAATGTCTGTTCGACCTGTGTCTGGGTGTTTATTATATATAGATAAGTATGAATTTATGTATATAAGTAACCTGATGACTGATATACATATCAGTCATCAGGTTACCATAGCACAGGCTTTGCTTTGTTTGGAACCTTGTGTGGTTTATTTAAAAAAAAAAAGATTGGATGTACGGATACCATGAAATTATTTTGAATGTTTACGCAATACTTCAACACTGATACGAGTACCTAGTCGTTATATCGTGTATCCGCTAACCAAACACGGAAGACAATTCAGTTACAGCATCATCGCAGAATTAAATCTTACTTCTTACACCAACACAATAAACGTTCATTTAGCTCGTAGTTTTAGTCGTTTTTGCGTTGTTGATAACAATATGCAAAGATATACTCGACATGCAGAAGTCCTTTTAGTCAAAAAAGCTTACTACAGTATGGACGAGTTTTTAAAGGATGACAGTATTTTTTTTTTTTTTTTTTCTATTGCACAAGGAGAACCCGTAAAGACTTTCCTTGATAATATTACAATCTAGCCTAAGTCTAAGGCTAATAAGTAATTTTAGTTTAACTTAATCTTCTACAAAATAATGTCTCTAAGAATTTGTCCATCGGCACTTTTCTTATTACAGTTGTTAAGGCGAAAACACTTTGTTCACGTGTTCTTAAGTCTTAGCACTTTCACTATTATATTTCACTATTTTACTTTTAACACTACACTAACTCAAACGGTTTAGTTCTTTTTAGTCTTCTAGTTATGTCAGTGTGGTCGAGGAGCTGGATAGCCTCGACATTGACATGATGGTGAAGCCGGTTTTGGTGAGCTTCGGCGTATTTTTTTATCACTTGTTCAACGAATTCTACTTTTAAGTCCTGGTGAAGATCGTTGTTTCTTATGTACCAAGGTGCATCGGTAATATCCCTCAGTACTTTATTCTGGAATCTTTGAATCATGAGCCTATTACTTTGAGCGGTACAGCCCCACAGCTGTATACCATAAGTCCATATTGGCATCAGGACTTGTTTATACACTAGCAGTTTGTTATGTATTGACAGCGGAGAATTTCTTCCAAGCAACCAATACATTTCTCTATAGCGTAAATCCAGCTGCTCTTTTTTCTTCTTGACGTGTTCTTTCCAGCGAAGCTTCACGTCAAGGGTCATGCCTAGATATTTTGCTGTATTCTCATATGGTATTACTTGACTGTTGATGTAAACCGGAGAATACTTGTGTCGTTTATTACTAAAGTCTATGTGAATTGATTTGGATTCATTTAATTTTATCCTCCATTTCTTCGTCCAGTCATAGACTTTATTCACAGCCATTTGAACTTTTTCTGCAGCTTCTTCATGAGTATTCCCTACGGCCATGATTGCAGTATCGTCAGCAAAAGTTGCAATGGTGTTATTTTCTGGCTGTGGTATATCACATGTGTATAACAGGTACAGGACCGGACCTAATACACTTCCTTGTGGTACACCGGCTTTTATATTTTTTAGATCTGAATATGCATCTTCATGTCTTATTCTAAATACTCTATTTGTTATATATGATTCCAGAATATCCACGTACGATTTTGGTAGCATGTTTCGCAGTTTCACTATCAAACCTTCGTGCCAAACTTTATCAAATGCTTGCGCCATTTTCATTCAGTATAATGACATTTATTATTATGAGATTTATGTTTGTATTTAATTTTTATAATATTAATATTGTGTTTTTTATCATTACATATGTATGTATATATTAATTCAGTTGTTAAGAACTCTTATGTCTGTATACCTGAGGGTGGAGCTAGAGAACTTGTATTTAAATCAGGAACAACTGTTCTTGTACCCAATCTCACGGAACAATAAATCATTTCATTTCATTTCGAAAAAGGAGAAGGTTTTACGTTCGTCTGTTTGTCTTTTAGTTAGTGGTAGCCTAGTCGATAATTTATTTACTATGGTTTATCGACGATAAACCCGTTGCCTCACAAGCGAAAGGGCGCGGGTTCAAGTCCAGGTTCACACATGCACCTCTGTGTTTTTCACTCATGTTGCATATTAGAATTAATTACGACATACTTAAACGGTGAAGGAAAACATCGTGAGGAAACGTGTTTGTCGGAGAAGGTTAATAACTTTCAAAGATAAGTGAAGTCCTCAATCCGCAATTTCCCAGCGTGGTGGACTACAGCCTATACCCCCTTCATGGTGAGACCCGTGCTCAGCAGTGGGACGCTATGGGTTTTTGTTTATATGTCAGGATCTAATAATGGAATATCAATATACAATAAAGAGTTTTGTATCTCGAAACTACTTACTAAAACTACTTTAGCAAAACGAGAAAAAACTTTGAAGTCAGTTTCGTTCCCGGTTAGAAGCTTCCCGGTTTCCGACTGAGCTAAATATCTTTTAAAACTAGATCATCCCACGGGAACACTTCAATTTTCCAGGATAAAAAGTAGAGGTAAAGGTATTTTCATGACAGTTTATTTATTTATTTATTCACCATTGTAAAAACACCAATTACACTAAACAAAGAAAAAAGGAGTTAAAATAAAAATCAAAATACAGAAAAAATAATAAAGTTTCCAATTTTATATAAATCCCGTTCAGCCGTTTGAGCGCGAAGATGACCCGTACCTACTTTCAATAATTTGATTTTTTCAGTTTACATTAGCGTTAGTTATTGTAGCACTAGTTAAATTAGCGTTGTAAATCTATATTATATTATAAAATGTAAAAATGTAAAACAAATTTAAGTCTACAATATAAAAAAATAATTAAAAAAAACATATTCTATTCTATCCTAGAAGATCGCTCTCGCTATCGCATCACAGAGGATCCTACCCGCACTAGCATAACATAACATCATGAGGAACAATTACGCAATAGCAAAGTAAACAACGTGTAACAGAAAGGTGTGACAATACTTAAGGGTGTTAATTTACCTATCAACGTGAACCAATCGTAGAACAAAATTTAGCAAAATTCGAATAAAATTATTGCGTCTTTCATACAACTCGACCGATAATGTGACATAATTTTTGTATGGATAATCTAATTCTTTTTCGAATTTTGCAAAATTTTAAATTGGTTTACCTTGATTGGTAACACCCTTAAGTATTATCACACCTTTCTGTCACACGTTGTATCATACAACAATGCAATGCTTATACGTTGAGCCAAATAAAAACCGGCATTCTGGTCACGCGTCGAATCGTATTTATAATATATAACAAATGATTTAATTATTATTTATTTTACAACAAGCCTAATAAAATATTTCTAATAACTAAACAAAAGCAATCAAAATATAAATATATGTGATGAGAACTATTTAACTAACACCTAATAATAACTAATCGTATAATAATAAGATTTATAGGTTTAATTTGTTAAGTAATTATTAATTCAAATGTAACATACATACTTGCCTGTAACGAACGTTATTTAAAGGTCAATAAATATTACTTTACTTTTATTTCCATACATAGTATGTAATATGTTCAAGTAATACAAGAAGGTAAGTTACAGTCGATGCATGGCTGTGGAATTTGGCAGAGACACTGAAAGCTGATGTTCGGATGGTAAAACAAGGTGACGTATTTAGGCATGATATATGGGGGCTAGGTCACAGGCACAGCGAAGACTTTTCAAACGCATTATAGGTACAATGATGCTGTCACATTAATATTATACAAGTAGAATTGAAACTTTTGAAAAACTCCGTCATTTGTTGTAGCTTCCATTTTGGATTATAAACTACCATAGTATATAGTATTTTACTAGTGAATCCCTTTCATTTGATACTTATTTTAGGGAATTTTGAAAAAAAAATGTATTCGCCATTTTGTGGCGACGGCCATCTTGGACCAATCTTCATCAAATGTAACTAAGAACACTGCCGCCTTATACACTTTTCATACAAAAAAATCAAAATCGGCCCATCCGTTTGGGTGCTACGATGCCAAAGACACAGACACGTCAAACTAATAACACCTCGTCGTTTTTGCGTCGGGGGTTAATAAGGTTTAAGACCATACCAGACGAGTGAATTGATACTTATACCTACTTATTTTGGAGTCAATAAGTCAGACTCAATACTAATAAACTATATACGAGAATATGCGATTCTAAAGTCTCACAGAAACCTCTATTCTAAGTCTACTAATTCTTGATCGTTTGCACTTGAAGTAGATGTCAGTAATACTATATCTTTACCCGACTACGCAAGAAGGAGGGTTATGTTTTTCGAGTGTATGTATGTATATTTCTTTGGCACACTCTAGAGCCTAAAAGGTTCGTATTGTATTTTTATGTGAGTGGTGTCAATAGATTTGTCTTAGTCGTGAGTGTGACACTGGGTACATGAAAATAAATAAAAAATAAGGATGATACACAGGATTAAAAATTTAGCAGTCGCGATTTTTCACTTGTTGTCCGTTAATTGTGACGATATTATGGGCAGCTCTTTCGAAACAGATATGAAATATTCTTCAACTATATAGCTAATATGTTTTTTATTAAGAATCGTTACTAAATACCATTTTTGCCTTTAATTTGCTTTGTATACCTATGTAGAGTGGATATTAATATCGGTATTCGGGGTTCGATTATCCTCAAAATCGAAAGTGTGGTTGTAGGTTCAAGGGTTTGTTTATTCGTCTTCTCTTTAGCAACTAAGTGATAAGTAGATCGATTTTTTGAACCGAGCCAAATCGAGGTACGGAGAGTATTATATGATAGTATTTTTCCCTAGGATAACAGGATGTGATTTTATCCCGGGAAAAGAAACGGCGGCCAAAAGCTAGTTATACAATATATATTACACAACGTGTAACAGAAAGGTCTACACATCAGAGTGAACCCTGCGTAGAACAACATATATAAAGAGAAATAGGTTCACCATACTAAAATTGATCAGATGATTGGCCAAGTTGTGAAAACCCGTTGTCTTAAACAATTTGTCTAGAGGACGTATTTTTTTTTTAATTTTGCAATAAATAATTTCTTTGATGGGTAGACAAACACAGTCAAGTATCGTCACACCTTTCTGTTACACGTTGTATGTATAGCACATATACGTATTATTATAATATATAACTTTTGCCCCCTTGCTTAGTTCCGCCAATGTCCTAATAGCGGTTTGGCAGAGCAGTGCGTTGTGTTTACTGCGCGCGCTATTTCCGACGGAGCGCCGCAAGTTCAAGGGCTGATTTACATTGTGCTGTCACTGAATCATCATTTACGCAGTTTTACAGGATTTTTTGGATATTTTTAATATCGACTAAATTGATTGAAATATTTTCCTTAAAGCAAGTACGGTTCTCTATCAGTCGTTTTTTCATTCACTCATTCATTCATTTTTTATATTCGATCCGGTATTCACGAGAAACTGAGAACTTTTGGAAGTCGAATTGGAGATGGTCAAATTCTTGTCGATTCTTGTGTAATATTATTGTTAATAAATCCACTGTTACCATTTCATTTTGCTTTAGGCAATAAGGCCGACCATTGTATAGATATGTCTTGCTGTATATTTTATTTAGTTTGGTGTGCAATTAAGCCACATTCAATTCCAGACGGATTTTTCTCTTCGAGAAAGAACTGTCAGACCGAAGCTACAATGGCCGTTCTGTTCTGTTGGCAGATTAGATAATGGAGAAGACTGTTCGATGACGTAACAGGGGTCAAGGTCCGCGGGCAATTGATTGATAACACTACAACACGACTGTTGGTACAGAAGGTAGGTAATAATAATAATCTGTCGGAACATAAGTGTGTAAATATTGGGCTGTGGTTATTGAGGGATGAATTAATTCGCGACAATTGACAACATTACAACATTTTGACCCCACATTTTTATTACGATAATGGAAAGACAAATGAAAAATAATGTACTCCTATTTTTTTTATTCAGAATTCAAAAATTTCATCTAAATCCGTGACGTTGTTTGAGCGTGAAAGAATAACAAACATCGATTCATACAAACTTTCGAGTTTATAATATTAGAAAGGATTTATTGCAGTCTGATTAAATACTTATCTTCTATATTATAAAAATCAATTACTGTTCGTTTGTCTCGCTAAAACGCAAAAACGGCTGGGCCGATTTAGCTGATTTTGGTTTTGAATTGTTTGTGAAAGTTCAGGAAAGGTCAACAAAAATGTACGTAAAAGAGATGTTTTAATAATGTATGGAGCCCCGGCCAGGACAGTGTACATGATACCATATATACGTTAGGGATTATTAACCTTTAATCTATTAACCCAATTCAAAATAACGTAACTTATCGCAGTGTACAAAATTATTTTCCAATCAAAACATTTCCACCTTATGTACGCAAATAGGCGATTTTCGCGTTTTTATTCTGTCAATTATGACATTTGTAGAGGTTGATACAATTGGTAGCCGATTGTGACTATTAGAATTAACCTAAGATATAAAAATGTTCCAGGGATGACAGAAATACATTACAATTCACAGAAACTAAATATTTTTGTACATAATGAATCAGGCAATTGATGCAGGTTTCATTAATACATAATATTAACCCAATCTTGAGGGATTTTTGTTAGACGTACACCGTTTTGGCCGAAAATGAAACATGTCCTTTTCGTATAGAATGTACGTAAAATAAACTTACCGTAAGTATTTTAGCGAAACTGAATAACACAGCCTCGTGATAGACTTTTTGTATTAACATCTGATAAGAGTGCTTTGTCTGCTTTAATATCGTCGTAAGGATTTGTTATGATACGAAAATTGCGGACAAACATACATACATACTAACTGATACACGAAAGAATATTTAGTCAGACTCGAAGAAGAGACGCTTCGCTCAGTGAACAACAGTAGATTTATCTCCTCGGTAATATTTAAAGCGAAACTCACGCAGGCGATGATCAATAAGTATTAGTAGCAATAGGCTTTTACAGCAACATGCTTCGCGTCTACTTTTTACTGTGCGAACTGCCAGGTTGTGGAATTCGCTGCCAAGTTCTCTATTTCCCGATGGAAATAATCTCTTCATATCGCAAGTGAATCGGTTTCTTCTAGGCAAGCGAGCTACATCCTAGACCGCATCGTCACTTTACATCAGGTGAGTTGCGGTCAATCGCAAGCCTAATGACTATAAAAAAAAATTATCATTCAACATTAACGATTATCATTATTTGTATAAAATCAATCATTATCTTTCTGTGTAATTATTTAAATAATATTTCTCTTATGTATTTATTATGCATGGTATTAAATAAAGCTCGAATATTCAAATCAAAACGAATATTATAAACAACTTAAACCTAGAGTGACGCCAGCAGGTGGGTAGGAGCCGAGCTACCGGTGCGGTGGTAGGGACTACAGAGAGAGGAACCTCCTTACAATACGTGCCGTATTGAGGATCACCGCTCTTTGTATCCGACCCTTTATCCAACCATCTAAGACTCTCTTAAGATGTTGGTTGAGGCTTCAACTCTTTATTATTATTAGTAGCCATTAGTATATTGAAGTGTGTAAACTGGTATGTGTGACAGATACTATGTTATTGTACCGGATGTTATGTCGGCATTATCAGGCAACCAGCCAAAATCTGACAAAGATCCGATTAAGAAAGGCCAGATTCACGACTTTAATAACCATATACAAATATAGATACAAGCATGTATTTATAATAAATCACAATGTAAATATATAACATAACAAATATATGTTATAAGAACTATTTAAGTAAGTAAGAAAAAGTATTTAAGTAAGTTTTTGTGCATTTTTTTTAAAAGTAATTATTAATTCAAATGTAACAAGACTTGCCTGTAAATTACGTTATTTGAAGGCGAATAAATATTATAAATGCGAAAGTGTGTTTGTTGGTTTGTTTGTTCGTCTCCTCAGCAACTGAGTGACGTCAACTTGATTTTGGTAAGTTTTATTTAAAAAATACGTTTTCACGCCTTGATTTTATTAATCAAATTTTAATTATTACAAATCAAGCCGTTCATTATTCCTTATGAAACAAAAATCAATTGTAGAAACTCAAATTCATATTTTTTAATTAAGTAAGTAAAGCAGTAGCGTCGATAATGCCAATAAACGGAGATGTTAAACTTTTTACAAATTACTCACGAAACTACAGACGAGTAGTGCAGAAGGGAAAAAATATTTGACATGACACTACCGGTAGAGTCTGGTAGTGCGGTGGCTTTTGAGAGGGAGTAACAAGGCTGTGGAAGATGATGCTGATGAACTAAGTAGGTAGATATAATTGTGTAGGTTGCTAATAAAATTGTAAGTGAACGCTAAATAACAGATCACAAAATACCTAATACCATTTCAAGGCGATACGTGCCGTTAACTAAAAAATAAAAATAATAGTCTTGCGTGGGGTCGTATAGTTGAAAAGCGTTGGACTCCTTTATATAAGAAACTTTTTCTTTTGAAGTCGTATCTTAGTTATTCCTACCAACTAATCTTAATGAACCTTAGTATACAGGTTCTACGGTTTTTTTAGTCGTCGTGCATTTTGATTGGCGAAGTATTTCCCCGAAAATGGGCAAGATTGCACCAATTACCGACCGAATTTATTAATCGACACAAAGAAATAATATTACTTACTTAAAAAGTAAAAATAATAAATAATCGTACTACGAGTACGAAGAGAAAATCGGTTAAGACATATTCGTGAAGTCATGTGCTTGCGAGGTCAACTATTCGTATAGCTATTAGTTATCACGAGGTTATTTAGCGTTTGCTAAAAAATGCCGTCCTTATCTGAGTATTTTATGCCAATAAACAGCGGCGGCCTTAGAGGGTGGCGAACAGGGCAACCGTCCGGGCCCTCGCGCAACAAGCTAAACAAATTGGAAAAAAAAATGTAATCTGTCTATGTAACTTAAAAAACTTAAATTATAATTATTTGTATAACTTTAGGATTTTTCCGTACACATAAAAAATACTTAAAATAAACGACACATAATTTTCACGGAGGACGAAGGGTCTTGCAATGCACGATGGGTAGGCCAACAAATATAACAGACGAAAACAAGTGGTTAGAAGCGATTTCAAAACAAAAATCCGGTTATAAATCTTTAAACCTGTGTATCATCCTTAATTTTTTTTTTTTAATATACATACATACATACTTAATATACATACATACATACACACGAAAATCATAACCTTCCTTCTTTCGCAGTCGGGTGTAAACCTGTTATCACGGATGTACAAAGAAAATAAAAGGTTACTAAACCACGACTCATTTCATATAAATTAACATGACATTATCAAATTCTCATGTGATTCCATACCACATATGTACCGTCAACAAGATTTCACTGACTCAGCAAAATTTACACGTTTGTGAAGCTAATATAAGTTATTAGCAATAGCAAAGCAAATAAAGTAACAACATAATGTGTAGTAAGCTTGTATAATTAATGACCCATTATGACACCTCGTAAGATAGTTAGACACTGTGTCCAGGACTTTAAAGTCATACAGGATACAATCATTTAAAAATGTCTTTTTAGTAGCTAATAGTTTAAGTCAGTTTTTTTTTTCATTTATGGCATTATAGGATTTGTATTTTGACAGCGTCAAGTTTATCTATTATCAAGTTATTAATCAATCAGGTTGAGTCAAATATCAAGTAATAAGTTTTAATGGTCAAGTTAAAGCCACATCATGTACGTACCCTTGTAAAAGTTGTAAAGCGGTGCTGTCTTTACCAGGGGTTCTATGGAGATTTCCCGCGATGACAAAAACCACGTTATTCCGTTTTTAAATAGCTTACCCACGCTTGTACACATAAACCAGACGTTAATGGTTAATAATCCACCAATATTACACAGTAAAACTTACAGAATCACTCGTTTTGCAATTAATACACAGACAGAGACGCTAGTTTTTCCTAAGACACAGAAGGAAAACTGATAAGTCGGATTTATTTATGACTTGCAATACCAAAATTAATTAGATTCAATATAAAAGAGATGTCATTCTTTGTATGGGAGGTGGTTTTGCTTTTTCTTACACTAATATAATTAATACACCCGTGTAGTATGAAAAATGAGGAATACAACCAATGCTAAGAAAGTTTTTTTGCACCGCCATTTTGTCCGTAATGTTACATTAATATAAGCAGTAAACTGGCAATACAAACGATGTCAGGTATCACCATTAACTCAAAACATGGCAAACCTTGCCAGGCGATTCGATAATATCAATAAATCGTTTATTTACACAGTTTTGGATCACTGACGAGCATTAATTTGAAATTTTATATTATTTTGACGACTCTTAAATAAATATTTCATACTTTAAATAAAGCATAGATATTGAGTTTTATATATTAATTTAATATAATATAATGTTCGTAAAAATCTCCGAAACTTCTGAACTGTGTTTTTTATAACTGGTAATAAGATGTTAATAAATCTCTACTGTTTTCCACTACGTTTTGGTTTTAAAGCGAGAAAACGAAATATATTTGTGTTTAGGTTCTTGTTATGTCGGTTACGTTGGTACTTGTAACTACTATACAAATACAATGTAACTTTATAGCATACCAAAACAAAAGAAAAACAATAAAACACAAACAAGAGCAAACCATCGGTAGTACTTGGCGATTTATTCCGGGCAACCATAAACGATAATTTTAATTTATTTTTTCCTGCAATGCGTGCCGTGTCTAGGATTACCGCTTTTAACTGTCTATTTTTATTGTTACTAGAGAATTCTGTGAAATTTGCTCTTTCTTATTGTTGTTGTTATTAGCGTCTGTGTTTTTTTTTGTTTCTTTTTTATTAATTCTACCATAATTTTATTTGCACTAACTCAGAACATAACAAAGGCGATTTTATTTCTTACAGCATCCTAAAATCATAGCCACCCTACAATAAGGAACATTCGTTGTTTTCGTGAGCATATAAGTAAACACTATCACTATTATCTTGACGTGGACAACGCAAATATTGTCATTTGTAATCTTACTGCGGTAAAGGAGGTCGTGGATCTTAGTTTTGAACTGTTTGTTAAACTAGCAAAATAAAAGCTTTGATTTCTTACCCGACTGCCTAAGGGGAGGGTTATGTCTTTGGAGTGTATGATTTTTTTGTAAATTTGTTATTTATTAACTACCGGGCCTTTGTTAAGAAAAATGAAATGACAACTAACAAAACTACAATAAAAGATTAGTATAGAGATAGAAGGGAGCCCGAATACACCCGCCTGCTAAATCGATAAATCTTAATTATTTGTTTTTTTTTTTAATTTTGATGTACCCAGTGTCACTCTTACGACTAAGGCGAATCTATTGACACCCACATAAAAATACGACAAACGCAAAGAAATACACACACGAAAAACATAACCCTCATTCTTCGAAGTCGGGTAAAAAGAAAATAATTGTATATGTATGTCCCACTCTGTGTTATTTTCTACGGCCTAAACTTGCGGTAGTTTGATTTTAATGTGCGACGTGTCATTGGATTTGTCTGTCTGTAGATAATCATACTTTATTATATTCAGTTTCACTCTTAAAGATACAGTAGTCTAAATTCATTGCAGTCAGATTTTTTAAAGTCGCTTCTTATCGCTTTGTTTGGATAGCTTAGTTAGGTTCTTATTAAAGAACAAAGGCTAAAAAGGTGTAATATTACGTAAGTCGTAAATTACACCAAATTATTTAAAAAATTCAATGGTTCTCAGGTAACAGAAAGATGACAAGGAGTTCCAATTATTTCCAAGAACTACAAAGCTGCCAGTGATGATCAAACTACTTGCAAGTATGTACAATACCTACCTAACTACAAGTATTTGGCATACGACAACTTCTGTGGTGGCTGATGATAGATTGATGACAAATGACGCACTGTCTAACGATGCTAAATATCTTCTTCAGTTAAAACCAAAAAATAAAACGACAAAGAGAGAAAACATACTGTATTTTTTTTTGTTGATAGGTGTCTATTATCTCGTATGTAATAGACAATCTTATCTCTATCTTGCAAACAAATAGCACGATTACTAATTTGATTTCAAAAACTGCATCGTAAACCACAGATATATTTATTAATTTTGCATGTATACTGTCATATTCGTGCGTGATATAACTTCTAGGTCTCAGAGGAAGACCAGCGCTGGCTGCTGCATAGCAACTAGCATGCAGCTGAGTTAGACCTGGTTGTGACAAACACTATACAAAAATTTATAGTTTTAATAGATACTGTATGTTCTTATTTTATTTCTTTCTGGAAGAGATCGCTTTAAACGATAACTACTATCTATACAACATTAGTTCAAGTTTCTACCTGTTCTCGTTATTAATATCGAGCACAAAACTGAATAAATTGCGTTTGATGTAGCGCCTCTAAATATTTATTGTATTCTGTTTTAGTATTTGTTGTTATAGCGGCAACAGAAATACATCATATTCTGCAAAATGTCAACTGTCTAGCTACCACGGTTCATGAGATACATCCTATTGACAGTGACGGACTGACTGACGGTAGCGGTCTTGGTAAAGAGAATAGGTTCCCATTTTTACCCTTTGGACCTTTTGTACCCTAAAAAGGAGTTAGTTCGTTTGAAAATGCAAAACCCACGAAATTTATTGATATAAATTTTATTGCTCTCACAAGATCTCAAATACTGTTGCAATGGAATCGAAAAAAAACACGTACATAAAGAATATCTTTATCGTAATCGTGGCAACTGTTGAAGAAGTTATGTCAGTTGGTAATAATTGAAAATAATTGACAGTTTGCGTGAAGATACCGAAAATTAATATTTTCGGTATCTTGGAACAACGAATGTGGTTGCAAGGTCAACAGTTCACAGAACTAGTAGTACTTATTTGGGACAAGAATCGAGTTTTAGGTACTCTATATTAACGCGAATATTCAAGTAGGCAGTCTGGATATAGCATATTCTTTGGGCGAGATTCATATATTCGATTATATCGATAGGCGAGTATATTCTCTCGGCGCATTCTGAAAAGCGAGATGAACACGGGTTTTCAAATAAACACGCCGAAATGAGAACAATTTAGAAAGTATATTCTCAAACATTGTCTCACAATAATATGTTTAGTGTTTAGTGCACAGTTATACACAATTTAATAAAACGATTTATCAGCAAACGTCTAGATTTTTATTTTTATCTTAGAATTGGCGCGAACAAAAGCAGGTTTTAAGGACTTCTTTTAATTTGGGACAACATAAACGTAAATCGGCTCTTGACGTAAATAACGTAAAATTATTTTGATTTTAAATTAATTTTGTACGCTTTGATAAGTTGAGTTTTTTTTTTAATTTGGTTGATAGATTTAAGATTTATTAATCCCTAACGTATGTATAGTATCGTGTACACTGCCCTGGCCGGAGCTCCATCCATTTTTGAAACATGACTTTTAACACTTATTTAATTACGATTCCTTTTTAAAATTTTATTTTGTACTTATATTGGCAAGTGTTCATTTTGTAATTTTACAGTTTTTATTTTATTTAAAAGCTATATTAGTACTTATACAATATTAATCTGGCAAATAAGAACTTGCAGACTGCAGAGAATAATAGACGACAAGAAAAACAGCATGGCAAAACCCGGGGTCTTTGCCAAGTCCAGGTTTCAGGGTCGCGAACGTTCAATACTCGGTGAAATTGTTCCTACTAGTGTTCTAAAAATATTCGCCAATTTATTTGCTACAACGCAACGCTAAACTTGTGTGCAAAACTTGTAGCGGTACGAAACTTTCCACTTCTTACCTTTCTGTTATCGGCACCGCTTTAGACTTGAGCTCGTAGAACATGAAGTCTTGATGCTGCTGAGCCGCTGTCATCTCTTCCAGTATCTTCTGATCCACGCTGAAGTTGTTGGTCAAGAGAGAGGCTAGGTCGTAGCCCATATCAATCCCGGACTCATCCATTTTACAACTAAAACACTGACACTTTTCGACACTGTTATCGTCGATCGCGATATATATTATAGGTCCATATTTTGATAACTAAACGTGGCTATTTGCTGGAGAATCGAATAAACTTCGCAACAGCACCCATCCTCCCAGCTGGTTGTTGCTGTTGCTTGTTTAGTTTAGGTATATGATTCTATGTACACAGATCACGCTTGTGTGAGATAAAAAGTATGACTACAATTCGGCTAAAATTAATATCAGGTATTTGTGCAGTGTTGTACGTAATATCTTATCTTCTTAACATGGTCGGGTGTTTAGTTTTGTAACTTGGCAATATTCGTTCAATAGCTAAGATGCGCCAGCGCAGCGCTATTGGAATAAATTCAATTTATAAAATTTGATTATCTTCAAAATTTGTGCCTATCACAGTTTGTTCTTAGAATAGGGAACTTTACGAGTAGAGCACGATATCTTCTAACTTGATATTTTATAGCTGATAAAAAAACTTAACGCTGGCAAATATATAATCGTATGGTGTCATCATGTATGAGAAAAAAACTGACAAACGCGATCCAACGCGGTAGTCAATGTCAACAAGCCAAATAAAAAGTCCAAAAGCGCGGTGGATAGTGGTTGATTAGTTTTCTATTTCTTTATTTCTTAAGCCTAGATATACCAATTTTATCCTAAAAATGTCGAAAGCACATCCTCCAGAACTAAAAAAGTAAGTCTGACACTTCTTCGCACATACACCTTGGTATGATACATGAACCTTCATGCACGAGATTCTGTCGGCATTAACGTAAAATAATATCCTCATCGATTCTTGTGTGATTTTCTTACTAATTGTTGCGAGAAGTTACTAGATCCCGAATTTTGTATTTCTTTTATTCTCTAGGTTCATGGACAAAAAATTGTCTATAAAACTCAACGCCGGTCGCTGTGTAACAGGAGTATTGAGAGGCTTCGATCCATTTATGAATTTGGTCCTAGATGAATCGGTTGAAGAGTGCAAAGATGGTTCTCGAAACAACATTGGGATGGTGGTAAGTGTCTCATTTGGACTCATATTTATTGAGTCTGCCACCTACCTTAAGCATTTTAAGGCTGTACATTTCAAAATTATGCTGTAAAAGCAACCTAATACTGTTATGTTGAGTGCCGCTAACTTCTGATGTTTTGTTTGATTTCTGGGTTATTTACATTGCATGGTTGAGAAAATTTTATTTATATATGAGTTTTCATTGTCAATTGCTATCTTAAACTAAATGTGATGTAGTGGCAGTATTTTAACGCATAGGCTACATGCGTTAAAATACTCCCACTTTGCACGTCTTTCATATATAAAGGTCACATCTTGACGAAATCCTTGCCCTACACTTTACCACACACCAAAGAGATCTTAAGATTGTCAGTGCGGTGTCAATCTTCAGTCAGGGTCATTGGTTCAACTTGTGGTATTGTAGTATTGTTATATATTTATTTATTAGGTGTACAAAACAAGTTACAGCCAATAACAAAATAGAATGTAGCTACATATGTAAATAATAATAATTCATCTATGACCTGTGTTGTAACTCAAAGCATGTGTGCACAGTTTTATTTAGAAGACTAATGCGTGTTTGATTCATATTGTTTAAGAAGACAGGTTTTTTTGCGAGACTTGGGTTTGAGTGAGAGACGTGTCATCATTGAAGACAAATGACCTATTTCATCCCTGATGAAGTTCACTGAATATGAACGAAACTATAGTTGGACCTTTCCATCATTCAGGTACGCGTGAAAGCCTGTCTTCTTAACTAATATTTTTGCTGAGAGTAGAGTAGAAAACCATACAAAAAAGAGAGCATGGTTCAGAGAGTGTTTTTATCATTGATCTCCTAAATAATAATAATAATTGTGTTCATTAGAACAAAAAACATGAACACAACGAGAGAACACTTAAAGCATACTAATATAACATTATATACAAAAACATTGTATAACTTTTCAATGGGTCTCTGAATCTCACATAAAGAAAGAATCCTGTGTCGCGAGACTCAGTACCTTCCCTTTACTAGCCAATTTATGTAGACAATGATGAGCGATATGGAACTATTACTAAACTAACTTACTTATAAGTATATATAAATATAACTGCTGAGTACCTACAACTGTTAGTATTTTACATGTTCTTCTTTATTTTCCAGGTGATCAGAGGCAACAGCATTGTCATGATTGAAGCCTTAGATAGACTCTAGTATAGTACATCTCTATAAGTATAACTTAATAGTTAAATTTTGTATTAAATCTCTGGATAAAGTTACTTTTATACTACTGTACATGCTACTATATTTTGTAATCTTAGTTTTGCCTTCCGGATTAAAGTGGGTTTTCACTGTTTTAATAAATTATTACTTGTTCCAAGTGTAAGTGTGTAACTTGTTAAGAGTAAAGCATATAGTAACTCTAAATTCAAGGTTCAGGGTATATAATTGATTGAACTGGTATTCATTACTATATTATTTTATCTATTTAAGAATTGTCTGTAGTCAGCTATAATGTGATAAATCCTGCAGTCCACATTTCAAAGGGCAATATTTTATGTTTATCTATTTTGAATGTATCAAAATGTTTTGTCTCTAATCTGCTACCTCAGGATTCAGCATAGGAATATCTTTGCAGAAGTCTGAAATTTTAATAAGTCCAGGTAAGCTCACACAAAGTATAGACATAAAGATTACATGGGGCCCAAGACATAGCTTCAGAATTACAAATTACATTACTCCATAATGATTGTTTTGGTGGTCTGTTAATACTAAATTTGATTCTAACTCTTACCTATTTATGTCATTATGGCGCAATGTAATTAGTAATTATGAAACTATTCAAATATCAGGCTTGAGACTGTATAATACTAGATGCAGAAAATGTATAGGATTTATGTTACTAGCAGATGTTTCATAAGTGACAACATTAATTAAAGGTGAAATGTTGCAGAATGCAAGCCATTACAATATTTTGTGTTATGGGTATTCTGTAAAAAATTATAAAATAAACACTTAAGATTTGATTTTTGCAGTTTGATTCTTCTATATTAGTTAGCAGGTATAATAATAATACTACTGTACATAATTTTACAACGTGTATGTGGATACAGGTAGTAAATAAATAAATGAAGTACTAATGATGGAATGGTTTCCGAGGCACGAAATGCTATTATTTTTGCCACATAGCACACATATGTACATAATGTCGCTTTATTAGAGGTGCCTTTTAGTTACTCTTTTTGCTTTTCCTTGGCCCATAAGGGCAGAGTAATTAACAGAATATGGCGTAAACTTCAAAGATTCGACGTTATACTCGTAGTATAACCAATTAATTTTGAATTACTCTTAAAATGTAGCCATCACACACGCGAAACAATAAATATATGGCAATAGCCAAATCTATAATATGCACGTGTCGTACGAAGCCGTAATTCTACGTAAAAAACACCCTTCTCGCAGTCGCTCAGTCAGGTCGTTTCGTTCGTGTATGGCTCTGTCAAGTGGCCATCAAAATGGCGTCGTCGAAGGAAACTTATTGTTTGTGTGGTCAACCGTATAATATTGGACAATTTATGATAGAATGTGATTGCTGTCGTGAGTGGTTTCATGGCAGGTAATGCGGAAAATATATAAATTATACAGTGAAGAGTTTGTTGTGTGTGAAAAAAAATTAAGTAAAGTTTGACAGCGAATTTCTCGGCCATCACTAGTCGGATCAAATGTTTTATCGAAATTAGCTCATTTTCCGTGTTCCTGGTTCCTTATCTCTTTTTGAGAACAATGGGAACCTAATATAAATAGATGTAGCAGCATTTACTGAGCTTCTAATATGTTCCGATTTGTTTACATGTGCAGTCTCCAAGGTTTTCCGAAATGCGCCTTCTTTTGGACCTTCTTTGTGTTTATCTTTACAATTCTAGTTTCGGAGTTAAATTCTGATCAACCTCCGACTTATTTCCGCGTATTCTAAAACATATAAACTTGCCGAAATTATTAGCAGTGTGTTGTGAAATTCTATTTTTTTTTTTGTTAGAAGGTATTATATAGATAATTTAGTTTAACCCTCTGTCTTTATCCATTTCAGCTGTGTTGATGTAAAGATATACCAATCTGACGATATAGACAAGTACCATTGTCCAAAATGTGTACCTACTTATGGAGCTTCAGTATGTAAGTATCAAAAATATAACTTGAATTACAACAAAATACAATGTCAATTTTAATTGCAATTTAAGCTTAGCCAGCTTTCTACAATCGAAACAGTAGAGACACTGAAAGACCCTACTGGTATATGGTACAGATTCCATAGACTCACACTAAACACTTTACATCAACTTTTATTGTGCGAACTGCTATGTTGTGGAATCCGCTGCTGTGTTCTCTTTTTCCAGATAGCTTAAATCTCTCTCTTTTCAAATCACAAGTAAATAGTTTTCACAATAGGTCACATTGACTCTAAATCAATTGAGTGGCAATTATAAATTTGGCTCTTTCATAAATAAAACAATTTAATATATATAGTTTCATTATATTTATTAAATTGTTTTTTTTTATATGTTTAGCTTTCAATTGAATATTTTTACATTTACTTACATAATAGTATCATCATCTTCCTGTCCTTATCCCACTACGTGGGGTCAGAACGGCATGTCTTCCTCTTCCATTCTACTCTATCAGCCATCATCTCTTCATTCCCTCCCCTGACACACATATGCACAGCTATACTAATATTATAAAGAGGAAAGATTTATATTTTTATATGCATAAATAAAACTAGACCAAACAAAAATTCTTTCACTGTTAGAAAGCTACATTATCACTTAATAACATTGACTATAATATATTAAAGATCTGCACAGCTAGTATAATAATATATAGTAAATAAATGATCAATAATTCCAATCATATTTGCAGTCAAAATCCCAACAAACGCTCATCGTCAAGATCGCTACGAGATTGGCAGCGAGAACCGTCCCTCCCAGGCGGGGACTCCCGTGTGGGTGCGCTCCCTGCTGGAAGCTCCGCTGCGGCCCTGCGCCGCCGCGCTACAGAGGATGAGGCCGCACCAGTTCACTGAGGAATTTGTTAGAGATAATGGTAAGTTAGTCGTAGTGTAATCGATGAAACTCTTGTGTTTTTAGCGGGATGATGCGGGTTTATTCAGGAGCAGACATTCGCTTCTGAATTGACAACTTTTAATTTTTGCAAACTGATGGAAATTCGAAAGACATTTTGAGATAATGTAATGAAGAGTTCATTCTAAAAATATTAGATTTAGATAACCACTTTCGAGTTATTTACAAAAATGTGACGAAAATAAATTCTCATATTTATGTTAAGACCATCAGATGCCACCGGTAAAAAATATTATCTGTAATTGTCAATATATCTGTCATCTGTGAACCATACCAGAAGTAACAACAAAAATACAGATAATGACATCATTTTATTACGAGATTTTGACGAGAATAACATTATGCTGAACTTATACATTCAAAAATCTTTTAAAACGTAATAATAATTAAAATATAAAAATACTATTTTTTATTTTATTCAGAATGTAATAATTATCGTAATAAAAATCGGGGGTCAAAAAATATAAATGTTGTCAATTGTATCATATAATTTTCACCTGCATTGGATTATCGAGATAACATAAACTACTTTTTTAAAGTCAGTTACAAAGTATCATATGTCCTTTTCGAGGGTCCAGTCTACTTGTGTACCAAATTTCGTGACAGAATTAAATTTGCATTTATAATATTAGTTAGGTATTATATATTAGGAGCTACTGGTCTATGAAGAGTTAATGAAGGGCAACTTGCCGATATCTTTGAAACATAAACTCATGAACATCTGTATATTGCCCGTCCTAACCTACGGTGCTCAGACCTCGTCGCTGACCAAAGATCAGAATTCCAAATTAAGGGTTTGCCTAGGAGCCATGGAACGCAGCATCCTCGGTATTAAAAGGACGGACATGGTTCGAAATACCACGCTGCGTTTCATTACAGGTGTTGTTGATGTAGGCCACAGAGTTGCAAGACTTAAATGGGATTGGGAGTGTCACGTAATGCGGATGCACCCCAACCGATGGGCACAGATCGTGACGCAGTGGAAGCCTGATGGCCTACGTAGTGGAGGACGGTCTAGAACTCGCTGGCGTCGCGATCTCGACTCATTTAAACTGGACTGGTAGGCGGTGGCCCAGGATTGTGAAGTGTGGAAGGAAATGGGGGAGACCTTTGCCCAGCAGTGGGATAGAGTAGGTTAAAAAAAAGGTATATATTAATTTTCAATGGTTTTTTTTTGTAAATGTTGATATAATTCTGTGGCTCCTGTGTAAAACGATCTAACTCGAGTTATATCGAAATACGTATTTTTACACGTCTATAAATAAAAATAAATTAAATTTTTGTTGGTCTAACTCACGTGTCGATATCTCTATTAGTTCCGGAAATAAGATGATACAACCAGCACTTTTTTGCACTTTAACTCTATTTTTCCGTGTGTAATGATTTATCGAAATTTATATGAAAAGAAACCAATTTTACTTAATTTTTTGCAAATAAAGATATAACAAAAGATGTATTATAAAAATGGTTCACTTGTCGACGCTTTTTTTGGGTATTTTGATACAACTAGAGTTATCTCCAATAACACGAAACCGTTTTGTATCAACGTTTCATACAACTCGAGATAAACCAAAATAATTTTGTATCAAATATTATTTTGTGTATTATGGTTCAATTCAAGTTTTATTATTTTACACAATTATTTAGTTTGTGAGAAATTATATTATTTAGTTATATCAAAATATCAATGATTTAAATAAATTTCATGAATTCTATCGAGCACTTTCGTGTAAAACTGATGTAATAGATACTGCTGCCTACAGTGACAGCAGTGATGAAAATTAAAATCTTAACTACGCTCTATTGAGACTGATTTACCGATCATTACATTGTTAAATACTAACATGACTGATTTATATATCTGTAATGACTTTATTCTACTGTTGTATCTACCTCATAAAGTTAATTGAATAATATTGTTGAAGACTGATTATTGTATTGCCTGCCCTTTGATGTGATCTCAAGGAGAACTGTTTTCATTTTATTTTTTCATACTAATTTGTTTCACTCTAGTAGAATAACAATATTAGATGTGATTATTTATGAATACTACCTTTTGATCTCTATGTGCTTTATGTCTTGCAATGTGCAATAAGTGTTTTTCAGTAAAAATTAAAATGATTAAGTAGTTAATAATTAAAATTTTTGTTTTATTTTAATTTCTTACTCTTTTTAACTGAACATTTACACACGATACAACTTTAGATAGACCATCTGACACAAAACTTTTAAAATTTGAATTTTAGTTTAAATAATACATGTTTCGAAAAATGTTAATTCTCTATTAATTTTTAGTTTATTTTATTTTGGGAGTGTTGTGTTGCATTCAAAATAACAATGTTACACATATAGCTTTACTTACGTGTAAAATGATATAATTTTATTTATATCATTAGACGCGGCATAAAACTCAAATTAGAAACTATATTTGGTAGAACTCGACACTGTTTTCAGTCTTGCTGATATTCTATGCATTATATCAAAACAAATTACTTGCTGTATGAAAATATGCTTTTGTATGAAACATAATTAGTTATTACTTTTCAGCTAATTCATAAAGGATTCTAGATATATTTTTTTGAAATTTGTTTATGCTCTCTTGAAAAGTCATGATTTTCCAGATGTATCGTTTCGCACAAGAGCCACAGATGTATACTGTTGTCAATAAATGTTTATTGTCCGCAGGGTTCACGAAGCCGGTAATATTCCACACGGCGGAAGGTCTGGACATGCGGATGCCCAACCCCGCCACATTCACTGTCAGATCCGTGCTCAGATACTGCGGCGCACAACTAGAGGTTTGTTACACCACTCATTTGTTGCATTCAATCAAATCAAATAATGAACGCCTTTAAACGCTGACATTGTTATATATTCAACCAACTTCGTTTTTTTCTTCTTTATTATCCTATAGAGCTAGGCATTTGACCACAGGTTCGCACGACTACGGAAGTCATCGATAATGTAGCTCTAGATGGAACATGCCTAGTCTGGAATATACTAGCTCTCGACGATGACACGTCTCGCACTGCGCTCGGCCGCTCGCCGCGCGGCGATGTCATCGTCGGCTGCTAGGGTGGGGGGTTGGTAGACAGTTCTGACTAGAGACATGCTGGGTTCCCCCAGGAACACTCCAGCACTCATAGCTCACTGAATCTTCACCCGTCACACATAAACTAACAATATGATATTGACCTGTATGTTGTGTTGCAGCAAAGGACAGAGACTCATGGAAATCTCTAAATTAAGGCCTTTAACTTCGACTAATGAAGGGTTCTTACTAACTAGCCAAGTTAATTAAGTTATTATAAAAATATAAAATAAGTTTCAATAAGTATTCCAATAATAAGATTTTATATAAAGAATATCTAGTGTTTTCCCGCTTTGTCTTGATGTCACCGTGAGAAATCTAAAAATATTTTAGTTTTTGTTATGTGGTTCCTCCTCACCACCTCCACACCTCACCTTATTATTTCTCTGTCTCTCAGTATCCGACTTCCTTGACACGTGTTTCGCCTTAGCACAAGGCATCCTCAGGAGATGTTGACTCTTCAAGCGCTCGCTCCAAAGGAAAGGCTTTTTGTATTTTTATTTATTTATTTATGTTGTGTTGCAGGTGGAAGTGATAGACGTGCGCAAGCAGTCCACGGTGCGGATGCCTCTCTCGGAGTTTGTGGACTATTTTGAATCACCTCCCGAGCACCGGACAGATAAAGTTCTGAATGTACTCAGTTTGGAGTTCAGCGATACTAAGTAAGTAGACACATAGAACACACATAGAATATTTCGCCTTTTTAATGTTAGTGTGATGCATACAATACAGGGATATCGGTAAGGGCGGAATTTACAATTGTCCATATTATTTTTGTCTGTAAAAATTAAAGAGTCTTAAATAATTGTCACTTATGTTAAAGCCTGGCGCCGCTAGTGGAGCCCCCGGCGGTGCTCCGCTCGCTGGACTGGAGCGCGCGCGTGTGGCCAGCTGCGGAGCCCCGGCCTCCGCGCCCCGCCGTGCAGAAGTACTGCCTCATGTCATCGGCTGGCTCCTATACAGATTTCCATGTGGACTTCGGCGGGACCACTGTCTGGTACCACGTCATGCATGGACGGAAGGTACGTAGTTAGTAAAAAAAAAGCCGGTGCGCGATTCGACTGTAAACTTAGACTAATAAAATATAAAGAATACACTGATATAAAAACAAAATCAAAAAACATAAATAATTAGAAATACCTCCCGACTTCAATTCTGCGGGCGCGTGGATAATAAATCAATTACTTTTCATTTAAACACTAATCTGCTAGTAAATCTGTAGATAAATTTTGATAAAACTGTTAAATGAGAATACATGGGAAGTATAAACACTGTGTCTGTCAAGTCGTCTTTGACATTTCTGGTAATAAACCAAATAATACGTGTGTCTCTCGGGGACTGCCGCGGTAAAGCTATTGCATACGCATACGTATAGCCGCACGCACACGAACACCGTGCCGAAGTCTGCAGACGAGTGTTAGGTTTATTTTCGTTACGGAATTTCTTGATTCTATCGCCGCGCTCAAAGCCCGCTATAAAAACTAGGCAATATCTTAAAAAATTAAGTTGAATTGAGTGTTTCCTTCATATAGAAATTAAAAAACAAAAAGATTTCGTGTAATTGAGAGTATTTATTTTTTGAATCAGTGAATATTAAGGAGTAATAATTATGATTCTGACTATACAAAGCACTCATTCTAAAATGTACTCCTTTATATTTATTTATCCTCAAGCTATCATATTCGTGGTGCAGAGGTACCCATCACACTTGTTGCATTCCCACGCTGAATTGCAACGGCCATTCTTTGCACCAGGAACGAACCGGAGCGGGACTAACCTGAATATATGAACCTTAGACCTATTTCTCTTATAAATTCATATTTAAGTAAAATTTATTTCACCAAATCATGCTCACGATAATATAATTGCACTATCTATAATTGAATTAAATAACATGCATTAGTTAAAATAGAAGTAATTAATTAGTAATGACAATTATAAACATGCAGTAAAATAAATTTAAATTATAAATACGCAGTAAGATAAATTTAAATTATAAATTCGCAGTAAAATAAATTTAAGTTACAAATACGCAGTAAGATAAATTTAAATTGATTGATATTTGCGATGAGAAGAAAAATAATATATTCGATAAATAAACCAATTAGACAAAGATTTTATCAATACGATTTCAACATTAGATCGCAAAAATATAATTCAATTCAGTAGTTTCGTTGAGGATAATAAAAATAAATAGGAAAGTTTTTAGGCACAAAAACAGAAGGTTTTTGTTAGAAAAATCAGTCTGGTTGGTTTTTTCTTTTCTATTTCTATACACTTATTAACAAGATTGTGCGGCTAAATGTAGTTTGTTTGTTTGTATGTTTGTGCAGATATTCTACCTGATCCCCCCGACGTCCACCAACCTGGCGCTGTACCAGCAGTGGAGCGCCTCGGCGGCGCAGTCCGAGCAGTTCTTCGGAGACCTGGTGAGAAACTATTATGTTTTACAAAGGGAAACTTGTTACTTCGGACCTGAATAATTCAATTCAAATTTCTTTATTTTGGGACAACAGTAGATCCATGTTGTTAGTACTAAAGAAAACTTTAATCCTAGTGTTACCATATATTTGCGAGAATTAACAAATGAATTAACATCGTCTACGCTAAATTTTATTTATATATTCCATAGGAATATAATTAAATAATATTTATAGGAATTAAGACTGTCTGGGAGAGATCGTTTGTTCGAGTGTATGCATGTATATTTCTTTGGCACGGTGTGAACCTTCTAATATATATATATTTTTTTTAATTTGCTAAATTTTGTTCTACAATGTAAGCCCATTGTACAACAATAGAATAGAATAGAATAATTTTATTGGCACATTGAAAACACTTAACATTATGCTGAGGACAACAGTTATAATGGATACAATGAGTCTCGTCAGATTGTTTTACAAATGATATTAATATTGGTGTATAAGGGCTAAAATATATTTTTTTTAAATGTTTAAACAAAAAGCTTTATTTCTTATAGGACATATACAAATGTCATAAATTGTCGTTATATTAAAACACGTCAAAATAAATTAGTGGAACGACCCACCCCGTATCGTACCTGGAGCAAAGGTACTCGTACCTATTACGCTGGCTGCGTTACTAAATGCAAAAATATTATCCTATTCTATAACTTAAATCTAAATATACGAATTATCTCCAATGATCAATTTACTATTTGTTATATTACATAACGGATACAGTAATTAAAAAAATTACGTCGCAATTAATAACCTCTAAAGAAATAACCCACCCCTGACCGTTCCTGGTGCAAAAGTACCCATTACACTCGCAGCATTGCCACGCCGAATACGAGTAGCGGTAGCCATCCTCTGCACCAGGAACGAACCGGAGCTGGAGTCACCAGTCAATTGTGACGTAATTTTTTGAATTATTGTATCCGTTATGTAATGTAACAAATAGTAAATTGATCATTCATTATCTCCAATTATCAAAATTATTATAAAAAAAATTATTTATTGTGTACAGTGTTCTACCTAATAAAAGTTTTTTTTAATTTGTTAAAAATGTTTTCGTTACCATTTGCAACATTTATGCTTTTAGTTAATTTTGTTGTATTAAATTCGTCCCATTTGTATTGGTAGTCTCTCGGTGATACAAAGTGTACAAGCGATTGATTCTAGATAGATATTCTTTCGTGTAATTATTTTGTCATTGTTTTGTTTTGCACTTTATATTCGTCTAGATTTAGTCTTGCATATTTTACTGTCTCAAATGTGTATGATGCGATAGATGTCGAAATGTTAAATTGCCCAAAGAGTTCTCTACAGCTATCCTTGAACCTTGCACTGGCTGATACTCTAATAGTTCGCTTTTGCATCTTTAATACACGTTCAAAATCTGTTGAGCAATATTTTGCAAATAGATTTGACTCGATGTGTAGACTAATTAAATGTTATTTTTGTCCAGGTGGAGTGGTACGGTACGGCGGAGCTGTGCGCCGGGCAGACGCTGTTCATCCCGGGTGGTTGGATCCACGCGGTGCTGACGCCGCGGGACACGCTCGTCTTCGGAGGAAACTTGCTGCATTCGTACGCGGTCGAGATGCAGCTGCAGTCAGTATAACAGCTTACTTTATGCATAACATCAGTCGGCTGACCTGCACTCACAACATTTACATATTTTGACTCCTCCATTTTTATTACTTTGATAGTGGAAAGACAAATGAATAATAATGTACTCCTATTTTTTAATTTATTCATAATGTAATAATTGTGTTATTAATTATTTTTGAATATATAGGAAAAGTTCAGCATAATGTTATTCTCGTCAGAAGCTTGTAAAAAAATTATGTAATTAATTATCTGTATTTTTGTTGTGTGTTTTGGTACGGTTCACAGATGATTTTAATTGGTGGCATATGACGGTCTTAACATAAATACGTGAAATTTTTTCATTCGTTTTTTTGTAAATAACTCTATACTATAAACTATAAAAAGTGGATATAAAAGTTTGATATTTTTAGTATGAACTTTTAATTAGATTATCTCGAATTTCGGTTGTCACTTTGCAAAAATTAAATGTTGTCAATTATACAAGTACGCTTGACTTCAAATTGTCAAAATGACAATCACAACACATTTGATATCCGACATTTTGGCACAACATGAATAATTATTGTCCAGTTTGAGTACATGGCACTAATATTATTGAAGAGACGTTTGTGAAAAATGTATATTTTATTCAATAATGAACCTTATTTCGATCAACATAGAATATACGAGATAGAGCGTCGCGTGGAGACACCGCTGATGTTGCGCTACCCACTGTTCGAACACATGAACTGGTACGCAGGGGCGCACCTACTCACCACGCTGCGGAGGCACAACGAGGAGATACAGGTGAACTGAACCCCTAGCATGAGTGAATGAATGAATGATAGGCTGCATTATAAAATAGATCTCAGAATCAATGACAGTATAGATGATAGAATGAATGAAAGAATGAATTATATTATATATTACAGAATGAATGAATGAATTAACTCTTTGCTATAGACACATAAACGTTAAATACTCGTTAAAACTCTTACATGTAGTGCCACTAGTGGATAAAACGGTTTAATCAACTCATTCTGATACTTGGTCAACAAGATCCCTACAGAGATCAACAGTTAACAAGATCCACAACCCAGCGCTGTGATAGTATGCTAATATCTTTATTTGCATTTTTTTTATATTATAGGACGAAGAGTTCACACTGTCGGAGGCGTCATTACCGCACGAGCAGGTACAGTTGGCGCCTCTATTGCTGCGGGGCGTCAAGATACTCGCCACCGCGCTCAAAGAGTGGCACGCATTGAAGAGTGTGAGTGTCATAATTATATCACTTCCATTTTGTTCACAATCATTACATAACTCTCTAATATAACACATTTTTTTTAAGTAATGACTATCAACGCCCAATAATTATTGTCACAAGCCGTATAATTATTGTCACAACCTTTATAGTAAGAGACCTTGACACAGCTTTATCAGCATACCATATGTGCTGCTTCATGGCTTAGAAATGGTATTATTTTATGGGGTAATAGTGTGAACGTAAATGACTTATTTGTACAGCAAAAAAATGCGTCCGAATTATTGCAAATATAAAAACAATTGACAACCTTATTTTCATAAACCATACTTTATTAAATTTTAAATTTTGGACATAGCAACCATGTTAATTTTTGAAATTGGCAAAAACACTCCCAATATTTCATAAAAAAAGTGTGACCAGCCTTAGATTTAAACATAAAATTGAACTTCCTAGACCGAGACTAGTAATGCATAGTTCTGGGCCAAATTCAATGGCTATAAAAATTTATAACAAATTTGCCGATTATATAAAATGCAAAGATACGATAAAAAAAATGAAAATTGTTTAACATTTTTTTAAATTATTATTTGTTATTACAATGTATCCGAATACTTAAATAATAAATCTTTAAAATAAAATAAACCCGCTCCGCTCCACAATCTATTGCGATGCCCAAGATGGGTTGTATGTGACATTCACCGCACCATACCTTTATTGTTATTTAAAATCCGTACATATGTTTTGTCCATGTTTTTGCAATAAATTATTTGAGTATTCAGTATTGAATTATTGCCACAACCCGTATAATTATTGTCATAACCTGTATAATTATTATCACACCCGTATGATTATTGTCACAATTTGTATAATTATTGTTACCACCCCCATAACGTTGTGCACAGACGGACCCGGTGAAGCGCGACAATGTGCCCAAGTGTCTCAACTCTGGTCAGCTGGTGCGGGAGCTGTGCAAGGAGCTGAGGACGTTGGAGAAACGAGCCGCCAGCACGGCGCATAAGGATAAGGTCACTTTATTTTTAACTTGCTACGTGCTAAATATAATGAATGAATGAAACGTGTGAATAAAATGTGTGAACAATGAATGAATAAAATGTGCGAAAGAAATGAACGAATGATTGTGTGATCGAAATGAATGAATGAAATGTGTGAACGAGACGAATTATATATATTTTTTTGCGACAAACACAGCAATAAGTTAAAAAATCTTATATACAATATTAAATGTAGCGAATGTCGAGAACAACTACGTTATAAAAAAATAATTACCATACGGCAGGCGCTGCCGTGAGAATTTTTTCAGAAATCTCTATTAAAAAATCCTCTGGATTCGTATTGATAAAATTTAAATGGGAACAGACGGAAGAGACTTTTTGGCTACAGTTTTGTTTTTCAATCGCGAGTGAATCTGGTTCTTCAAGGCAAGCGTGCTACATCCTAGCCCTCATCGTCGCTTATATACAAAGTGCAAGAAAAAGTGTGACAATACTCAGGGTGTTAGTTCACCCAACAAAGTGAAACTATTTTAGGAAAAAAAATGCAATAAGCGAAAAAAAATTAGGTTCTCCATACAAAAATTGGTCACGTGATAGGAATTGAATGAAGGACGCAATATATATTTTTTTTAATTTTGCAAAGATTTGTTCTATAATAGGTTCACTTTGATGGGTATTTTAACACCCTTAAATATTGTCATATATTTAAGGGTGTTAAAATTATAATTAGTTAAAATTAAAATACATATATATTTTGATTTTAACTAATTGTTATATTTTTAATCATAAACAGGATTTCAAAGTGAAAAACGTGACGTCGCCAACAAAACACGCCAAGAAGCAGTCGACGCCCGCAAAAAAGTCACTAAAACTAACACTACCCAAACCTATAATGCACATGGGACAAAACGGGGAATTCCCCGACGAGAAAATATACACAGACAAATTCTATATAGACGACAAGGAAGTCAACCCCGACGCTTACATGCAAGACATAAAATACACGGACGAAAAATACATCGCGGACGATAAATACATCGCGGACGGTAAATACGTCGCGGACGGTAAATACCTGGTGGACATAAACGGAAAGTATTTAATGGACGCGAACGGAAAGTATTTGGAGGATAATAGTGGTAAATACGTGGTGAATAATACCAAATACGTGGTGAATAATGGTAAATACGTGGTGGAAAAGGATGTTGGGAAGGATTTCGTTTATCAGACGTACGACGAAGTGCCGTATCAGGCTGATTTCGATGAGAGAGATAAAAAGCCTACCGTGTTGAAGATTAAGCTAAAGTAAGTTGCGTTTAATTGCTTTAATTGGAGGCAGGGGGTGGAGACGAGATGCCCAGCATAGGGCCGAGTGGCGTGTCATGGGAGAGGCTTATGTCCAGCAGTGGACAGGAGTAAGCTGATGATGATGATAATGATGTGCTTTTACAGTTCTAAATTGGAGTATTTGCTTTTGTCTGTCAGTATGTGTGTATTTTATAATGTTTTCCTGGATGTTGGTGCTCGCAATATTTTAATGAATCTTCACGTAACTTAGTATTTTGTTGGTAGGATCTGTTTAACCCTTCGGCTCGATTGACGCCTGTCAAACTCTACACCCGTAAGCTCGCACGCATAATGGCGGCTTGCGCGCTGTCATAGCAGACGTTTAGAAAAATTACGATTATTCAGAAACTATCAAATTTTATTAATTGATGTAAAAAACAGTCGATTATATGATAACGCTATTACATTTTTCTTTCAAACTCACCATCATATAACATCTTAAACAGTCTTAATTTCTAGGAAGAAATGGAGATATGGTAAAAAAAGGTATCTTGGTGGAAATTTTATTTTTTTATCAAAATTGCAGGTAACTTTTACAAGCGATTGGATGTTTTATGTATTATTTAATATATTGTTATACTCCTACAAAAATAGGTTTTTGTTTATCAAACGATAAAACTGGTATAATATCGTTACAATATGTCAGCTCTGCTGCGGCTGCCGCCGTATTGAATGTAGATTTATATACTCAATTGGTCAATAATCTTTGGCCGAAATTTACAAATGATTAATTATTTCAAAAAAATATCTATTTATTTTGTGATAACATGCATTGTTTTGCAAAAATATACAACATTCATGATGTAATAGGTATTTACCGGAATTTCTATCAACTTCGTATTCGATATCCTATTTGCCATTTATTCATGATGGGAAGGATATTTGGATAAAATAAAACAAGGAAATTATAGCTAAATATGTATATTTATTTCAATTTTATTATTTTATGGCTGGTTCCTAACAAAAAATAAAAGATAATTGTAACCAAAACCACAGTAAATTTCTATGAAAAAACCAAAGCCCAATAGTGATGTACCATGCTATCGATAAATTTCGCAAGTGTAATGAAAAAATAGTACCGCATACCAATGTCGATATAATATTGTTATTATTATGCGTAGAAAAGTGCGACAGCAAAATATCGATAAAATGGAATTTTAAGTGAAGTTTTTAGGTGAAAATATTACGGAAACAGAACAGAACAGAAACCACACCACAGACACAACTGATGACAAAATGTAATCAACTGAACCAATTTGAATGGGAACAAGTGTCATTTAGTCTAAATAAAATAAACTTATAGAATAAAAGGTACTTTTTAAAGTTGATTAAAGTGATCTTAAAATATCTTGAATAAAATTATATAAAAAATCTTAAAATTTAACTAACATTCAAACTTTCCAGCTCCGTCGTCAAATCGTTGCCCTCATTATCGACTTCTTCAATGACGTCGTCATCCGAGTCTAAATATTCTTCATTGAGAAGGTCGAGAAATTGCTGGGGGGCCTCGTTATCGGGATTCCACATCTAAACCACGAAAAATAAAAAAATTAGAATAAGACCCTAACGAATTGAAAACATCTTCCTTTCTTTGAAGTGGGTTAACAAGACAAAAATAATAAAAAACTTTTTTCTTTCAAAATTTATCGACATTTTTATCGATATAGGCCATATTGATCGATAACCAGCTCTAAGACCAAACAAATCAAAATGGCGGACAGAAAACCGATATTTTGAACATTGACAAAAATAAATGGTATTTTTAGCTTTTTTAGAACTTCTTGAACAGAAATATAGTCAATAATACAATTATGTGATTGTTATTTCCAATTTTTCCTGTACATAAATCATGCACTAATACATTTTGACTTCAAAATCACCCGTCAAAATACTCAAAGCACGAAACAATTTCGACGCGTCTTTATTTTTAGACGAAAAACTAACTAAATATTGTATTCAGTGCTTCATTATTGTAGTGTAAAGGTCACCACATATGCCATGATCAGAATTATGATAGCTTTTACTCACCTTTTACGAGAAAACAATTTTTAAACACGCACAAACACTTGGCTTCACTTCCACAAAACTGCCGACTTTCAAAATGGCTATGCTAAGAAACAATAACAAAAGACCATTGTTATTATACACCAAAATAAAGAGGGTGTATTCTACTCTTTTGTTTCTATACAAACTATTCGCCTACAGATTAAAAAAGATACGTTTCGAAGACCTTTTTGAATTGGTAGGGTGTCCGTATACATTAATACGCGTTCCGAGTCTACCGTTACCAACTGTCACGCGTATACATTCATACGGATTCCGAGTCGAGGGGTTAATAGGATTTTTTTTACATTTCATACATGAGATTTACGTTTACAATTGGGTTTGTTTCATGAAAGTAGGTGTTTTGTAATGTGACATTGGTTGATATCGCATCGCAATATGAATCGAGCTCGTACTCGTGTAGGGTCAAATAACTGCCGGCCTGATATGGTGGTACATATACTCAAAATTATTTATTGCCGAAAATAGAAAAATCATTCATATTTTTTTGTTATCCTACACAGTTAGGCATTTGACCACAAGTTCGCACGACCACGATCAGCGATACTGTAGCCCTAGTTGGAGCATGCCTAGTCTAGAATACACTGGCTCTCAAGGAATTCTGCCGGTACACACCGTTAGTTGCTTGGCGACAGATTTTACATCTTGAGGGTGGTAGCCAGCCAGGCAAACGATAGGAAACGTCGTACCACCATGCTGTGGTTTCCTCACGATGTTTTCCTTCACCGGTAACTCAGGCTCTTTTTGCATGTTTCGTGAGATCGAACTTCGTACCTTTAGCACATCAATCGACCCCACTAACCACTCGACCATCATCGCTACTTTTCTATACATATAATATATATATTTTTATTTCGATCTTGAAGATGAGCAGTCAGTAGCACGTGGTCGGACACAAGGTGGCCCGAAATTTGTATCGAATAGAGTAATGTGTATCGGTCTTTGACGTAAAGTGATAAAATGACATAAATCACTTTTATAAAAAAAATATTTTTGCTTCAGTAACTCCCCCTCCTCGTCCCGCGCCCCCCCTCCCTACCCGCTGCCGCCGGGCGAGCACTCCATACTGAAGTCGCACCTGGTGCGAGCTCGCACGCAACACCAACAATGGACCATCTCTAAAAAAGAAGGAGATTTTCAGCAGGCAAGTATTAGCGGCGTACCATCTCAGTCACACTAACAAGGAAAGAGTTATACAATGTCCATGGAAATGAAAGAGACAGAGCGACCAATTGTTTGTTTCGTATCTTATGGCCGGTTTTCACCGATCCATCCATTTGATAAGGCCGCCATTATAAATATTTACAAGCTTTTATTTGTTATATATATTTTTAAGTTGTTTTTTGAGTAAAAATTGGTACTCAGAGATTGATATATGTAGATGCATTTGGGTTATATGCCGTCTTTGTTACACTATAGCAAGGAAGGGGATAATGTCCATGGAAATGAAAGAGACCGACCGATTATTTGTTCCGTAGCGTATGGACGGTAGTAGAGCGTGTAAATAGCGAAAACCGGGTGTGATTGCTCACAAATAAAAAGTTTAAAAATGCACCTGTCGGAAATAAGAAAATAAACCGATCCCAAATGTAGAGGGTAAGTAGATCGAACAGACACTAACCTGCAACCACGTAAGCCCTGTTTCCACCAGAGCAGCAATGGGCCTCCTGATGAGCTGCAGCATACGCTGAACGATGTCCTTAGTGAAACGGTTTTAGATTCTAGGTGCGCGAGGCGGCAGCCTTTAGCGGGCTGTTTATATCACAGTTTTAACAGTCCATGATACACAAATACATATAAAAAACACAAGAGGGTGTCGCGGCGAAGCGTGCACAAAAACTGCAGAATGTCAACCGAACGCGGTGACGGCCCTGATGCCACTTTTTGCTCAGAGGTCAGCTCATGGACGACAACGTCAGAATGGTATGACTTACCATTTTTCCGACGTGTAGCGCCATCTGTCGGCTTCGTCAAAACCTCGCGATTGAGTTTAGGTCTGCATAATACTAAACCCCGAGTATATGGGATGCGGTTCATTCGAAAATTAGAATAAGCATATAAAATTGCTGCGTTGAAAAAAATATTGTAGGTAAATAAAGATACACAAGCGCTCCACCAGACGGTTTCTGCGACACATCTATGTGCGTGTGAGTATAATACAAGAATTGTTTAATTTAATAATGATTATTGTTTTCAGGTTTTATATACTAATGAACATTTACAAGAAGTAAGAAGTGACGACCCGGCTTACGGACCCGGTGAGTTACGTATTACGACTATATCAATATATATAAAAATCAATGCCACTTTTCGTTGCAATTTTATAACTCAAGTACGAGCTCACGTATCCAAACCAAATGTTTAGCCTTTGTTCGGACTATTCAGTAGATGGTTTATGTGAAGTTTGCACAGAATCGGTCGAGCGGTTCTTCATTTATCACATTTTTATTATATCACTTTATACGTAGCGTAGCACGCACTCGCGGCCACCCGCTAGTTAGTAAATACGTCATACTTAGTTGTCCGCGTTGAATCGCGCTAAGCACTACACAGTACCAACTTATTAATAGGCTAGGATAACATTAAAATCTTGTTGAATATCTGTGTTGGTATTATACATGTGTTTATGCATATTGCGTGGAATCTCGACACAGGAGAAATCCTATTAGGGAGCTCAGCAAAGCGTTATTTTATTTAGTTAACTAACGCGTATTTCATTCATATTGTTTAATTAAGAAGACGTGTTTTCACGCGTACCTTGTTGTTGGAATGGTCCAACTATAGTTTCGTTCACATTCGGTGAACTTCATCAGGGAGGAAATGAGTCGTTCGTGTCTTCAACGATGACACATCTCGCACTGCTCTTCTTGAACTATATGAAAGCGTTGTTTATTTCTTAGTTAATTGTATTATATCTTGGCAGGCATGTATTCAGCGGAGGACATCCAACAAGACTATCAATACTCAGAAACAGCCAAGCCAGGCTCGTATCAACCGGAGTATGGTTACCATCCACCGCACATGCCGTACGCGTACACCAGATACGAAGAACTACCACCCACTTTGCACCAGGTATGTACTTTGTACCATGTATATCACTCGTTCATTGCTTCACTCATTCATTTCTTGTTTACTTCATTCTTTAATTTATTCTTTCATTCATTCTGTCATACCGCTTTCATTCTTCAATTTATTATATCCTTCATTCATTCTTGCATGCTTCACTCATTCATTTTTTTTACTTCATTCTTTAATTTATTCTTTCATTCATTCCGTCGTATCGCTTTCGTTCTTCAATTTATTATTTCCTTCATTCATTCATTGTTTCATCGAATCACTCATTCTTCCACTCCATTATTTTATCATCATCATCAAAAACTTTTTTTTATATGTTTACTAACGTATGTTATATAATAACTTAGCATCATGTTTTTTCCAATTGCAGAAGGAAAACCCGTAAAAGGATTTCCTTGACATGATTACAATCTAGCCTAAGTCTAAGGCTAATGAGTAGTTTTAGTTTAACTTAATCGTCTACAAAATATTGTCTCTAAGAATTTGTCCATCGGCACTTTTCTTATTACAGTTGTTAAGGCGAAAACACTTGGTTCATGTGTTTAGTTAGTCTCAACTCTTCAACTATTATATTTCACTACTTTACTTTTTTTAAACGCTAAACTAACTCACTGAGTTCTTTTTAGTGTTCTAGTTATGTCTGTGTGGCTGAGGAGCTGGCTAGCCTCGAACATTAGCATCATGATAGTATTCCGGCTAACACTAGCGTTATATATATACTTTTTGCTAAACATGTTTTAAATAACTGTCAGTTGTTTCAACAGAATTTAATGTCAGAACAATGTCTGTCATTCAATTAATTAATTACCAATAAAGTAATTATCCATTAATGAATTATCAATTAATAAATTATCAATTAATTAGTTATAAATTTTTTTAAGTAATTTGTCGATAATTTGTACATATTGGATAAATATATACCTATTGTTTATAAATTAATAAATTATCTATTAATTAATTAACAATAAATTTAATTATCAATAAAAACCGATTAATTACCTGTAAATATATCAGGGTGCAAGTTATACAAACGCGGCGGGCACGGAGGGTGCAATCAACGGCGCCTACCACCACGATCAGCTGCCGACATACGATGCGGCCATTGCCCAGCAGTACTCAACACCCGCGACCAACACCACGGGATATGTAAGTTCTAAGTTAAAGGCAATAAGATTAAATAATGACAGTAATATCATTTTATATTTATAGTTGTTTATTAGAAGGACACGAGGATAGGGAAATACCGGAAAAAAGAATTTCACGCAATTATAAAAAAGGGCGAATCCTACCAATAAATAGATTAGCTAAATGTAAGAAGCAAGGGCTTTATACCAAAATACTGATGTATAATAAATTACCTAATAGTGTAATGGATCTCAATTTTATTACATTCAAACAAAAATAGAAGTATTTTTTTGAAAGCAATCCTTTTTATAAACTAAGCGAATATATGTCAATGCAGCTTGTGGAATCATCGTTCTTGTGTAACAAACAACCATTATAAAATATTAATAATAACTAAACAAAGCAATTTTAATGTAAATATTTGTCATGAGAACTATTCAACTAAGAACTAATAGTAAGTAATCGTATATAAATGAGATTTGTGAGTTAAATTTTTTAAGTAATTATTAATTCAAATGTAATAAGACGTTGCCTGTAACGAACGTTATTTATAGGTCAATAAATATTACTTTACTTTACTTTATATAATAAGTTAAAATAGAACTCATCTCAAATTATACAGAGATTTACATATACGAAGTTACGATACATTCGTTTGTTTGCGAATTCCGTTATAATTTCTCACTAACTCACTAACATTGCTTGGGTAAACATTTTCCTCTTGAATAAGGGGAAGTTTGCTGCCATTTTGAAATTCACTAACTTTTTTTTATCCTGCACATCTAGGCATTTGACCACAAATTCGCACGACCACAGAAGTCAGCGATATGCCTAGTCCGGAATAGACTCTTTCGAAACTAAACGGAAGTAATTACATTGAACATAATATTACAAATAAATGTCCATACATATAAAGAAAAGAAGCTAATAGGTTAAATTTCCCCCCCTCTTGTCAGGTTATAGAAGAGCCTGCCCCTCCCCCCACTAGCAGTGGCACTAGCGCCGCCCCACCCCCCGCCCCGGTGCGGCGGTCGGAGCGTCCCGTCCGCCGGCGAGTGTCCAACACGTACGACTATGAAGACTCGGACTTGTATATAGACGACACGCCGGCGCCCTCACGCAGGAAAAACAACAGGCATCGACATCATTACAAGCAGACCAGTGCCGGTGAGCCACATAAAAAAAACACCAATAGTAAATTTCAAATTTTATCAAATATATATTTGATTTCCTGGTCCTATCGTTACTCACGATATTTACCAATCAAATGAATGAATATAGCTTTATTGTACACCAAGCGAAATATACAACGAGAAAAATATAAACATATATAGACAATGTGTTTTGTTCCAGCGTCGAGCAATAGTACGGGTGCGTTGAGTAGTGCGTACCGCGCGGCGCCGCCTGCTAACGGCATAGAGTCGCTCATACAGGCTTCAGTGCTTGCGGACGAACAGCCGGTCAACGATACGTGAGTATTTATATATAGTGACGGACTATAGTCACACACACGGGCCACAATTTAAATATATTTTTATTTTTAAACCGAATTTCTTGCCTTTGATCAAATCTGTATCGAAACTACTAGAAGGAAACTTTTGAATGAAAAATTTGGTCCAGGCGTCGATGAGAAATCAAGGAATATACATAAATAGAAGAAAAAAATATCGGCTAAGTGCGATTCGAACCCGCGCACAAATAATCACGTTTTATTAAATACAGCCTGTAACAAACAGACGTACGGACAGTAAATCTAAGTAATATGACCCATTTTACCCCTGAAACCTGATGAATTGAAAACCGACTCCCGTTTCGAAGTCGAAATGTATTTGTTCAGCATCAGTACCATTGCCCCATACCATACTCCGCATCTTACTCTCATTATTCACTAATGATGGTTATTTCGCAGCGAGGACGCGGCGGTGGCCGGCATGCTCAGTATCGGCGAGCAGCGGTACACACCACCAGTGTTGCCGACAACGCACCTGTCCACACCCAGGTAATACCACTAATCAGGGAATCAATCGCTTCACTTCGATGTATATTAGGCCCTTTAGAAAAATTAAATAGGATTCTGCATAATAAAGTCCTTTAATAGGCATCGTGTCAGCGCAAACTTGTAACTGCTTATGAAGCCTGTAACTTTAAAGTGATATAAAAGACAGAAAAGAATAAAACGGTAATGATAGCTGATTCTAGAATGGAATCGGACAACATTAAAAGGTAGAAAAGATCTGTCTTAATGTATGGACAAGTTGGCGGTGTATAGCTGTATTAATAGGAGTATTATTTGTACAGCAGTAGCAGCGTATCTAGTGGCAGTAAACGCGTCCGCGTGCGCGCGCCGGTCGCCGTGTCAGCGCCCGCGCCCGCGCCGGGTGACGACAATGTGGAGGACGAGGAGGACGTCATCAAGGAGGTGCATCGAGACGAGGAGTACGGTGAGTGAAGGATTCAATCATTCACTCGTTCATTCAATCGATCATATGTTCGTTCAATAGATAATTCGTTTTATAATATAACAAACTAACGGGTGTTTGTATCATATTGTTTAAGAAGATTAGTTTTCACGCGTACCTGATTGTTGTTCATTCGTTATATCATTCGTTAGTTCGTACACAATACAATAAAATAATCCTTTGTTGTCACCAAGAAAACAAAAACGAGCAGAACATCAAAATGTATAAACTAGCTATAATTATGTATTCCATAATCAGGAACAACTTACCGCACTTTACTAATTACGTTTGTATCAATTTGGACTTTAATTGTGTATCAAATAAACGATTTTTTATTATATTATTATTATATTAAAAATACTAAAGAATGAAAAAACAAATAACATGGCACAAAAAGCGGTCTTATCGCTAAAAAGCTATCTGTTCCAGGCAACCTTTACACTTGAAGATACATTCGTTTATTCACTCGATCATATATATAGCCGTTCATTCACTTGTTCGTTCCTGATTCGTACACTTGTTCGTTAACTGGTTCGTTCATTGTTTCAGTGTACCCTTCGTTAGAGATGAGCTCGGACGAGGACGAGGAGTGGACCACCACGCGCCGCCGGAGGAACAGCCGGACGCGGGTGGACAAGGGCCGGGGGGACAAGTGAGTTTTATATTTACACTATCCACTACTACAATGATGATGATGATGATTACTATTACAGTTTTGGGTATTAATGTGTTGTAAGTTATGGAATGTGAACCAAATAACAATATCAGTAGAGACGTTTGGGAGTTAGTATGTCACAGACAGGTTCACACACTCACACACATAACAAAATAAAAACAACTAAAAATAACAAATAAAAGAATAATTAAAAAAGACAATAAAAAATAAAGAAGTAAAAATATATTAATGTTCTTGGTACTCTGCCACGCGGACATCATTTTTTACAGACTTTTAATCATTTTACAGTGTAGGTTCTTTTTAGGTTACTTTGTATATAATTTAGTTAGTGTTTTGGTTTAGTGTTGAGTCCTGTTTTTTTTAGTTCTTGTCTATTAATTATATTGTACCTAAAGTAAAAATAATAATAATACAATCTTAAGAGGCTCTCGCTAGATGGTTGGATCAAGGGTCGGATACAGAGAGCGGTGCTCCTCGATACGGCACGTATTGTAAGGAGGTTCCTATCTCTGTGTAGTCCCTACCACCGCACCGGTAGCTTGGATCCCACCCCGCTGACTCTAGGTTTAAGTTGTTCATAATATTTATTGATTTTTATTGTAAAAAACTTTGATTTAAGAAATAACATGAATACGGAATAATAATAATATATATTATTTTTCTACTATATCAAACATTCCATAATTTTTCGTCGGAGGTTTAAAACAGACATTGAGACTTTTTTTTGAGTAGTGAGGATAATGTAATAATGTGTTGTGTCAGGGACGAGTCGTGGTCGCCGCGCGCGCGCCTCGGCCGCCTCGTGCCGCGATTGCGCGGTCCCGCGCGCGCCGGCGTGCGCAGGGAGTGCGTGCGCGCCGCACTGCACGCCGCCTCGTGCGCGCGACACAACCACCACCAACCGCCGCCGCACCACCAGGTACGTACCACCAGCCTCACCACCAGTTATGTACCACTAGCCTCACCACCAGGTACGTACCACTAGCTTCACCACATCATGGTCCAAATATTACGACTAAGCTGTGGTGTCAAGTAATCAAAATTGTTTGCGAGGGGCTTAATTTTTGAAACATTTATAATGAATTCACTACTCGCTAATGACGTCACTTACGAACGATTTAAATACCACTTCCAAAACATCGTGAGGCCTGCTTGGTGGAGAAGCTGTCGCTTTAGACCCGCAATTTCACCAGCGTAGCGTAGGCCTACGCTCCCTCGTAAGAGAGATCCGTGCCTGACAGTGGGACGCTATTGGTTAATACTTAAGGTTCCCAGTAACCAGCTACCTGTTGATTAACTTAGTATATGTTTTATTGCAGAACGCCAAGCGCGCGGTGTTGGCGACGAAGAGCAAGCGACCGCCCCCTCCCGTACAAAATACGCCAAAAAATCAAAGTAAGCATTTATTTTTATTCTCACAATAAATGCCAATGAATCCTATACTATTGTAGCTGCTTGTTACTGAATATGATGTTTAAACTCAATATGATGTTTATATTTCGTTTATTGCCCGACTCCGAAATATGGAGGGTTATGTTTTTCGAGTGTATGTATGTAGTTTTCTTTGGCACGTCCTAGAGCCTGAACGGCTTGTCGTATTTTTATGTGAGTGGTGTCAATAGATTCGTCTTCACCTGCAGATGGTGGTAGGCTATGCTGGAGCTGTATACCGCGATGTAACTTGTTAAGACACGTGGCTCTAAAGTTCTTGTGTTTTATTTTTAAATTTAATAATTATTTGATATTAATTACAGATAATTCAAGACTGAAAAAAGGTATGAAGACGGCGAAACAACGCCTCGGTAAAATATTGAAAATACATAAAATGATATATTGAGTGTGTATACGTATGTGGCACTGTTAGTATATGTTCTAGTATGGACGCCGTACACACTTCTTACAGTATGGACACTGCGAACAAATTGTATTTGATCAAACAAGTTTTGATCAAATAATATTTGATCAAACATTGTGTAATGAAACGAACTCAATTGATATGAAGTTTAACTATTGATATAATGGTTTTGATACTATAGCATGAAAAATCTGTTATAATTTTCAAAAGCTTCATATCTGTATGTAATGATAACGCATAAAAATGTACGTAATTACAAGGTCATAGCGTCAGTTTTGAATGAAGGTTGAGTATATTTGGCAGCTGTCAAAAGAGTGTTATTGTATTCGTCAGACCAGACATAACATAAAAAAAAATGATTAAAAAACCGTACATCACCTCTGTCTTTCTACGTGACACTGGTTTTAGAATTGTGAAGATATTTCGCAACAAAAGCCAATCAATATAAGTCAATATTTGTCTTTGAAGACTCAATACAGTTGTATTCCATTTTATTATGTTAACGTCAAGCGCTAAAATAAGACTAAAGACTTAAAGTTCCCTCCTATTCTGTGTTCTCACAGAAAAAAAAGTCTATTCGTATATATTATATTAGATTCGTAAGAAAATAATTTTTCGGTCTTTTTTCTCCTGCAAGTTTCAGGGCTGGTCCCATTTTGAAAAGTTTTTCGTATGATGACAGTTTTAATTGCTATGCGTCAATAAGGGCCACCTTGGTATCAAATTCGACTCGAATCCGTTCATCCATTCCAGTTTGACGGAGTAACAAACACGCATATAAACTTATGCTTTTATGATAGAAGTGTGAATTTTAAATATAAAATGATTCTCATATCATAAAACTGTTAGTGTTTTTTTTTTACTTCATAAGTAAATATGATGTGTCCATACTGTAAATGTGTTGTATATGAGTGATGAGTGACGTACGTGAGTACGTATATTTTTTGTATATGTAATTAGATTGGACCAATGCGTGTGGAGAGCGTCTGTGGCTATGGTCTATGGTTAGTTATAAACTTAGGGCTGGTGCATACTTTAGCAATTTCTCATAATCATAATTTTCTCATACATAATTATTATATGTATGACAATTGTGTGGCACAATGTGATTTATGTGACTTTTTGCAATGGTGTTTTGTATTGATTATGGCTATTGTTTCATAACTTGTGGAGTGAAATAGTTATATTATGACTACTCGTACTTCACTGTGTAGTTCGCAACGGGGTGTGTGATTCAGTTTATGACAAGTCGTAAGTTAAAATATTTTTAAGTCATCTCTTAGTATGGTACATAGTTTACTAATATTATGAAATAGTGACGGTTTAATTCATATACATATATTGCTAAGGGATGCACTAATATATTAATTCGAATATAATCATTCGAAGTTTCCTTCAGGAATTGCCTTATAAAGTACCCAGTGATCATTTCATAGTTGTAAATTGGTCGCACTATCACAATTCATGCAAGTCTTTTAAAATATATTATTACTTCTGTTTAAATTAAAATATATTTTTTTTTTTAATTCGTAATGGACCTGATTTTATAAACGATCGTTCTAAAAGTCTTAATGATTCGACGCCGGTTTCTCTCGACACAAGTTTGAAAGATTTGCGATTCGAGTACTTTAGAATATTTTCATTAGTTAGAACTGTCATTTGTAGCTTACAGTGCACGGTGTAAGTCAAGTTCCGTTGTTTTTATGATTCAGATACTAGTGATGGAACATTTCTGATTTTATACACTTGAGTATATACATAAAGTGGACATTATAATATTTAGTGTATTTTTTTAAATCTCGTCTATTATTTTTCAAAATGAAACCATCCAACCGAACTTCGTCGATTTTTAATGGTTGCTTACAATAACAATGCAATGTTTTATACTAAAGCTGCGTACACGATATTCAATATGTCATTTGTCATAAATCATAGCCAGTGTGCACCATACTTTTATTCGATATTTTTTTTATTGTATGTACTTTAAATACGTTTTTTTTTAATTTTTGTGATGTGGTATTTTTTTTTAAATAAAAATTTGTTATTTATAATGTATGGCCAATAATAGTAGTGTGATCTTTCAGAATGATTGACAAACAGTTAACAAGTTCAGTGTATTTTGTTTTTATTGCTGATTTGTTAATTTTTTAAATAACGATATGGTGACTCTTTTAGTAGAATTTTATTTTTATTTCTCCCTCTCGCTTTTATTAAGATTTATAATTCTTAAATTGCATATGAAAGAAATTTGCTGCGTGCATCGTGTTGAAAAGTTTATTTATTTTATTTTATTAAAGCAATAATAATTTCGTTCTGAATAAATTGTTATAGATAACAAACAATGGTGAGACATTCAATATTTTGTTAATAACAATTTGATTTATTTTTGTCAATTGAAGTAATAAACATTTAGTAAATATATGAATGTGTTATTTTCAACACGATCCCCGTAGAACTTTGTAAATCGACTGATTTTATCATAATCAGTGTTTTTATTTTATTGTATTTTTTTTTTGTTTAACTTTTCAGAAAGTTTGTAAAGAGCGAGGGGGGTTTTCAACCAAATTCAGTCATTTATTGTTTAAAGTTAATGTATCGGATTATGAAAAACTTCGGTGTTGTTTATCGGATCTGATTACGAGTAATACTCTTATGTTCTGTCACGTTGTTAAACAAGTTTATTCGTTAGGCGTAAGCGAAATATACATTAATTTACTACGCTTGTATGAAAGTGCGCTATTTTCAAATTGATTGATTCGGCGCGCATGTTTTCATTTTAAATCATTTTGTAGAGATATCTGCTAGGGGTGTGATATGTGTTAGCCGAAAGGGGGTCACTATACGCACCGTTATTAACAACTTTCAATATTAGACCCACTCTGAATTGGAGAAAAAATAATCAGCTGTTTCATATACATATCTGCGACCTATAAACTTTTTCAATGAAACAGTAGATTTTTTTTCCTTTATTTCAGGGTTGGTCCCATAATGAACCGTGTTGTTAATGATGCGTATAGTCACCCGTTTACGGCTTAATACACCCCTAACCGATAACCCCGTATTAAAGATTATTTTCACAAACACTAACACAGCCAACCCACCTCCTTGTCAAAAAAAAACTAGGTATAAATTATAAAAATAATAATTGCAAAATTATACAAAAAAAAAATATTATATATGATTAACTACTTTGCTTTAGATCTTATCGCATTTTTGTTATGTTTTTGTTTAGTGATAGTAGACGTAAGTTAGAGGTTTTTTTTTGTCAAATGTTATATTTTTTCATCGTTACGTCGAAAAAATGTTTTGTGAGGGTAGTTTGATAATTTTAAGGTTTTCTTATGCATTAAATGTTAGTATTTAGGACACACGGTTAGAAATTACAAATGGTTCTTCATGTTAT
This sequence comes from Ligdia adustata, assembly GCA_947049295.1. Classification (NCBI taxonomy): domain Eukaryota; kingdom Metazoa; phylum Arthropoda; class Insecta; order Lepidoptera; family Geometridae; genus Ligdia; species Ligdia adustata. Next base: position 8,566,369 of record OX346238.1, read on the forward strand.
TATTATTATTATACATGTAATAAATTAATTGTATTTCCTCATTAAATGTTAGTCAAAATAAGTTGGCGTATTTCATAATAAAAGAAATTTCCGTTTCTTTATATATCGCGTAGGTACAATATAAAACTTAGACTTTAGAAATTAAAAATCAGTTTATAAATGACATAAACAATGCATAAATAATTATTTTTCAGCAAATTTTTTATATAAATATATATGTAAGTATGTAAATACGCCAAGTTATATTCGAAACACAATTTTGCACATTTTTTCTCATTTCTAAAACAGGGTGTTACTCTCCGCGTGGAAATCACAAAATAATATTTAGTATTATTATTATGTATAGATATAAGTTTTTTTTTATGAAAGTGCTAGAATAAAAAAAATAAGCGCCGATATCAATGTCATAAACACTCTAATATATATACATATATATATTTATCTGACGATATAAATAATGTCTTAAATGAAAGTAAAACAAAATACTTTTATACTAAGCTTTGTTAAATACGGGATTATCCCATTATAGAAGAAATTTAAGAAAATTTAAAAGAGCTTCGAATACCAAGCATCTTTAGTTAGAATTTAGTTTTTTTTATGACTTAATAATAAAACATATTCATTATTGTATTATAATAGAATTCAAAAAAACGTTATGCTGATAATATTTTTGTTTTATACCAAAAATGTCTAGAATTTTTTGGTATGACAATGTAATCATTGTAAACAGTAAGGGCATACCTTAAACCGCTGTCTTACAGTTAAAACCTGAATACATCAGTTAAGGGTGTACTAAGCCGAAGAGGGATCACTTAACTTATTCCAATGAACGACTATTACGAATTCGAGTAAATAAATCGGCTGTTTCATACATATTGTCGACTATCAATATTTTTTTTCTATGAAACAGCTGATATTTTTTCTTGAATTCAGGCTTGGTTAAATAATGAAAGTGGTTCGTAATGATAAGTGCAATGACCTACTTTCAGCTTAGTAAACCCCGATAACCTTATATTAATGTGTAATATGGCTTTAGGCACAGAAATAGTAATACTTTATTTTTCTAATTGATGTAACATAATATTTTCTTATAACAATTACTAAATTTTTTTTACCCGACTGCGAAAGAAGGAGGTTTATAATTTTCAAGTGTACACGGCTTTTCGGATTTTTATGCGAGTGGTGTCAATAGATTCGTCTTAGTCGTGAGAGTGACACTGAAATTAAAAAGTACACAGTATTAAATATTTAGCAGTCGAGTTTTTTTTTTAAGTTACTACTAATCACTCGTTGAATATAATAAAATTAATTGCCTGAAGTATAAAACTACTTAAATAAACTATTTTTTATGCGATTTTATTATGCCCTTACTGTTTTCACTGGGATACGAAAATTGTAATAGATTTCTTGAGGATTATATTAAGTCAAGTTTTTGAACTATAAAATTTACATATCTGTTGTCTTTGCTTAACCTACTTGCAGTAACGCGAGCGAGGGTGGGTGTTACAAGTGGATTATATATTGTAAATTATGAATCGTGTATGTATATTGATGGGTGAGAAATGAATATTAGATGTTTACAAACACGCGGTACTTGGTTTTATTTACCTTCTAACATTAAGTTATAAGCCATTTTTAATTTGGTTATATTATTTGAAAAATAGCACGCGTTACTTATTGTTGGGAAAGTCCATCTATAGTTCCGGTCACATTCGGTGAACTAGATTGTTTTGTATTAGACAGATAACTTAATGATTGATAAGATGAGTCGGTCGTGTCCACAGCGATGGCATGTCTCGCACGCCTTCAACTTTGAGCTTCATTGTGTTGTTTTATCTGACTGCTCACGCAAGAAAAGATGGTTAAGGTTAGTTATCGGTTAGGAGTGTACCAGCCGAAAGGGTGTCACTATACTCATCCTATGGAACAGGTTTCGTTGTGCCACTAACCCTCAATTCGAGAAAAATATCAGATGTTCGATATATAAAGTTTATCGCTCGTATACAAAATTTACGCAACAGCTGATATTTTTTTCTTGAATTCCGAATCGGTCATATAGTTTTTCCTTAGGAGACCCTCTTACGGCTTAGTACACCCCTAACCGATAATCCTGTAAACTAAAAACTAGAAAATCAGGTGCCTATCGATAAAAAAGATGTGAAAAAATAGCTAATCTAAAGATTCTTTACTGAAACAAACTATTTGATCTTTTGGATCATCAATGTATAAAATCAATGAGATGTTTTAAAGAGGGTAAAAATACGTTTACAACTAGCTGAAACGAGCTTGTTAAAAAATAAGAAACCAACTTCAAATCGTCTACATATTCAGTTATTTTAATTTACAAAACCGAACTGATTAAAAAAAAACTTAAGTATATGGAACCTATTCTAGAAAGTCTACTGTCGCTAACCTTATATAAATTTGTGTAGTATTTAATATAAAATGCTGTTTCGTTATTATCTTTTTATTAAATCACTTAATTTTATTTAACTTACGACTAGGTACAAAAGTTAAAACCTAACAAAATTATAATAAATGTTTTATTCTGAAATTATAATAAAATGCAAATACGGCTTAAATGCATACAAGAGTAGGTACCTAGATACGAAGTTCAATCAGTCATTTACATTTAATTCACGGTTTCCCACCAGTAATTCATCGATGATCGCATCATACGTAGTTTTTTGACCGTCAGCGGCTTCGGCACGTAATCGCCTCGCCATCAATAGTGGCGTTTCGTTGTCTTCATTTGCCGTGTTAACATCAGCACCATTGTATAGCAACGTCTCCATCATTCGACTCTCGCAACGTTTCACCGCCTCGTGCAACGGCGAGTTTCCGAATATATTCGTCGCATCCACGTCAGCACCGCGGTGTAGCAACACCTTAACAATTTGCAGCTCACTGCATCTAACAGCAACGTGTAGTGGTGAATCACCATTATTATTCCTAGAGTCCACGTCAGCACCTTTATTGAGAAACAGCTTTGTGACGCTTGCACATTTGTATCGTGTTGCCACATGCAGCGGCGCGTTGCCGTCCTTGTTTGTTTTGTGTATGTCAGCGTTTTTATTTAGAAGCATCTCCGCGGTGTCAGCGTCCTCGCGACACGCTGCCCAGTGCAACGGTGTGTTGCCATTGTTATCGGTCGAGTTGACGAGAGCGCCTCTGTCCACGAGCAGTTCCACTAACGATGGGCCACAGTAGGACCACACTAGATGCAGTGCTGTTCGCCCTGTGCTATCAGTCGTGTTCACGTCAGCGCCTCGGTCCAGCAGTAACCTCACAATGGAATGTTTTCTGTGTAGCACTGCCACGTGCAACGGTGATAAGCCGTAATCGTTCAGCATATTTATATCAGCACCTGCATCCAGTAGTATGTTTACTATGGTTTCGTCCCCCATGTCCACTGCCTCATGCAATGGTGAGCATTTATTTTTTGCTTGCGGATCAGCGCCCCAGTCCAATAGCAATTTCACAATAGATGCGCCTTTATTTTTCACTGCAGACAGTAGCGGTGACACGCCGTCTGTGTTAGTGGTGTTCACGTCAGCAAGTTCATTTAGTAGTAAATTTACTACAGACGTCTTCCCGTTTCTTACCGCACTATGCAACGGCGTGTAACCGTTTTCATCTCTGACATCTAAGTCTAAGACTTTGGTAAGCAGTAATTCAACAGTAGACAGGTCGTTCTTTTTCGCTGCCAAATGCAGCGTAGTCTCACCGTAAGTTGTTGTTTTGTTCACATCAGCGCCTTTATTTATCAACAGCTCTGCGACGTGTGACCTACCGTACCTTAATGCAGTGAAAAGCGGCGTTACACCGCTATTATCCACTGTATTTACGTCAACAGATTTGTTTAGTAGTAATTCAATAGATAGCTGGTCGTTCTTTATAATAGCTATATGCAATGGCGTGTTGCCTTCTTTATTTACAACGTTGACTTCAGCGCCTTTGTTGAGCAGCAATTCTACGTCACGTGAGTGTTTGAAGTATGTTGCAAGATGTAGTGGTGTGTCGCCTTGTTCCTTATCTGCAATGTTTGCATTTGCACCTCTATTTAATAGCAGTTCTACAACGCGTGAGTTATCATGAGCTGCAGAAGCTAAATGCAGTGGCGTGCTACCGTCATTATTTATAGCATTTATTTCAGCACCTCCGTTCAATAGCAGTTCCGAGGTGGAATAGGTGGATGAATTATTTTCAAAATTTTGGATCACTGCCAAATGTAGTGGCGTGTCACCATCTCTATTAGTCGCATTAATGTTAGCACCCGAAGCCAACAGCAAGCGCACGATGGATAGTGAATCATGTCGCACCGCCTTATGCAGTGCTGAATACCCGGCACTAGTAATTTTATTCACATCTGCACCTAAACTAAGCAGCAGTTCTATAACAGATTCTCTCTTGTTCTCTACTGCCTCATGCAGCGGCGTTTCCCCATCTTCATTCGGCATATTCACGTCAGCTCCAAATTCCACTAGCAGGCGCACAATTGACACATCTGTGTATTTCACCGCAATGTGAAGTGGGGAATTTCCCTTTTTATTGGTCTTATTTACATCTACACCTTTGTGCAGCAGTAACTCCACAATACTCGCACTTCCCTCTCTTATTGCCATGTCCAAAGGAGTGTCACCTTTAATGTTCTTCACGTCCAGATAAGCACCTTCGTCAAGTAGTAATTCGATAATGGGTTGGTCACCGCAGCTCACTGCCAAATGTAGAGGCGTATTTCTTGAGCTGTCTGACGAATTCACGTTAGCATTCAAGTTGAGAAGCAAGTTCGAGAGCGTTACATCTCCGCGTTTTAACGCCCAGTGTAAAGGCATGATACGATTTCTACCACTCTTATTAACTTCAGCGCCGTTATTGAGCAGTAACTCCACGATAGATGCAAAATTTTCCTTCATTGCCACATGTAGTGGCGTGTCACCCTCATTATTTAATATGTTGACGGAAGCTTTGTTGTTAAGCAGTAGTTCAACAGTAAATAAGACTCCGCTACGCACTGCCAGATGCAGCGGTGTATTACCAGCTTTATCAATCGCGTTCACATCAGCACCCAAACTCAGTATCCGGTGTAAAATATGTTCATTTCTTTGCTTTATAACCAAGTGAAGCAGTGAGTCACCGTCTTTATTCTTCAAATTTATGTCAGGATCAAAGTTCAGCAAGAGATTTACTATATTATCCACTTCATTCATCACCGCACAATGTAAAGGTGAATCTTTGAATACGTTCATCAAGTTAACGTCAGCTCCTTTATTTAGTAATAGGTTTACGATTGTAGCATTCCTCTTTTCTACCGCTATATGCAGCGGTGATCCATTAAATTCACACATAACATTGACATTAGCGGCTTTATTCAGCAATAAATTTACAATTTCAGGCATCCCGTACTGCGCCGCCCGATGCAGCGGTGTATAGTTATATGTATTCATCACGTTAACGTCAGCCTGTTTGTTCAGCAGCAGGTTAACGATGGCCTCGTCTCTACCCTCTGCAGCTATGTGCAGTGGCGTATCACTACGTATATTCGTCGCATTCACTTCAGCTCCCGATTCAAGCAAGAGGTTAATTATTGAAACATCTGCTTTTATCACGGCACAGTGCAACGGTGTATCTCCGAATGTATTCTTTAAGTTAACATCAGCACCATTATTTAGTAACAGGCTGACGACGGATACATTTCTTTCCTTTATCGCGCTGTGCAAAGCTGTGTTTCCGAATTTGTTCGTCACGTTTACGTTTTTGATTTTCTCTATAACAAATTCTATTAATGATGGATTCGCCCGTAGCGCTGCTAGATGTAACGACGTGTCGCCATCACTATCAGGCGTGTTTAGATCAGCTCCGTAATCCAGTAATTGTTTCACCAAAGATAAACTCCCGCCTGATTCCCACGCAAAGTGTAAGGGCGTATCACCATATTCATTATCCGCGTTAACATCAGCACCATTCTTTAACAGCAGATCTACAATAGCAGGCTCGTTGCATCCCACCGCATAATGCAGCGGCGTGTTCTGGTTAGGTCCTAACACGTTTACATCAGCTCCGAGTTCAATACAGCGCTTTACATCATTTAGTTTTTCTTCTATGGATACTTCCTTACAAATGCTCTCTAATAGTTTGCGGTCTTCATTTTCTATCCCTAAATTTATTTCGGCGTTTTCGATCTCGATTTTAGATCCACTAGTTCTCGCCATAACTTTATATTACATTTACTTCGGATATAAACTTGTAGCTGAACGTTACATAATAAACTAAGAATAATAGGTATGATCACTATTAATTTAAAGTAATACAAACTGTAACAAACAAAACACTGCAAACTATGCTATCGCCGAACACGAACACGAATATTATTGTGAGTCATCAACGCGGGCGTGTAGCGACACTCGACAGTGGCGACACCGACCTTGAGTGACCATTTGTCGAACGAAACGAAATTCGCGAGAAGTGAGTTCACTCACGCGTACACTATGGGAATAAATTAATGGCACGCGAACCTGCATTGATGCGCTAATTATCTACCTTGGTTTCTTTACTTTTACGATTTATTTATATGTCGCTAATACCCCGAGATTGGTTGAATGATTGTCGTGGACTTCTTTAGTATGTATTTATAATTTTAACATCTTGTTTGGTGTTCAATAATGTTAAATTAATTCATTTATTTGGTATAAAACTTGCAAGTAGTAATTAGACACAGCTTTGATAAAACGAGCTACCTGCCTTAATTGACTACTAATCTTATAGCTTATTTTTTCAAGTTTAAATATATTTTATTTTATTCGTTTTAGTTAGTTGTTTCATGTGTGGTTACTTTTTTTATTAGTATTAGTTGGGTGCACGAATAGTTTTTTTATAATATTAGTTCTCTCTCCATCCAAAGGTTGCCTGGAAGAAATTGCTTTAGGCAATAAGGCCGCCTTGTGTACTACCATTGTATAGTTATGTCTTGCTGTATATTTTATTTTACTTTGGTGTGCAATAGAGCTATATTCATTCATTCTGAAGGTCGTGGGTTCGATTCCCACTCTGGACAGACATTTGTGTGATGAACTCGGGTGTTTGTTCTGTGTCTGGGTGTTCATTATGTATAATAAGTATGTATTTAAAAATAGTATATGTAGTATATATCGACCATCTGGTTCCCATAGTACAAGCTCTGCTTAGTTTGGGGCTAGATGGCGCTGTGTGAAAAATGTCCGCCAATATTTATTTATTTATTTTTATTTATTCATTCATTCATTCATTGATCATACGATAAATGAATGAATGTAGTATTACATTACCAGTGTTACTAGCAGTAGTAAGAACGGTAAATGTATTTCTTACTACTGCAGGTGAAAGTTGTTGGAACAGCAATTAAAACTACCTACTCGTGTTATTACCGTAAAATTATAATTAGGAAGGGCTTCAATGTAGTATGTTGGATGTGTAAATAAAAGTGCACGCAAGTATGCGGTTGTCCAGAGAGAGAGCGAGCAGACGAACCGACCGATCTCGCCCGAGCGATCGCGAATTCGAAGTACCCGAACCGGATCGAAGCGAATGATTTTATACCATAAGTACACGAAAATAAGTATACTTTTTCGGTGTCACAACTGAGAACTGTAGCAGGGAAGGGAATGGAATCCAGCAACTAGGATTTTTACAAGGAAAAATACTTTAATGTATTTTACAAAAGTGTGATTATAAAATTTACCTAAATTTAATTCGGACTAACTATCACCGTCATTGACCGAGCGAGCGAAGCGTTATCAAATCCCGTCAGTTTATCTGCTGCCATTTGTGACATTGTTGAAAGCCATTTCGAACTCAATACGATAACCTTATTTCATGAGAAAAAGAGTTTCTTTGAGATTTGGCAGCTAAAATCATTTTTTAAATCGCATAACTAGTGTGTCAACAGTTCGAAGAACCGTCTCCCAAATGTGATGTTATTGAAATCACATGTGGTATGTAAATGGCACTGCGGCAAACTATTTAGAGTTCCGTATTTAAAGGGTAAAAACGGGGCAACTATAACTAAGACTTTGCTCTCCGTTTGTATGTCTCTCTCCAGGCTGTATCACATGAATGATAAGCAACCAGACATTTGAAATTTTCACAAATGATGTATTTATTCATGTTGCCGCTATAATGACAACAAAATAAAATAAACATACAACAAACTTTTTATTTAGCTGGATACGCATTAGACTCTTAAAAAAATCACAGAATATTTATTAGTACATGCACTTTAAAACTAATAAATTAAATCAAATGAAATAAATATTTTTTTATATTTAATATTTTTGCTCGTTATAAGAAATGTCGTATAGATTATCAAATTCCGACGAATAAAAATTCTTAGAACCTGTAAACAAAGGTCCGTTATGATTTCAGTTTACCGATAGCGCTGTGATGACCTTCGTCATCGGCCGAATAGCTGACCTTAGAGAATATATATGTAATACCTAATACCTATTTAGTAGCCACAAGTTATATTATAATATTCAGTTTACCGATAGTACTTATTACTAAGCGACAAAAAGCCGACTTTAAATCGGCAGGAAAAAAATACTTTTACGTGTTAATTCTTTTTAACCCCCGATGCAAAAATTACAGGGTGTTATATGTTTCTCGTATGTGTTCTCTGTGGCAACGTAGCTCCCAAACGTATGGAGCGATGTTTATTTTTTTTTGTATGAAAGATGTATTAGTCGGAAGTGTTCCTAGCTATATTTGATAAAAATCGGTCCGAGATGGCCACCGCCACAAAATGGCGAAGTATCTACAATTTTTTTCAGAACTCCCTCAATATGGATATCAAATGAAAAGGCTTGGCTAGTGGAATACTATAATATGATAATGTCAAATCTAAGAGTCCTTTTTTAGCCGCTGGGTCTCTGTTCATATGAATAGGAATAAAAACGGGGAATAGGAATATATACGAATTACCACAAACAGCTAAATTGTTATCATTAGATGTGGAAAGTCTGTTTACCAATGTCCCATATGAAGAAGTTTTGCAAGTTCTGAAGGATCATTTTGGAAGGCAACGTTTACATCCAGGAGAAATAGACGACATGATCCGGTTAACAGAAATTTGTATGCAGCAAAATTATTTTAGATTTGATGGTCAATATTATCGTCAGAAAGAAGGTTTAGCAATGGGATCACCACTTAGTCCACTCATGGCCGATTTATTCATGGACAAGTTTGAGTGTACTCATGTGGTGGGAGAACCCAAGATTTTATTCTACCACAGATATGTAGATGATATAATTATTTGTTGGACCGGAACGTTACGACAGATTGATTTATTTGTAAATAAACTTAACCGTATACATCCTAAAATAAAATTCAAGGTAGAATTGGAAGAGAACCGGACACTTAATTTCTTGGATTTAGCTATTACAAGAGTACAAAGCAAATTGGAGTTTCAAATTTACCGGAAACCAACGCATACAGATACAGTGATACCGAACTCATCATGTCATCCTATTCATCACAAGTTAGCAGCTTTCCGTAGCTACATCCATAGATTAACATCAGTACCTCTAACACATGAGGGCTACAAGAAGGAAATAAACACGATCTATCAGATTGCTGTCTCCAATGGATACAATAGAAAGATGATTGATGCCTTGGTCAGAAAGAAGCAGAGACAGAAAGTCCAATCGATGTTGTTTGCAATACCTCCGGAAAGAATTAAATTTATGGGGAGTTTAACCTACATAGGTCCATTATCAGAGAGGATTGCGAACATTTTACACAAAAACAATACCAGCGTAGCATTTCACACAAATAATAATCTACGGCACCTGACAAACGGAAAGGATCGTTTAGAAGAAGCGCGGAAATCTGGTGTCTACAAACTCAAATGTGACGAATGCGATGCGGTATACATTGGACAAACTGGGCGGAATTTTGAAACAAGGTTTAAAGAACATCTTGCCGCCTATAGAAATGATCACCCAGAACAATCACATTTCGCGAAACACTTAATTGAAACGGGTTATTCACTACAAGCAAGTAACACATATGAAGTCAGGCACATATGTGACAAAGGTTTTCGGTTGTGTGTGTTGGAACAGTTGGAAATACTGAAACACAGAAATCAAAACTCAGTACTGTTAAACGACCAAACAAATTTGGTGACGTCACCACTTTTGCGGATTTTTAACCGACAAAGTCCGTTAAATAACGCTGAGTCATCAAATGCACCGACACAACAACAACGGTGACGCACAACACGTGACGCGACCGGCCGCTATATAAAGAGCTCGCAGAGGCGCAACAGCTCAGTCCTCTCTAAAAAAAAAAAAAAAAAAAAAAGCAACAGCTCACTTTCGAGCGAGCGCTTGAAGAGTCAACATCTCCTGAGGATGCCTTGTGCTAAGGCGAAACACGTGTCGAGGAAGTCGGATACTGAGAGAAAGAGAAATAATAAGGTGAGCTGTGGCGGTGGTGAGGAGGAACCACACCATAAAAACAAACATATTTTTCGATTTCTCACGCTGACATCAAGACGAGGCGGAAAAACACTAAATATTTTGTATATACCATCTTATTATAAATGGATTTCCGCAAAGTAACGCCTGACTCCATCAATTAACTTTATAAGTATTGAAGAGCAAATAGTATTCATAGTTACAATTAGATCTATGGTTAATGTGTAATAGAAAGATTAGTTATAACTGTCTACTACACCTTTAACGATGTAAGACGAGTACACAGGCACGATACTCGTATGCCTTCCACTCGCTTCTAGCAATACACCACAGCATAACAATATAAACATAGACTTCAGGAAATCCTTTCTCTTCAACTTCTTGACAAACTTTTTAATATTATCTACGAGAGTTGGTATATACTTAATTACACTACACAATAAAGAATATACTTAATTAACTTAATACACAAAATATTATATATAATCAATACATACATACATCTACTAAATAGTATAGTAATATATAATAGTAAAATAAAATAAATAAGCAAGTTAAACAATAATCACGACTCTACAAAAAAATTTTCGTTCTTTGTCCTAAAGTTTATACTATTATTTTCCAGTTAGTTTTGCACAAAAACGAAAAGAAAATACCTTTTTTCGGTATAAAGTTTGCTTTTGTGATAGTTATAATAATAATACTCATTTTTCAATTTTTTCATAAACTTTAATTGATTTTAATATTTTTAAAAAGACCGCGCGGTGAGAGTGGGGTATTAACGTTTACACTGTGCCGCTAGATGGCACCCGAGTGATAAACAACCATCAGGTGTTATTTACAAGCCCAGAATAACTTAAAATGTCGTCACGAAAGTGCAAATACGATGCTGATGCATTTTGTTTTATATGTGGTCAATTTATTAAAGTTCGAGACGTGAAATATGAACTTAAGACATCTCACGTTCTCTGTGAAGCCTATGAAGCATATTTTGACTGTCCTGTACGGAATCAAGATAAGCCATGGGCTCCACATGTTGCTTGTAGTTATTGTAAAAGGTGTTTGGAAGGTAAGCAATTTTTATTTAATTAAGCGATGAATCCAAAATAATAGACATACTAATTTTTATTTTTATATTTTTAGGTTGGTATCGAGGTGAGAAAAGGTCTATGAAATTTGCAATACCAAGGATTTGGCGAGAACCAAAAGACCATATCACTGACTGCTACTTTTGTATGGTGAATCCGAGTAAAAGACGTAGAGGAAAAAATGCAAAACCTATTGAATATCCTGACCTCGAATCTTCTTCTGCTCCAATTGCTCACGACCTGACACGACCAGTACCTGAGCCACCAAAAAAATTATCGCAGAAAAGTAGCCCATCTTTTAGTTGTTATAAAAGTAATTCCGATAAGGAGTTTTTGCCTACACCTGAACAACCAAAACACTATCTCATTACTTCAGAAGATTTTAACGATCTAATTAGAGATTTAAATTTGCCAAAAAATAAAGCAGAGCTTCTAGGCTCTCGGTTAAAACAGTGGAATTTGCTTGATGATGTTAAGATCACGGATCAGCGGACTAGGCATGAAATGTTTGCAACGTTTTTCACGAAGGAAGATGGACTTTGTTTTTGTAATGACATTAAAGGTATGTTTGAAGCAATTGGCATACCCTGTGTCCCTAGCGAATGGCGTTTATTCATTGACAGCTCTACAAAAAGTTTAAAAGCAGTTCTATTGCACAACGGAAATAAATTTCCGTCTCTTCCAATTGCTCACTCAGTACATCTTAAAGAAAATTATGAAAGTGTCAAAATTTTGCTTGAATCTGTAAAGTATCGTGAGTATAACTGGGAGCTGATTGGAGATTTTAAAATGGTGGGATTTTTAATGGGACTACAGGGTGGATATACAAAGTATCCGTGTTATTTGTGCTTGTGGGATAGCAGAGCGGATTCTAAACACTATATTCAACGGTCATGGCCTGTAAGAACAGAATTGTGTGTCAGAAAACAGAACGTCAAATTTGAGCCGATTGTTGAAGCAGAAAAAGTGTTAATGCCGCCTTTGCACATTAAGTTAGGGTTGATGAAACAATTTGTTAAAAAACTGGATGAAACTTCAGAAGCTTTTGGATACTTAAAAATTTTTTTCCCGAAGTTGTCGAAAGCAAAGGTTAAAGCTGGGGTTTTTGTTGGTCCGCAAATAAGACAGATTTTCGCCGATGAAAAATTTCCAACGTTGCTGAATCGTACTCAAAAAGCAAGTTGGAACAGTTTTAAAGCAGTAGTTTCTGGATTTTTAGGAAATAATAAAGCTGAAAACTACGAAAAGTTGGTTGAGGATATGCTTACAAATTTTAAGGCCATGGGCTGCAGGATGTCATTAAAAGTACATATGCTACATGCTCATTTGGATAAATTTAAAAACAATATGGGAGCCTATTCCGAAGAGCAAGGAGAACGTTTCCATCAGGACATCATGAATTTTGAACAACGCTATCAAGGCCAATACAATGAAAACATGATGGGCGACTATATTTGGGGTTTATTGAGAGAAAGTAGCTATGAACATAAAAGAAAAAGTAAAAGTGTGTACTTTTAAGTTATTTTCCACTTTTCTGTAAGCTAATTTGATAGTAAAACTTAATAAAAATAATAAACATTTTTATTTCAATAGTTTTTATTTTCAATCAAAAATTAAAATCCGAGATTTTTAAAAATTTCGTTCAATCAGTCTTCTAAGCACAAAAGCAAAGTTTTTCATGCCATATATTTTTTTTCCGTCTTATTACGACCTAAACTACCGAAATTTAATGCTTTGCAATCAAAGTCAAATTTCATGTTGACCCGTGATAATACAGCAGACAACTAACTATCACACAGATGACAGATAAATCTTTATTACCTTATCATTGAAGCTAGTCAATGATAGTCAAGTAGCAAGAGACGCGGATGTTTGTAACACACAAAGGATGACCAGAGGAGTCCAGCCCAAAGTAATATTAGACCTAGAAGGAGGTGAGGGTTACAGCTTAATAAACCAGGCAGTAGAGGCCCTGCCTTGTCGTAGCTCGGCATCTACCTATTCGTTGCCCCCAGATACCCACAAGTGATCTACGTGCTGTCACCAATATACGTCTCGTGGTGTCTCCAGTAAACTTATATTCTAAATTTTCTCAAACTCAGTGTTGGTCAAGTAATGAAAGCTGTTTGTAATGATGAGTGTAATGACCTACTGACCTCCAGCTGTGATGCCATCCAAAAGCGTCGCAGCCATTAACGTAGATAGATCCGTGGCGTTATACACCAGAAGCATGGCCATCGTTCCAGTCAGCAGTACCAGGATATAAGCCATCTTACTGCCCAAGGTGTCCATGACGACTGTGGCCGTAGCTGTGCCGATGACGATAGACATTGGCAAGCCTGATGCTGAAAGGTTGGATTAGGTTTTAAATAGGTTGAATAAGACCAATATATACAAGTCCACGGGTTACCCATGCTCGACTTGACTCGAAGAGAAAAGCCTCAAAGCTATACGAGCGAAGAAAGTCATCTTACCCAGCCAAGAAGCTAAATCTAAGCACGTCTAATTTTATTGGTAAGTCTGGTTTCCTGACAGCATCGAGCAGCACTGACATGATCCCTTGCGCCATGCCCTGGGATAAGGTGCTCAGCAATACGCCACGGTCCAAATCTGCAAATAGGTAGGTACCAAGTTTTAACAAGCTTGATGACAAAATGCAATGACGACCAACTTGTGATCACATTACTTTGGCACACCGGCGTGACCACAAGTTTTTTTTTCCTCGTAGTTATACTACTCTGACAAGATTCGCACTTGACAGAATAGTAATTAAAAAATAGGGTAATATAGGGGTGAAAAAGTAAGTAAAAAGTGCCCGATAGGTAAAATATTTTAGGGTAAAAGTAAAATGTATTATTAAAAATTAATTTATTATTAGTTGTTTAATATGATCGTATGCGATATAGCCACCCGGTGTCCACCAGGCCATTCTCACCTGAATATTGTAATAGATAAGAACTCACCTCTTTCAGAAGTGGAGAGATCTTCAGTGTTTCTCTTGCCCTGCTGGTTGTCAGAACTCTGACGTATATACAGAAAAAGAACAAGTTAATTAAAAGATAAATCTTCTCTCAACGATGTCACTCTCAAATTAATTTCGGATTCAGATTCAGTTCAATAATTCACATAATACCGTCACAATATTCTAAGTGCGATGTTTCTTGTCAAGGAAATACCGAATCACTTACTTATGAAAATAGGCATGCTGCTAAGAGCGTCCAAGATACTATCGATACAGGGTTTTCTCTCCTATAGAAGTAGGTCACAGCCGTTTATTACAAGAATATTTTACTGCAGCCTGGTGTCGTCCCAAAGAATGTCAGCATTACTGGTTAGTATTTTTACCCGACTTTAAAAAGGAGGATAATTTTTTTCGAGTCCATGTTTCTTAATATCTATATTTCTACGTATTAGTATGTATGTATGTCTAACTCTTTGTGTTTAAGCTATAGAGAGCTATAGCTTAAACTGTCTATGTGTTATTGAATTTGTTATTATCGGCAGATGGTCATGGGTTATATCAGTTGCATCTCGCGGTTTCATTCGTAAAGGTACAGTGGACTAAAAGTTTGGAAGTCTAGTGTTTTTGAAAATGCTTCTAACCACTTTACTTTGAAATTGAACATTTTTGCAATTATAATAAGTAGATTGATCCCCCATTTCACATAACTAACATAACTAGTAGATCTGCGAACTGTTGACCTCGCGAGAAAATGTTATTTTCATTCAACTCTAATAGATCGAACCTCAAGTCAACTGAAATAAAAAACTGAATCATATAATTTATGTTTGCTAATAGATTTAGGCGCTGGTCTTCTTCTATATGTACTCAAGAGCAACAACTTCATGTTACCGATTTTAACAATAGCAAGCCAAACTTAATTGCTTTGTAGTCTATGTTTTTAAATGGTCCAAGTCATAAATAGGTGTTTTTAGTTTCTTCCGATATCTCATTTTTTGTGAGCATTCATGATCTGCGAGCGGCCTCTCTTTTCCCAGATTGCGAACTGCTACACTCTAAGATATTTAATTTCCAAGAAATAATAAAATCACCAAAAAAGTGCAAACGTACTTTGTCCGACAATCATGTAACTGCTTAGTACATACATAATACTTCTTCATTTTCTTTTCTTTCCGTGGGAGTGAAGTGGCGTACTCTTGTGTCAAGAAATTTAAGCCGCCATAGGGGCGTCTGATATGGCTTAACGACTGCTACATAAATAACAGCCGGTACCTACAATTTAACGTGTCATCCGACCCACGGAAGCACCCAGTTGTTAAATGCCACTTTCGGTCACCCAGCCAAGAGCTGACCGCGATGAACGTTGCTTTGATAAGTTGAAACAAAAGTCTTAATATCTTGACAACCACTTGACCAATTCTGTTCATATTTGGCAGATTTTGTGATAATAATGTATTCAATCTACATTCTGAATTTTATGCAAATTGGTCGGTAAATATTGCAGTTGCAAACTTCCCCCCTTTTTGTGGGAACCACTCCCCGAATCAAAAATCACCGACGCCAAAAAAATATCTAAAAAAACCTATAAACTATGTTTCGTCAATATCGGAACAAAATTGCGGCGAGAACCAACATACATACCTACATACAAACAAACATTTGGGCAGATGAAAGCAAATTCGGCGAATTAATGCTTAGACGCTTCGCTCGCTCGGTCAATTATGTAAGCTTGTCACTCTGTACATAAATACCATATAGGTTATCAGTTAGGAGCGTACTAAGCCGAAAGTAAGTTTTTGTACCCGTCTTGACGACCAACTTACTACAGTATGAGTCCAATTCAAAATTCAAGAAACGAAAAGTCAACGGTTCCATACCTTTTGTCGACAATTAACTTTTTCTTTGAAACATCAGAATTTTTTACCGATTTTCGAGCTGGTCCCATAGTAATCGTTGTTATAATGATGAGTACAATGACCCCCTTTTGGATTAGTACATCTATAGCCAATATGCTAGAATACAGCAACGAGGCTTTGATAATTATGCAAATAGAATAATTAGTTATGGCGCCATACAAATCTAAAAGTTAAAAGATTATAATAGAACATGTGTATTTTCAGCATTCATTGTGTTAGGTATTTATTTCAACAACTTCTCCAAAAAGAAACAAGTACCTCCTATTCCATTTGATTCGATTTCTTTTAATGTTATGTCAGAATCACTGAACGTATTTCTTGGAGACTGGAGACCGAATAAAAAAATGTTTGATTGGGTCACAACCGGTGTAGTGAATTACCAACTGAAATCAACATATTATAGATATATGAAATACAAAAAACGGCGGCCATTTTCTTTTTATAACAAAGACAGATTGCCTATATTTGACCACAAGCTCGTACGACTACGGAAGTCAGCGAAACTGTAGCCCTAGATGGATAGCGCAGGCGCACCTAGTCTGGCTTCTTAAGATATTTTGCTGTATTCTCATATAGTATCACTTGACTGTGGGTGTAATCGGTAAATACTGATGTTGTTTAAGAAGACGGGTTTTGACGCGTACCTGATTGGTGAAGATACTGACGACTCATTTCATCCCTGATGAAGTTCACTGAATGTGAACGAAACTATAGTTGGACCTTTACAATAATCAGGTACTAGTGAAAACCCGTCTAGTTAAATAATATGAATAAAACATATTTTTTAAATAATACAGATATTGTTTATTACTAGAGTTTATGTTAATTGATTTGGACTCATTTAATTTTATCCTTCATAAGTTCATATCTTTTTCTAGTCCGCTTAATGGGGTTCCGTTTATTTTCACATTTTATATGTACTAAAATCGCAGGTACAGCACCCGCGATTTCATTCGAGGTTGCTATCCTTGCATAAATATATCAGTGGGACTTAAAAAATTAGAAAATGTATATCAGTGGTCCTTTTGAAAGTCTTATCATTGTAAAAGATACAATACGATAGCAGTATTTTGAATTGTAAATTTGATTAATTAAAGCAATACAGAAGTTTGCACAATTATGTTCACCATGAGTGGACAATTTATAAGAACTAAAGATTCTGCATAGCATTAACGCCTATTTCATTTTGCAAATTCAGCACTAATTTTAACCCATAATTGATTTTTTTGTTAATGTATTTATCCCGATTGCCCATATATTTTTTATTCAAGACGGTATGCATTTGACAACAAACTCGCACGATCACAAAAGTCAGCGACACTATGGCCCCTAAATGGAGCATGCCTGATCTGAAATACGTCTCGAGTATCTCAAAGAAGGCCACAGCAACATACCGTTAGGTGCTTGGCGACTGATTTTTCAATTTGAGGGTGGTAGCTAGCCAGGCAAGTGTTAAAAATGCTGAAGCTCTTCTTGCGTATTACGTAGGATTGAACCTCGTACCTCTCGCACGGCAATCTACCCCATTTAGCCACTCGGTCACCATCGCTACAAAAAATTGTGGACGCTGTGTTCATACACGTACAGTCATACACATCCAAAAAAAACATCCAAATTCAAGCACTCGTTACCGAGCTAGTAAAAGATGACTTTCATCCCCTCTCTCACGGGAATCTCCACTTATTTTCGCCATAACATCATTTCAGGTAGACATTTCTAACAATAAAAGAATCATCCAAATCTCGTTACCGTGTTATAGCTAAATGCGACTTTCATGCGTCTTACGGAAACCCCCAGTAATTTTCGGAACAACATGATTTCAGTGAGACCTTTCCAACAAAAAAATAATAATTCTAATCAAAGCACGCGTTACTGAGTTATAATTAAATACGACTTTCATCCCCCCTCCCACGGGAGCCCCTTGGGATTTTTGGAATAAAATTTTTTTAAAAACCTACCTCATGATATGAAACTTAAGCATACCAAGTTTCATCAAAATCTATCCAGCAGTTCCAGAGTTATGGAAAGTCCAGAAATATAATATGACGCAGGCAACGCCCCGCCAAAAATGAAACACGAAGATGCCTATTCAGAAGTAAAACATATAAGAGCTGGTGTATCACAAGGAAGTGTATTAGGTCCGGTTCTGTACCTTAGATATAGAAAATCACACAATGACCCCGATTTGGTCAGGCCAAATTTACTAAACAAACCTAATTTGACGGTTCTAAAATGGTCTCCTTTTTTTGTTTTCGTAAGTAAGAAAAGAATGGATATAATTTTAGGAAGTTTTAGTTTAGTCAGTGTGACTGGCCGAATAGGCGTCAATAGCTACCTTTGCAGACAATACCGCCATCATGCCTGTAGTAGATATGGACGAGGAAGCTGTAGAAAAATTTCAAATAGTCAAATAAAAAGTCTTTGACTGGACTAAGAAGTAGAAGATAGAGACAAATTTAAGGCACTGTTTTAATTTCAATTAGTCTAAAATGTTGATCTACTGATAATTTTTTTAGATGAATTTAAATGTAACATTTTAGAAGACTCTTCGTCATTTCGTCCTCTATGTTGAGCCTTCCCATATTTCATACAATCTTCAATCTCTTGCAGAGTTTTATTTTGAGTTTCTGGCAATGTATAATATAATATTACTAAAATTATTGCCGTAATCACACCCAGAACTAAAAAAGTACCGTAAATATTTAAATACAACATCAAATACGAAAACAATTTTAGAGTTGAAATTACCAATATACAGACTGCTATACTAATTGTAAAAATACCGTAAGGTTTATGTTCCAAAGGTATTATTTCGCCTAGTAAACTTAAAGATAATGGAGTACAGCCTAAATTTACGGCGGTAAAGTACATTAAAAATAATCCTAAGGGTATCATGGGTCTGTCTTTGGATATGACATCTTTTGCTGAAAGAAACAAATACAGACAAACACATGATAAGACAAAAACTGCAGAAATGCCACTACTGAAGACTAATGTTCTGGTTTTCATAAATCGTATTAGTATTGATGAACACATACAACTTATAGTTACAATTACATCTATGACCAAAGTGTAATAGAAAGATGGGTTAGAGTTCCCGGTTATGCCTTTGACGATATCAGACAAATAGACCGGCACAATATGCCTTCCACACGCTTCTTGTAAGGTGAAGCAGCATATTAATATAAACACAGGTCGTAGGAAATCTTTTCTCATAAATTTCTTGAATAATTTTATAACTTTGTTCAGAAAAGTTAATTTCAATTGAGTTGTTGCTCGTTCTTCTTGTGCTTTGATAAGATCTTGCAACTCATCTTTAGTCTTTGCTGAATCTCCTCTTAACCATAA
Source organism: Ligdia adustata (assembly GCA_947049295.1). Taxonomy (NCBI): domain Eukaryota; kingdom Metazoa; phylum Arthropoda; class Insecta; order Lepidoptera; family Geometridae; genus Ligdia; species Ligdia adustata. The sequence goes on from OX346238.1 coordinate 8,586,134, forward strand.
GAATGCTCTTTTACATTCGTCTGTCCTATTTTTGGACGCTAGCCAAGCAGGGCTTTCTTTCCATGTATAGATGATTACCAAAGCAACACCATAAGGTACGAGGACTATCAAAGCGACAGTCTTCCAGTGAAGAAAGTGGCCTAAACTGTGGACAATAGTGCTTCCGAGACTTATGCAAGCGGTCTTGAGGTTTAAAAACATGCCTCTGTACGCTGGACTGACGTATTCTCCAATGATTATTGCTGCAAGGATGCCGGTACCTGTAAAATATCATTATTGGTCTTTAAAATCTGATTGTATTAGTATTAGTAAAACCGAGTCATGATTAAAGGAATATAGCTCAGAACAGACAAGCCTAGAGAGAAGATAAGGAGTACTGTAGTATATTATATGCTGACCAAAAATATGAATAAATGAGACCATGTTATTTGTGACTCACGCGCGAAAATTTTTATACTGTTTGATCGAGATGTTACGGGGCTCAGACTCTGAAGGTGCCCCGCCCTTTAACAAAAATAATTTCTGCTGAAAGAGCCCCTCAAGGAAAATATCTTTATTTGTAGTTCACCAATATTTTTGAAAGTCGATCATTGGAGAGAAAGAAATAAGGAGAGGCCGAAGCATTAAAAAGAATTTAACTCGGCTATTGTGTCATAAAAAAAGTAAACAAACTTTGCAGATCTTGACAGAATTAGTCTAAATATAATAAATGCATTATTTTCCGGGTTAAATATTTTTATATTTTTCAAATGTAACGTCAGATTCAATTATAGTTTCATCGTCCCTCGTTACCTTTGTTTAAAACAGGCTACCATAGATAAGTTATCTAAATAAGAGGCACCATTATCTAGATCTCTCAATCTTTCTATGATTTATTTTATTCACATTTTTACATTGCACATAAGTAGTGAATCCACTGATTTCTTAACTAGTAGAAACTGCTAGGGAAACTAGGGTCTTCTCTATAGGGAACTTAATTACAATTTGTACTGGTGTCGATAAAATATATGTAGCTATTTAAAACTAAAATATGCGTTAACGTTGAATAAGTAAATAAATAAAGATTTATATAGTTAGGTACCTCCAGATGTGATGCCATCCAGAAGCCTCGCAACCATTAACGTAGTAAAATCCGTGGCGTAATACATAAGAAGCATGGCAATGATTCCAGGCAGCAGTTCCATGATGTAAGCCATCTTCCTGCCCAAGATGTCCATGAGGACTGTGGCTGTAGCAGTGCCAATGACTATGGACATCGGCATGCCGGATGCTAAAAGGTTGAACCAATATTTCAAATCCAAGGCCACCATTTTAAATGTGCATACGCACTACTCATAATCTTTGTCAGAATCGGGCTGAGGCTCGCTCTAGTTTTCAGAATTGTATAGCTGACCTAAGACTTCGAGACAAATAGTCGTACCTACCACCAATTTACGTATAATCGTAGGCGCTCTATTGCAAATGTCAGTCCACATTCAACCATCGATCTGACCCGGTTTGCTTATGATTTGCGAGAAACATAGCTAACAGCTATGGGTTAAGTGCGCATTAAATTTCTTACCAAGCCAAGAAGCTAAATGCAAGTCCATCTTTATGGGCGAGTCTGGGTCCTTGAGAGCATCGAGCAACACTGACATGAACCCTTGCGCCATGCCCTGGGATAAGATGCTCAGCAACACCCCACTCACGGTCCAAATCTGCAAATATTCATTTATTTTATTTTTTTATTTGGACAAACATAGCAATAGTACCATGACAGTAAAAACCACGGCGATACTACATTACTACACTAAACTATTATATAACACATGAACTTTTAAATACGAAATGTTCACAAATCCTATTGGCAGTATCTGTGAATTTTGACAGGCTACAATTAAAAACGTCAATATCTTTCGCTATAATATTTAACAAAGCTAATAGTACCATGTACCAAGGTATTTTGTATATTAGACGATCGTCTGCTGCAACGTTCTTGATATCTGCCATTTCCCCTTGACTGTGTTAAACATGAATGTCGTATACGCACGTAGTGACGGAGTCTGGCTTGACATGCGTTGTTGCACAGCATCGTGCGTTAGGTGTGTCATTCCTCATAATGTTTCGTACATTAAAACGTCATCAGCCGTGCCGTGCTGTGCTGTACTGTGCTGCGTTGCATACAGTCTGCTTTACCAGTTATTGTTCCGAGGCTCTCAGCATATTTCTTATTACGCATTAACAGCGGAGCGTTACGGGCAGTGGATAAAATAGGTTAGACAATTTGAAATCCGAATACATACTTGCTTCTACGAGTAATTTAATATAGATTACAAGTATAACAATTGCCAAATGAATATCAAATATTGTTCGTCATTTAAAAATATAACTTAATTTTATTAAACTGGACTGGCGGGAGGTGGCCCAAGATTGTGAAGCATGGAAGGATATGGGGGAGACCTTTGTCCAGCAGTGGAATAGTGTAGGTTTAGAAAAAAAAATAGTATTTTCTACTTTGTAATCTTTTTTGCCATATTAGGCCTAAAAATTATTACAAGAACTCACCTGTTTGGCAAGTGGAGAGATCCTCGTAGTATGTTCTGGCATGGTGGTGGTCAGACAGAACCCTGATGAAATAATTAATATGTGAGAATATTACTATTGACTAAAAAAATATTTTTTATTGGGACAGCCAAGTCACTTTCAACCAGATTATGAAATAAATTGGTTGCGATTGCTTTAGGTTTTCAATTAAGACGTAGCAAAAAGTTTGAAATTTCTCGGTCAACTGTTCACAGAACTACTAGAAATATTAATTTCATAAAATGATTTTATTTTAATGAATTTTCTCGATTTTTTTACGATAAAACTTATATTTATTTCCGATACCACTTTACCGGTTACCAGTTCACTGATTCACACCATACTCTTATTGCGATGTTTTCTGTCAAGTATGTATGTAATGAGGCAGCTTAGTAATTGTCTAGATTACCGCTGATACAGGGTAAAATCTATCCTGAGAAATAATTTCACATAAATTTATAACTCGACTGCGAAAATAAGAGGGTTATATTTTTCGATTGTACGCATGTATGTAGGTATATTTTTTTGGCACACCCTAAACGGCTTGTCGTATTTTAATGTGAGTGGTGTCAATAGGTCTTCATCTGCAGATGGTCATAGGCCGTACTAGTTGCATCTCGCGATTTCACTTAAGATACGTGAGCCTAAATTTTTTGCAGTCGCGTTTTTAAGAGTAAATTTGTTCAAGAGTATTTTAGTAGCTTGTGGAGGCTACAAACCACATAAAGTGTTACAGCTGTACATAATTTAAAGTTTAAGTTTTAAGTTTTTTGACAGAGTATGGGGCAAACTGTCACGATGGAACCAAGTTTGCTGCTACATTACGTGATAAAACCAGTTAAAAATTTACAAGTTCAAAAAATTCTAAGTACATATGCCTGTTTAAAATAAACATGTAAAGATATGATGAAATATGAATAAATAAACACGCCTGAAATAATTATTTTAATAAAAACTGATTACCAACTCCCGCAGCCGCTGATACAACTTTTTCAGTTATTTCGATTCATAAATCCAATATTATAGCCGATTTTGAGAAAATTAAAATATAATCATATGGGAGGTATATATAACTAACCTTTCGAAAAAATAAATAATTACAGTGGTCTTATCAAATTGTAGTCTATGGTTTTCGAAATTGCTTCTAATCAGTTGTCTACGAAGTATTTTTGCGATGATAGTAAATTGGAGCGATTTCTTACTCTCTTCATAAAAATGTTTCATCTTGGCGCAACCGTATGTTATTTAAGCTTGCTACCCTGTACATGAAATGAGTAGGTACTCAATATAATACAGTACCGATGCTTTGATATGCAAATAGAACAATTAGTTTTGGTGCATTACAGCCTGAAAATGTTACCATAGGTAGATAGGTAGACCAACCACTTGAATTTGTAAAAAATGTGTTGCGTGGTATAAGTCCAACCGGATACAGCGCAGCCCGGTACGACACGACTTTTTTTACACCAAACGCACGATGCTGTATGCCAATAGAGCATCCTACGAAACGCGGTTCTCCGCGACGCAACAAGTTCGTTTGACCCACGCGTTTGAATTGTACGCTTGGAGTTTGATATATTGCTTATTAAACTTATGACTTAATTTGTCACATAATGCAATGAGCTTCATATCATCATGTTATGGACCACTTTCATAACACAACATTCACATTCGCACATTTTATTCATTTCTAAAACTGTATATTTCACTCCTAAATTAAAAAAAAACACTTAATGTTGTGTTACAAATTACTTCAAATATTATTCAAAAAATATTTCATAATTTGGCTATACCAATATTTATGCATAAAGAAAATGATAAAAATTGAATAACATTGGCAGTGTTATATTTATTATGACCCAAGACAGGTTTACAGGCCCAGGTATACAAAAACGCGTTCAGTATTTTTAATAGATTTGAGAAAAAACTTAGATAAATGATTGGTCTCATTGCGCTCGACTAGATAAAATGCCAGATTGCGCAGTGAAGCTGTAAAAATAATACAACAAGAAATAAGAAGGAGATATCTTACATATACTACACATATGAGTTGCCGCATTCACGGAGCTGTTGTTTTTAGATATCGCGGCATCTAGTCGAGGGAATCGAGACCAATTATATATCTAAGGGAAAAATTAATACATTTTTAAAGCGTATATACTTAAGCTATTTTTAATGAAGAGACTCGAGTTTTAATTTTGTAATGGAGCCTTTAATGTTTGTCCTAACAACGTCACTCTTATCTTTAGCTATTAAACTTTATGAAATGTTGTATATATAAATAAGAAATAACAATAGGCCCACTTGAGCTCCTTGTGGAACTCCTATGCTTAGTTTATCTATGTAAAATCTACAACTATTAACTTCTGACGATTATATTTTGGTTAAGTACAATATAAATACATTTAATTCTTTAACACGAATTCCATACTAGTTTAGCTTACTTGATATGCCTTAATCAGAAACAAATTCAAATGCTTTCATTTAAATTAGTTGAAATAACTAAATCTAAGATTGATTTGACTCAATTTAGTGTAAATTATGCGAATGTAACATTTTAGTACATTCTTCATCATTTCGTCCTCTGTGTTGAGCCTTCCCATAAGTCATATAATCTTCAATCTCTTGCAAAGTTTTGTTTTTTGTCTCTGGTAATGTATAATACAGTATTACTAACATTATTGCCGTAATCACACCCAGAACTAAAAAAGTACCGTAAATATTTATATAGATCATTAAATACGGAAACAGTTTTAGAGTTGCAATTACCAATATACAGGCTGCTATACTAATTGTAAAAATACCGTAAGGTTTATGTTCCAAAGGTAAAATTTCGCCTAGTAAACCTAAAGATATTGGAGTACAGCCTAAATTTACTGCAGTAAAATATACTGCGAACAATCCTAGAGGTATTAAGGGTCTGTCTTTGGATATGACATCTTTTACTGCTAGGAACAAATACAGACAAACACATGATAAGACAAAAACTGCAAAAATGCCACTACTGAAGACTAATGTTCTGGTTTTCATAAATCGTATTAGTATTGATGAACACATAGAACTTATAGTTACGATTAGATCTATGACTAAAGTGTAATAGAAAGATGAGTTAAAGTTTCCGGTTATGCCTTTGACGATATAAGACAAATAGACAGGTACGATATGCCTTCCACACACTTCTAGCAAGGCAAAACTGCATATCAATATAAACACAGGTCGTAGGAAATCCTTTCTCTTAATTTTCTCCAAAAACTTTTTAACTTTGTTAAATAAAGTTAATTTCGAATGAGGTGTTGCTCGTTCTTCTTGGGCTTTTATAAGATCTTGCAATTCTTCTTTAGTTTTTGCTGATTCTCCTCTTAACCATAAGAATGTTCTTTTACATTCGTCCGTCCTATTTTTAGATGCTAACCAAGCAGGGCTTTCATTCCATGTGTAGATGATTACCAAAGCAATACCGTAAGGTACGAGGACTATCAAAGCAACAGTCTTCCAGTGAAGAAAGTGGCCTAAACTGTGGACAATGGTGCTTCCAAGAGATATGCAAGCGGTCTTGAGGTTCAAAAACATGCCTCTGTAAGCTGGACTGACGTATTCTCCAATGATAACAGCTCCAAGGATGCTTGTACCTGTAAATATTGCAAAGTCGGCATGATCTCGGAAAATCTTGACTGATACAAGATTGTCCAATACAAGGCTTTGAATATAATGCGTATTCGATGACTGTGGTACGCGGCGCGAGGAACAGAAATTCACACGTGTGTAAGTTGTGTGTAGTTGGTTATGCATGAGGAGTTAAGATTGTTCATGGAGCCTCAAAGAGGTGCAGACATCCAAAAGCACCGCCGACCGAGTGGAATCAGCAGGTTTCAATATTCATTCACAAGAGGTGCAGAACAAAAGTTCGTAAGTATAAGTTATACTATCTTCACAGTTCATTAAACTATTAAGAAAGAACTAAAACAATGAAACAAGGTTTACATAAATATTATATTTTTAAAGATAAAATCACTACGTTTTTCAGAAGCTAACTGTTTACTTTTTTTTTCTTTTAACTTATAGCGCTATCAGATTTGTATATTTGCCAGCGTCAAGTTTATCATTTTTCAAGTTATTTATCGATTAAGTTAAGTTAAATATCAAGTAATAAATCATTGTGGTCAAGTTAAAGTCACATCACATACCCTCGTAAGGCGGTTTCCACCGCTTTACGAGGGTTTCTATGAGGATTTCCTGCGAACCCGAAAACTACGTTATTCCGTCATTATATTGCTTGCCCACACTTATGCACATAAACAAGACATTAACGGTTAATAATCCATCAATGTTACAGACTACAACTTGCAAAATCACTAGATTTGCAATAAATACACAGACAGAACCTTTTTTTAGCGAACGCGGGAAAACCATGTTTAATCATTGTAACCAAGTACAAGTGGCAGTATCTGACTGTTTCCTTTTCAATAATGTGATAGTTTCATTTTTTTATACGGTCATACCACCCGTAATTTGGAAAGTGTACAATTCGGCATCCAACAAATATAGATTCTAAATTCTTTGATGGGAAAGTTTTGCTGCAGTTAGTCTTCCTGGATCAATAGAAATAATGTAATTCATGTTAGGTATTCACGTGAGGTACCTCCAGCTGTGATGCCATCCATAAGCCTCGCAGCCATTAATATAGCGAAATCATTAGCGTAATATACCAGAAGTATGGCGATGATTCCAGGCAGCAATTGCAGGATGTAAGCCATTTTCCTGCCGAAGATGTCCATAAAGATTGTGGCTGTGGAAGTGCCAATGATGATGGACATCGGCATACCCGATGCTGGAAGATTAGATTAGATTAAATAAAATATAATATACAATTTTAATAATCCGTGTAACGCAGTAGCTTAAAGATCCGTGATAACCATCCCATATCTGGGAAAGTCTATCAAAACTTAACTTTACAGATCAATTTTAAAAAATTAGCCAAAAAAGCCACTAGTTGTAGTACTTCTTGTTATTCCCCGGATTTATCAAGGGATAATCGTAAAGGCTTTGCTCAGTTGAAAATGCTAGACGCTGTACAAACCGTTCCGGCTGAACAAGCAACGTTCGGTCGTCGGTAATAGGTGAGAAACATGTCAACTGGCTATGCTGAGCGCGTGCTCTTGCCATCTTCTTACCGAGCCAAGAAGCTAAGTGCACGTCTAGCTTGATAGGCGAGTCTGGTTTCCTGAGAGCATCGAGCAACACCGACATGAAGCCTTGCGCCATGCCCTGGGATAAGATGCTCAGCAACACGCCACTCACGGTCCATATCTGAAATATCAAGTTTTGAGAAAAAAGTAAAAACAGTATTTATTTTCCTCTTACTTAAAAAAACGTGTCATTGATTTTATATATAGTTATATACATATCTCGGTAGATTTGAGTTTCTCCTTCTACACAATATCAACCAGCAGTCTATTAAGGCCAGCTTCTGGTGCCCATAACCAACAACTTTTATTCTAGGACTTTTCAAAATTGGAAAGAAATAGAATCAGATGTTTCATACTATTATACATCTGGCAATGAATTTTTGTCTGGGAAAACAAAACAAGCGGAATTTTAGAAGTCGCAGAAAAAAAGCGGTTGCTTATAGTCAGCTAGTTGTAAATATAAAAAATAAGGTTAATTACGTTTTAAAATTTTCTATTGGGTATTAATTATTTTGCGAGTATTTAGAAATTTATATATATTTATATATATATATATATTTATAAAAAAAAATATATATTATTTATTGGCTTTACCAAGACGATATAAATGTATTTTATTAAAACACAGAATAATTAAATTTATTATAATCTAGATTGGAACTGTCTAGAACAACTATATTTCCATATTCTTACTATTTATTGAAATATAAATAAATAAAAATACCTATTACTCGTATATATAGACAGGGTCGAGTGGCATGTATTAGAAGAGGCTTATGTTCAGCTGTGGGAGATAGTAGCTGATATTGATGCTCCCTACTAAGATTTTTCCTGTCAGTGCCATTCAACAATAACGGACACATTCACGGCACACCCAGCTCGACTTCAGTCAGTTATCAAGCATAATTTCATTTATTTCTTCTGTCATTTGAAATGTTTGGTATTTAATTGATAGAGTCAGGCGTTACTTTGCGGAAATCCATTTATAATAAGATGGTATATACAAAATATTTAGTGTTTTTCCGCCTCGTCTTGATGTCAGCGTGAGAAATCGAAAAATATTTTTGTTTTTATGTTGTCTTCAAGCGCTCGCTCGAAAGCGAGCGCTTGAAGAGTCAACATCTCCTGAGGATGCCTTGTGCTAAGGCGAAACACGTGTCGAGGAAGTCGGATACTGAGAGAAAGAGAAATAATAAGGTGAGGTGTGGCGGTGGTGAGGAGGAACCACACCATAAAAACAAAAATATTTTTCGATTTCTCACGCTGACATCAAGACGAGGCGGAAAAACACTAAATATTTTGTATATACCATCTTATTGTTTGGTATTTAAGTATGTCAGAGTCAAATTAATTTTGCTACTGATATAACTAATTCAAAAGATTTCTTTTAAATTTTGAAGATATAATGATGATAGTGAAATGATAACATTTTCCGAAAAAGATGTTTTACGAGAACTCACCTGCTTTAGGAGTGGAGACATCCTTGAAACGTCTTTAGCAATGGTGGCCAGTCAGACCCTGAACAAACACAGAAAAAAATAACAATGATGTGAATGGACTGGTTACAAGTGAGTAATTAAAAATGATTTTTATTAGAAGTTGATTCCAATCCAATCAGATTATGACAAAAATCAGTCAAAACATAAGTAGACTGTTCCCAGATATACTACGATATTATATAACCTTGATAAACTAATATGGATTTAGATTGATCTTCCACGAGCTAATGTTGATCTATACTTACTAATATTATAAAGAGGAAAGATTTGATTATTTGTTTGTTACTTTGCATTGAAAAAGCACCGAAACTACTTTACGGATTTAAATAATTCTTTCACTGTTGAAGAGATACAAGTACACTATCTCCGGGTGACATAAGTTATAATAATATATATATTTTAAATTAGGGAATCTTACTATATTTACGATAATGTAACCCAGAAAAGAATTTGGTTTTGTTTTTTTTTATATACCCGTGTTGCGAAGCCGAGGCAGGCCGCCAGTGTGACTGATAAAACCCTTAAATTTATTTCCGATACTACCTTACCGGTTTTCAGCTCAATGATTTCACACAACAACTAATTCATTATGTATGTAATAAGGCATACTTCTTAAATAGTTGTGATACAGGGTGTTATTAAACCTGAAAAAAAGGAGTAGTATAGAGTTAATTTTGTTTTTTTTTTTACATACGCGATGGGCATAATGATAACTTTACTCGCTTTGGCAGGTTTCCATTCCTGACCGGGAATCGAAAACCTTTATACTAAACATGTGTGGGGGACGACTTTACTATATCTGACGTCGATTTAAGGGTCGGGAGGGGGTGAAGAGGGGGTGGGGGGGTGTAGAGAAGAAAATACAATTTTACGATTTTAAAATATATATCAAAAACTATAAATTTCCGCAATAAAATTATGAACCTCGAATTCCGCGTCAGATATAGTAAAGTCAAGCCCATTTATGTTTGAAAGATGTGTTTTCTATCTTTTTTCCGTTCTGGGTGTCGTACAAGTGTTTGCAAATGTTGCATGGCATACCTAACACAGGCGAAATCGTTATGGGGGGCTCTGTTGCTACAATGCTACATAACCCGGCTTTAGCCTTACATAAAAAAGAATCTTTACCCTCTAAATAATCTTTATGATACCCGGCTCTAATCATAAAGAAGTAGGGTAAGATTATTTTTATTCAGTTACAGAATAATTATGACCCTGTTTTTTTTAACATATACTGTCCCACTCCTGGGCAAAGGTCTCCCCCAAAGCCTTTCTCTTTTTTTTGCCGTTTCCCGCCAATCTTTTCAAATATGTAGGTCAAGATCGTGACGCCAGCGTGTCGTAGGCCTACCTCGGCTGTCGTAGCCCATCAGGCTTCCACTGTGTCACGATTTTGGCCCACCTGAATTAATTAATGTAAATGGGCTATAATGAGCCGAGTTAATAAATAAACAAGATGTCCCACTTGTCAACAAAAAAGCTGCCAAGATTGACAAATATGTTTTTTTATTAGTAAGTATTAGTTCGGTTGCAGTAATCGTTTTTTATAATATAAGTTCTTTCCATCTAAAGGTTGCCTGGAAGAAATTGCTTTAGGCAATAAGGCCGCTCAGTGTAGTACTAACATTGTATAGATATGTCTTGCTGTATATTTTATTTTGTTAGGTGTGCAATAGAGCTATATTCATTCATTCAAATTTAGCTCTTTGATAGCATTTTTTTTAAATGGTCTTATATATTTTTAATCTTGTTACCCTGTACAGTACGTACATGTATAATGTACAGTGCCGAGACGTTGATAATAAAAGTAAATTAACAATTAGTTGCGGCACGAAACAATTCTAATCGTTAACAAAAACAACTAATTTGAATTAGCTAAAATTGGTCTGAAATAACATTCAAGTAACTGCCTATATATATATATATATATATATATATTTAAGCTATATTTATATATATATATATATATATATATATTTAAGCTATGCTTAATAGTGTTTACGAAAAAGTATGAAACAAGACAGCAGTATTTATGATAATTCCATAGTTTTTTTTTACTGCAAATATATTTTAGTTAGTTAGAGAAGGAAATATACAGAATGTACTTAAACAGCATCTTTACACGTATATAAAAAAAAAGTTATATCCATTACGGGAGGCGTCGATAGAACTTTTTCAATAATTTTTTTTAAAAAACACAATTTTTGGACTGATTTTGATTAACAGTTTAATGGGACTGTTCTTTAGGCGATAAGGCCGCCAATTATGTACTACCAATGTTATCTTTATATTGTATTTTGCTGTATTTATTTTTTTGGTGAGCAATATCATATAGTACAAGTAAAATTGAAAATTTTGAAAAACTCATTTCATCGACAAATTCAGAGTATACAATACTTTGAAATGACATCTAGCGCACGGTAGCGTTAAGTTGGCAAATACCACTCCATAGTCGCATGTCCAGGACTACACCGGAATGTAAAGAAGAGAGTACTAGCTGTTGCCAGCGGATTCACCCGCGATATGTTTCACTGAAAAAAATATCCTATGACATTTTCTTATATATTTATAGTAAGGAGATGACACTCTGTTTTTGTGTTCTTTTAGTCGCATTTTACTAACACTTGTTCACTACACTAACTCGAATGGTTTCATTCTTTTAAATCTTCTTACAATGTCCGTGTGGTTGAGGAGCTGGATGGTCTTGACATTCACATGATGATGAAGCCGCTCTTCTTGGGCGTCATCAGCATACTTTTGGACCACTGTCTAGACAGACCCTTTTAGATCCCGATGGACATCATCGTTTATTTCGTATCAGCAACGTAATCAGCAGGTGGTTAATGCTCAGCACTTTGTTCTGGAACCTTTGGATTTACAACTTATTGTTCTGAGCGGCACAGCCAGCTGTATGCCGTTGGTCCATATTGGCATCAGGACTTGTTGATACAGTAATAGCTTGCTACGTATTGACAAAAGCGAGTCTCAAAATTTCTCTCATTTTTTCTTGACTTGTTCTTTCGGTATATTTCCTTGTTGTTTATAAAAATTGGATAATATGGGTGTAAGCAGTTTGACCCTGTCTATTACCAGTTAGTAAAGACAACACAGGTCAACTGTTCAGAGATGTACTAGAATAGTGAAAAAAGTAATATTAAAATTAAAAAAGTAATATAAGTTTAGATTAGTTTGCTATGAACAATGATAACATATTTAAATTTATTTCCGTAACCACCTTACCGCTTTCTAGCTTAATGATTTCACACTATGTTACCGTTAACGACGTTTTCTACAAGTAAATACCTTATTAATTATGTATGTAATAATGCATATTGCTTAAATAGTCGTATTATCTAATATACTGCTAATACAGGGTATTATTTATCCTGAGAAGAAGTAGTATTATAGTAGTTCATTTTGTTTTTTTATTACACTCCCGATGGACCATAATGGTTAGCTTGCTTTGGCGGCGGTGGTATTGGCTTCCATTCCTGGCCGGGAATCGAATACCTTTATACTTAACATTTGTGTTTGAACGATGTGTTTTGTTTTTTTTTTTCCGTTCCAGGTGTCGCACAAGTATTTGCTAATATTACATAGCATACCACAGACGAAATCTTAGTGGGGAGCTCTGCATGTTAAACGCCAGTTATTTACTTAGAGTCGGTATATTAGTATATCGGTCGAGGTTTAGTAGGTACAATGTTACATAGCTTGGCTTCACCCTAACATAAAAATCGATCTTACTTTTCTTTATGATACCCGACCTATCATAAAGAAGAAGGGTAAGATGAATTTTTATGCAGTTAGAGAATAATTATGAACTTGAATTAATTGATGTAAATGGGCTATAATGAGCCGAGTTAATAAATAAATAAGATTTCCGCCTTGTCAGTAAAAAAGGTGCCAACATTGACGTACTTTAGCACCAAAAGAGATGTTTCGAGAATATATGAAGCTCCGGCCAGGACGGTGTACATGAGATACCATAAATACGTTAAATTAATAAAGCTCGGTCTGGGATCTTCCAAAGGACACCAATGAAGGACTCGCTCCATCCCCCATCGGTTAGCCTCGTGACGTGACGCGAGGCGACGCGACACGACGACCATAAATACGTTAGGGATTATTTATTAGATTACGCGTTTTCTTGGATGGATGATCAATCTTCCAGGGATGCCATAATTACACTACGGTTCACAGAATTTATATATTTTTGTATACAATGAAGGTGGCGACTGTGCAACAGAATATTAACCACATCTTTAGGCATTTTTTGGTAGATACTACACCGTTCTGGTCTAAAATTCAACAAGTCCTTTAGCTCTGTTTGCAATATTTTTTTTTAAAGACAGTTTTATATATTTTTAATCTTGTTACCCTGTACAGTACCTACATGTATAATGTACAGTGCCGAGACATTGATAACAAAATGAAAAGTAGCAATTAGTTACGGCACGATACAATTCTAAAGTGTTAAAATAGAAAACCAATTTTGCAATTATTGGAAAATTAAACAAAATTAAAAATAAAGTTGTTCAATTGTCAAGAACAAAGTTGTTTTGAATAACATTTAAGTACCTGTTTTATAACTTTTTAACTAAACAATTCTTACTTTATAACTTAGAAACTAACTTAGTAACTTATAATGACTAACTGCATATACAACGTATAACAGAAAGCTGTGAAAATAACTAAGGGTGTTCCATAAAAGTGTCTAATATATCAATTTTCATATTCTGCTGATGATTCTTATATATTTCAATTTTTACAGAACTAATTGTAAAATAATTTCAAAGATTTTAATTGATAATAAAATCTTTCAAACCGAATTTGTATTTGTTAGTAAATTTGCGATAGTTAAGTTACGTAACGAACTAGGTTCCTTAGTAGCTTAATTGAACTAATGCAAATTTAATAACAGACATTTATTTGTATTTATTTCTTTTTTATCATAAAATGTATAGTCTTGTTATTCATGTTAGGACTGTATCCAGAAGGCTAAGTCTAAAAAACATTCTACGAGTATGATGTTTTATTTTATTGATAACAATAGAAACTTTTGTTATTGTATTTTATAACCCCCGACGCGAAAAAGACGCGGTGTTTTAGTTGGACATGTGTGTGTTTATGTGTGTGTCTTACTGTGGTATTAGAGCTCCCGATGTTTGATGAAAATCAGTCAACGATGGTTGCCACCACAAATATCTGAAGTATACTTTTAATTTTAAATTTTACTTCTTGAAAGAAAAACCGTAACATCACATCCATTGTTAGATCTCTGAAAACTTAGTTATTTGATTTCGAACAAGAATTATGTGGTAGGTCTAAAATAATTGTATGAAAATATGCTCGGAGCTATAATGCTACGGAACCCTACAAGTAAACTTTATTTATATCTATATAATGGTCTAAATAACTTTATTTATTTTCAATAGACATGTTTTTTGCATTACAACAACGGTAAGCAATTATGATTATCAATGTAGTAAAGATTAAATCTGATTAAATTTTAAAAGTGAGGTAGTAAAACACGAAACGCTTTATAGCTTAGGGTTTGGTATACTATACAGGGTTAGGGGTGTATCAAGGCGAAAGGGGGTCGCTATACTCATCCTAAGGAATAATTTTCAGCATCAGATTAACTCTGACTGACCAGCTGTTTCATACATTTTGTCGACAACCGATAAACTTTTGAAAAAAAACCTAGTATTCTGCAATAATATATTATTAGGGAGTCTATTCCTAAATGTATCTTACACCAAATTTACGAATTTAATAATATTTACAAGCTAGAAGAGCCTTTTTTCGGTTTAAGGTAAAAACTTTTAACGTTTACGTTTACTGTTAAAAAATCTATTTATTACTAGCTTAAATAACATCACAGTCACATTTGTTTCTCCTTCTTTAAAAACTCAGCTGTACTAAACTTTCACACCTAATCAGAACAGGTATCGATCCAAAATTTAGTACTCGTATAAATTGTGACCATACGACAACATTGAATTGATGTTAAAGTACCTACTCGTAGAACTTCCTACTAGCTTATTACGAGTATGGCACCATTTTCACGTTAACATCTTCATCATCATTAACTCTTTTCTTGAACTTGCCATGGTTGAAATAATCCTCGATCTCTTGTAAGGTCCTGTCCTTGGTCTCTGGGAGTGTAAAATATAGTATCAGAAGAGCAATGGCCATTACACTTCCGTAAACAGCAAACGTGCCGTAAACCTTGATGCTGACAAGCAACTGTGGTGTTAACTGAAGCCCCATCATCACCCCCAGAGACATCAAGACCCCTGTTACTGCGGATCCTACCCCTCTATGAGCTAGGGGGTACAACTCCCCTAACAATGCCAGAGGTATTGGAGTGCATCCTAGATTGGCTAGGATAAAATAAATGACAAATAGAACGATAGGGACAGTCTTGTCTTCTGTTATGATATCCCTGGAAGCCAAGAAAATATAAGCGCAAACAGTCATGAGTACTACAAAAGCGGAGAAACCAGTCGAGAAAAGAAGAGTACGTCTGTTCATCATTCTGATAAGGACTGAAGAAAATAACGCACTGGCAAGTATAATTAGATCAAGACATAAAGTAAAGTAGAAGGATTGAGCCTTGCTGCCAGTTATTTCTTCGATGATTTGCAGAGCGTATGCGGGGAAGATGTGTCTTCCACTCATTTCAAGCAGTATCGTAGCAAATATCATAATAAAGCAAGGTTTCAAGAAGTCTTTCTGTGTAAACTTCTTGCAAATTTCGATGACTTTTGCTTTGAAAGACAAATCTTTTGGCGTGTTTCTTGCCCGTTCCATTTGCCCTTGTATTAACTCTTCCAGTTCTTTGAAAGTGCTATCATCTTTTCCTCTGAGCCAGTAGAAAGCTGCTTCGCATTTTGCGTACTCTTGTCTGCCTGCCAACCAAGCCGGGCTCTCTTTCCATGTCAGCGTGATGAAGATAGAAATAATATGGGGAATGGTGGCACACAAAGCAATAGTTCTCCATGTGTAGAAGTTTCCGAGGATATGAACTGCCATCCCACCTAAGCAAACTGCTGCCGTTTTAAGGTTCAGAAACATGCCTCTGTATTTTGGGCTGGTGTATTCTCCAATAGCGATTGCTCCTAAGGAAACAGTAGCACCTGCGGTGAATCCTCCCAGGAATCTTCCAACCATTATCATGGTGACGTTTGAAGCCCAGAAGATTAGCGACCAGCCGATGAGACCAGGAACAATAACCAGGCCATGTGCTAATTTCCGCCCAAACACGTCCATCAAAAGTGATGAAATCATAAAACCTGGTACTCCGGCTATGCCAACAATCGAAGCTGAAACAAAATAATAGCTGTAATTGATTGGGCTAACAACTTAATACATTCCGTTTGTAATCGGAAGCAAGCTCCAAATATAGCAATTAATTCTAATCAGAAGCATTTAAAGGCACCGTATGTGAACTAGTCGAATATCATTACAAGAAGAATTCAAAAACCATCAGTAGTGCAAATAGTAAGGAAAATTTAAAAAGACGTGTCAAATATGACAGGCTAAATAATTCATCTACTGATAACCGTATATTATTTACTTACAAACATAGGAAGCTGTGGTGAGATCAGCTCTGATGCTAGACGCAGGGTCTGCTAGTGCTGGCATTATGGTGGAACTGAAGGCGAGCAACATCCCCTGACCCAGCATGTTTATCAGGACTGCTGATACTGTCCATGACTGAAAGAATTAAATACACTTGGTTGGGACCTGTTTGTAGGTGCGTTTCTTTTGTTTAGGCGACCATAAGTGCTACTTGAGTAAAGCACTGAGTAGTTTCGATGTCTTCTTTTAGTTAGCCAGAATTTATATTTTGTAAAAATTATGTTATCTAAATTTTTTTCGCGGTCTCCGCATATTTCATATTCCTGATCTCGAACTCTCTGTGTAAAGAAATCGATCCGTTACTTAATAGCTCAAGAGAAGAAACACAAACATACCAGTAAACCGTCAAACGCACTTTCGCATTTTATGAAATTCTGTTTCGAGATTGATAAGAACTTGTTGTTACTAATTTGTTATAATTAATCTTTACTACAGTTAAATACCATTCCGGAAGGATGACTTCGGTTACAGGAACATGGAAAAATAAAATACATGCTGGTTTAAAAAAAACACTCATAATTAATAAAAAAAGATTTATCGTAACTTATATGTAAGGTAACACTTGAGAACTTATTTCTGAATTAATTTTGTCTTGTTCGTTATAAATACCTACTTGCTTCAGAGCTGGCGACACCATTTCACAATTCTCTAAATGCTGTGTTATTGATAATCATCAGCAGACCAGAGTTGTCTTCTCGAACATCGTCTATAAACTGTCACCAAGTAGATTTGTATCAGCAGTGATGCGCCAGTCGAGCTGGCCGTGAAGTAGGAAGGTAAGGTTTATGGCTCAATAATGATTGTTAAGATAAACCTTCGTTTTCTTATCATACTGGAAATTTGCTATCGTTTTCATCAAAACAATATGCTGATGATAAGACTACGATTTGTTTTGCTGCTTTACTTGTATCGTATGATACGTAGAAGGGGCTTGATAAATCTTCAAAAGTTATAGCGAAGGACTATCTCCATTATGTTAGCTTACAAACAATAAACTAAATCAAAAACGATACATAAAATCCTTTTGTTAAGTTGAAGGGTTTTCACTTGTACCTGATTGTTGGCAAGGTCCTACTATAGTTTCGTTCACATTCGGTGAACTCCATCAGTAACGAAATAAGTCGTTCGTGCGTTCAATGATGACACGTCTCGCACACATCTCATCGTCATGAACTATAGTTGAACCTTTCCAACAATTAGGTACACGTGAAAACTAGTCTTCCCAAACCATTGAACCAAACACGCGTTAGTTTTCCAAATATTAAAAAAATTGTATTAGTGTTTTGTTATATAATAAGTATTTTGTTTTTTACAACACACTTTCTTTAATATCGATTTTCTATATACTTCTATTTTACTGTTCCGTTTGCTTTTTTTGTAGATTGTAGATATTTTTATGAAAAATCTAATCTAAATGTTTTATTGACTTGGGAATTAGTGATTCGATTAAAATGTATGTTATTATATTTTATGACTACAAATTCAACATGTTCATATTAAAGTATATACATTTATCTATTGGTATTTATGATTAATGTTAGACTTAAATACTCGTATTAGACAGAAAGTACTCTATAACCCTTTAACTTTATCACATTTTCATTTTTAAATTACAGAGACTTAAAGAGTGAGTTGAGAGTTGGCTCCTGATTTCCAACTTTTGTAGTTCCCAACCTAAATGCGGTTTGGAAGCTAGCTAGAATTAAGATAATCTATAATAATTGTGCATTTGCCGACAAAGTAATGATGACGAACAACTATAGGAAATATAGGATATAAAGTCTATCGGGCAAATTATTTCCGGTTGTTCTCATTTTGATAAGTGTATTTGCATGGCATAACTTAGTACAATACAGACTGTTCTCTTAAATGTTTGGTATTCAAAATTTTGCTACTATTGGACGCCCTAGGTCTTATAAATTCAGGTTAATACAAATACTATACCTACTAGATAAGAATAGACAAGTGTATTACAAATGTTCCTGTATTTGCTCAGTTGATCTGCATTATTGTGTACCGGAACTTAATCCTGCTTTGTTAGTTTAGCTTATCAGCTCATGTTTATTATGCACTATTTATATGGATGTGCTTGATATTACTATAATTTAGTTTACAGTTTAGAGGACAATGTACTTGCTTTTGCTTACGGCGTTACCAGCAATATGTTTCAGTAGAAAAAAATATCCTATGGCATTCTCTAGACTTCAAACTATAACGGTGCAAAAAATTAGGTAAATCCGTCACTGAGTTGCTGAAGACAAGCACAACAAAAACTAATAAACCAACAAATACACTTTCGTATTTATAATATGTGTGACATGCCCTTTGTTGCCGGTCGAAGCTGCTTAGTTCACCAAACTTCGCGAGAATTGGTTGAGAAATACGACCTGTAGAGGGGAACACAGGTCTGCACAGCTTAGCTTGACAACAATATATAACATTAAAAACCAACCGCTGATTCTCATCGAGTAGCAGTAAGCCTACAGCTGGGATGTTCGTGTGGTGCAAGTGTTGAGGCATATGGATTCTACGGTCTCAGCTACTGAAATGCGCTGGGCGTAGATACAGACGCTATGCTTTTAACGAGATGCTCAGACTAACCATGGCAGACGCGTATATTGTGAGGCTGTCGCGTTCAGATGGTAAGCGACCGTACGTCATTACTTTGGTACCATGCCGTAGGGGCCGTTGTCTGTTTTGGGAAGCCATCTGCTTTAGTACGTTTGCTGGATACCATCTCGCCGCTACTCATTGGCTTTGACGCGGAGTCGGATGCCGGTCAAAGCCAAGCTGCTTTAGTACGCCTGCCTGGAGCTACAGTATTACTTCCTTCCGTTCGCTGTTGAAACAGCAAAATTCTTAAAATCTTAACCTTGGAGGGCTTCAAGACTAATTTTTGTGTCAAAACTAGGTCGTCGTTTGAGAGAGAAAAGGCGGAATCTACTTTCTGGTTCTTTGCTCATCCATCGCATTGCCTTAGCGATTCAGCATGACGATGCCGTCGGCACTTTTGGTCGAGGAGCAGCGACACATATAGGGTAGATTTTGACATTATTATTAAGTATTAGACCAGATTTACCACATTAGAATTGACTAGAAAATTCCTTTATGTTTTTAATGTAATTACTAAAGTTTTTGACTCTGTACATTTAATACATTTACAACTAGTTTGTAAGCCAAGTAATACTGTGATATATCTTTGTAATGATGCTAACACGTGTACAGAAGGACAAGGGTGTTGCGGCTCGTGGATGTCATTAACCAAAAAAAAGGTGTTGATGTTAAAGTCATATTGGATTCCGTAAAATAAAACCAAGCTCTTGAAGAGTCTTCTAAAAATGCCTTGTGCTAAGGCGAAACACGAGTCGAGGAAATCAAATACCAAGACAAATAAAAATATTGAAGTGTGGTGTGAAGGTGGTAAGAAGGAATCACATCATAAACACAAAAACATTTTTTCGTCCCCTCATCTCGAAAAGAGTATTTTTGCTCTTCGATATCCGAGTGTAAAAGCCGTTTTTATCCGCTACTCAAAGGATAAAGTAAATTGAATTTAGAACATCGCGTGCACTAAGTTTGAAAATTCGAAACACTATTAAACCTCTATAGTGCCGAATTTATTATACAACCTTTTTAATTTGTCTTAAACTCAGAGTCGAAATCTATGCTTGGTGTACTTTTTTCGTAATTTGATTTTCTTACCTATCATAAAATAGTAGTTAAAACCTAAACAGAAATTTATTTATTTTATTTTATATATTTTATTTTCCTATCTAATATATTCTAATAATCATTCTCTTGCTCGGTCATCAAAATTAAGTAGGTACATGCTTAAGAAGATCACCGACCCTTCACTGTTTTCGTGTTTCTGATAGAATATTCGTTCCGGCGCCTACCTCTTGTCACCTCCTAAATTGTAACGTAATTTTTTGTTATTGGTGTCTATCGCTTTACTATGATGTATTTTAGGCATAAACGTTTTATTATATTGAAAAAGTTATTGAAGGCTAATAGGCATCGTATCAGTGCGACAACATGAATATAAAAGACAGTAATAAATAAAACGGTAAAGCCTAGTAAATAATGTGTTAGTTATGTGAAAAAACAACCACTGCAATCGGACAACATTAAAAGGTAGTGCATCCTATTGTATGGAAAAGTTGGCGGTCTAGGTAAAGCAACGCCCGACTCTATTGACATTGATCCAAATCGATACTTTTACGAGTATCCATAAATTATCTGCAAAATATCCGTACATACTTTCTTTTTGTGACAGGAGGCAATAAGTCTTTTTACGCATCTTTGGTAATTAGGTATTAAAATTTGTTAAATTATTTATATACTTTTCACTTGACGTAGTTACAGGCTAATATTATAACCTTGCTAGAGTGTAGTATAAATTACCTAATGTGGTGTTATCGTGGTTTTGATTAGTAAAGTAGCTTCTATTATTATAGGACTTTGACACCTATCTATGTTCTATACTGATATTATAAATAGGCAAGATTTGTATTTTTGTATGTTTGTATTTTTATATGACACGAATCAACTCAAAAACGACTGGATTGAATTTAAAAATCCTCTCGCCGTTAGCTACATTACTCGTATCATTGAGTAATTAACATAGGTTGTGACAAGTGGTTAAAAAAAAACTCGACTGCAAGAAACATAACCCTTTTTATTTCTTCTTTCAGTAACACCCCAGACAACAATTAATATTGTATATGTATATACCCCGCGATAATGGAATAACTTATTATTTTAGCAACGTGATATAGATTATTTGATAACCTACTTAAAAAAGTAGGACGACGTTTTTATTTCTTCGGAGTAGACTATCTAGGCTGATTCCGAATTCGATAAAATGTATGCGAAACGACCTAGACTTATTAGTTGGTCTCATATACGTTTAGTTTGTAAATAAAAAGGCTTCCGTAGAGCTTTGGCGATGTCTTATTATAATTCTTTTAAGAGAAAATTAACTACTGACTTTAATTGTGAGAGGTGCCGATGGAACTTTTACAGAACTTTGGATTTTAAAATGAAACCTTTGGGACCATTTTGTTTTAATAAAGTGGGACCACATAGGAGGTATACCTACTTTCATACCGTTTCAAACAAGCATCTCCGGAAAATCAATTACAAACTTTAAAAAAAATACACTTGAATTGAGTACCTCCTCTTTTGAAAGTTAGTAGAAAATGTCTAGTACCTTTTGTTTGGGACGCTACTTGCGTGGACGTTTTGGCTTTGTCTCATCATCCTGTAACAGAGGTTCAAGCTAGTGCTGCCGCTGCCAAGGCTGAAGCCCTCAAACGGCGCAAATATGCTACCCTTGAGAAGGTGTTCATGTTTGTTCCGTTTGCGGTAAAAACCATGGGTCCGTGGGAACCGGCCGCTCTCAGCCTATATAGGGATTTGGCCAAGCGTTTGGTAGACGGTACAGGTGACAAAAATGCTGCATATTTTTTCTCGGGTCAAAGAATCTTCATTGCCGAAGGCATTTTTACTATCTTTCCCTCAACTAACGGATTTTCGACTAGGGTTTTTTACTTTTTTGTTTTAATTGCCTTATATTTTGCTAATGTTATCTGTGTGATCATTAATTGTCTGTTGTATGTATTTTTGTCAACCTTGCTTATTTGTTTTATGTTACTATATTCACTTTAATGTTCAAAAATATATCACAAAAATTGGTACCTACAGCTAAATTTTGTTTAGAGTGATTTAACTAGGTACTATTTCTTACGTTATGTGTCTTGAAATATGGTAAAATATAGCAAAGCAAAAGTTGCTACTAAGTACTATCCAGAAATCCCACAGAATAATGTTAGTACGTTATAATCTGCTGGCCCTTTCACTGGCACCTTTTGGATCTCTTCTTGGGATATTTTCTATTTATTTTGAGGCTAGCTACGCAATGCCGTGTTCTTCGCGGAGATTTGGTTATCCAACGAGAGAATTAAATTTTCCGGGATTAAAAGTAGCCTATAAAATTATTACAGGTCAAAAGCTATATTTGTACCGAATTTGATCCAAATCAGTTTTACAGTTTTTCTGCAAAAGAGTAACAAATATATATACGAACTTTCGCGTTAATAGTATTAGTAATATATTTCAAACGCCTGAAACATTTGTGTGAGCAACAATTGTATAACGAAATTGACAGAAATCTAGTAATGTATCTGTAGGCTTTATTATTCGTTTAATATGATAAGTACAGACAAGCTGACTAAATAAAACCATAAGTGACCTGCCCACTTCCACTTTCTTTTGAACGAGAAAAACAAGACATGTGTAAATTTTGTCCAGTTCCGGATATCGATACATCTGACCCTTAGTTTGATGGACGAGAGATTCAGAGATCAAGGCGGACCCTAAGGACTGTGAAGTGAAGGGGCCATCATTCACAGACATAATTCATTAGCAGACTTGCAAATAGGACGACCTCGTGTAATCCCAGCTGTCTGATCAGAATGTTTTATCCTGGTATAGATAACTGATGTTTGAGTTTGTGTTCAATCAAACGCGAGTCACTGCTATAAAATATTGCGAGTGTTCACGTCGAGTCCACCACTTTAGAATATTATTTGGATGTATTGGTTGATGAGTCTATGTGGTGTCGCTGGCTAATTGACGTGAGTATTCTATATAGGGTCAATTAAATGCAGTTTTGGGTTTAATGACATGCGTTTTACTGGAGCGCCAGCGATAGACTGGCCTGACGGTCCGTGAAACGTAATGCAACCTTAATATAAACATACTACGCCTAAGTACACGTATGATGTGTCCGTGTGCCTGCCCTGCACTGGCATTAACTCTGCTAACCCGCAACAGCGAGAAAAGTTCAAATAAAAGTGTATAGGTAAGAGGAGAATTCAAATAACATTCATAGAGGTTACAATAATTTGTCTTTGTGAAATTATTTGGTACCTTATTTTCTATTTCCCGATAACTTTAATCTGGTTCATTAAAAGTCACGAGTAAATCGGTTTTTAAGTGCGCTACATTAGCCGCATTGTCACTTTACATTAAGCGAGTTGCAGTGAAACGCAGCCATATTTTATATATAAAAAAGTCATAGAAAAACTTCCCAAAATAGTCATTTCATATAGCTCTACAATCGACTATTAAAGTCATAACTGTGCAGTCTTTCGAATTCGATTTACAAAATCCGAAATTCGAGTGTATTCTATTTCCATGGAAATAGAAATAGAAAAAGTGTGAGTAGCGTTTTTTCCAAATTATATCTCATTTATTTCTTGTGGCAATTTTTCAGGTATTTCTGTTGATATAAATAGTGGGATACAACCCGAAATTCGAGCCGGTAGGATTTAATCGTCTTTTTTGTCACGTGCAGTTTTTTAGCTACCATGATGATGAAATCAGTCACGATGATGGCGACAGTAATGCCAAACCACATGCTGAATTACAAAAAAGCGACGCGTTAACTATAAGATATTTTTACCTACACGCATCAATCACGAGGTCTGTGAATCTTTAAAAAGAGTCAATGGTTTTTGTCTCTAAAGAAGAAATTACTGTCAGCGCAGTATTTAGACCAATATTTGAAATATTACTAATATTATAAACGCGAAAGTTTGTAAGGATGTATGTGTGTATGATTGTTACTCTTTCACGAAACTACAGAACCGATTTGGATAAAATTTAGAGATAGCTTAGACCCTGGATTAACACATAGTCTACTTTTTATGTAAAACTGCGCCCTGCGGTTTGCGGTTTTTAGATTATAAGTTACATTCCAGAATCACTATTTTCCCCTAATTTAAAAAACGAAAGATGCTCTAGATGCAACATTTCATAAACGATAAGATGCGTGGTTTGCTGACCAAAAGTATTGTTAACGACTTCCAAACCTAAGGAGGTACCTACTCAATTCAACTGTATGATTTTATATGTTTATCTGATTTCTAGGAGACGGCTGAACTGATTTTAAAAATACTTTGTTTTGTTTAACAGATAAAGAAAGAAATTAATTAAATTAATTTATTTCTTTTTTGTTTTATTTTAGTTTTTGTCAATAAATATAATTTTAGTTTTTTATAGATTTTAACAGATTATATTTTAATTTTCAGATTATATATTAATGCAAAAGTTCTATCAGCGCCTGCCGTAATGGTAATAACTTCTTTCTAAACTGTAACTATACCAATAAAAGATTGCATTCACCCTTATTTTTTTATTTCCCTGTAAAACACTGAAAGAAAAAAAAAACAAACAAGAGAGAGAGACATTACAGCCTAATTTAAAACTATTCTGATCCATCAAGTTGTCTCGTCATATGACAATTGCGACACAACCATTCCCACTTTGGACTTTACACCAATATTTTTTTTAATAGCATGCAAGTAAGTAAACAAATGAACATCGCAATAAATAAATTAAGCATAGCAGAAACTTGTAAACGTTGCAGAACTATTCCGTACTGACTGGACTGCGTCAGATAAGAGACAAGAAAACGAAAGCAAACAAACAGACTATGTATAAATACCAAATTAGCTTCTATAATTATGTACAGCGCGTAGGGCACCTTGCCAATACGAGGATGACCTTTAGAACGGTCTTGACTTTGCCACGCCTCGTGATCAACATCACTGAAAAGAGATGGATAAACGAGTTGTCCCTTTAATTTTTTTTTTAAATGCTTGGGACCTATATACAAAGTTTTGTTAAACTTTTTTTCATAAACAATACCCTTGCGTTTCACCGCAACTCGCCTGATGAGAAATGACGATGCCGCCTATGAAATGGGACGCTTACATGTAAGACAATCAATTTACTCACAATTTGAAAATACTGAGATTATAGCTATCAGAAAATAGCTAAGCTAATCTCAGGACAGGATTTGAATAAGTACCCCCCAAATTTTATAGAACCTTAATTCATTCCTTCTAACCCAGCTGTCTCTGTCTTGCCTCTGTCTTTTCTCTAACTTTTTCTGCTGATGCAAAATAGGTATCACCAATAAAAGCAGACTTGCTTCAGCATCACCTTTCGCCGCGAATATAAAGGTAAATGATTTACGTTTGCTTTTGTTGAAATGAATAAACAACTGCACATCCATATTTCCTTCAGTTTTCCCTCATGCTGGCTCAGCTCCCTGCACCGAGTAGACTAGATAATGTATCATTCTTAATACCGCTGGATAGGAAGGATATTCATCATCCTAAATACGGCTGAGTGGAGAAAATTTAAGCTGCATTATTTTTTATTGCTCGTTGCTCTCGTTCCTTTGATATACGTGTGCCCAGCAAACTGGTGAATCAGTTACAATATTTGCCGCATCACACTTAGGATAGCGAATGTTATTGCATTTCCAATACTATTCATCAGATTTAAAGCAATTTCATATATATTTTTTCATTAATTCTTCTTTAAAACATATGTCCTAAATTTATCGATACTACTGGGGACAAGATCAGCGCGGGAAAGCTGCCAGCATTCTTGACACTCTGCCACACGGACACCAATTTTTACAATATTTTAAATATTTTATTGAAAAAAGTTTCTGTATTTCTTTTTAAACAAATATTTCATATTCCACAGTTAAGTTCTACTGCTGGGTTCTCCTTCATTGTTAAAGCTTGCGGTAATTAATTATAACATGAAAAACTTAGAGGTGCATGCCTGAATCTGGGATTGAACGCGCGTGTTTTCGCTAGTGAGGCAAGGGGTTCACCGACTCAGCTAAAATGATTGAAATAACGTTTTGAATGTTCGAATACGAAGGCATTAAATCAACCATCGCTACCTTACGATTATTTAAATATTCGACATTATATTATTATTATTTTCGTATCCATTTTATTTCTTAAATTTAAGTTTTTTTCAATATGAATATAAAACAATAAATATGATAAAAAACATAAACCTAGAGTGCCGCCAACAACGGGGTAGGACCCAAGCTACCGATGGTAGGGACTACAGAGAGAGGAACCTCCTTACAATACGAGCTGAATCGAGGAGCACAGCCCTCTGTACCTGACCCTTGATCCAACCATCTAGCGAGAGCCTCCCAAGATGTTGATTGAGACTTCTCGCTATCAGGCCATTTGCCGAAACGACTATCGGAAAAATAATCGTCGAATCAACATCCCACATGGCGGTAGCCTCATGAGCCAAGACAAGGTACTTGCTGACCTTGTCTTTTTCAGCCTTCACGAGGTTCTCATCATGCGGGATGGTGATGTCGACGAGCACTGCTTTGCGCTGAGACCGGTCTACCAGCACGATATCAGGCTTATTGCAAACAAAAGTCCTGTCCGTGATGATAGAGCGGTCCCAGTAGAGCAATGCACGACCATTTTCAAGAACTGGCAACGGTGCATACCGATAGTACGGCACTTCGGACTCGACAAGGCCGTACTGAAGAGCAAGTTGATTATGCCTGTGCAAATACTCACCATTATTATTATATTAGTTTGTTCAACGTGAGTGATTATAGATGTTCACTGTTCAGGTTTACTAAACATATACGAGAAAATATAAAACCAAACATAGTAATCTTTGAACACTAATAATACCAGAAAAATGCAAAGAATTTGCTATACATTATTGTTAGAATTTAGGTTAAAGATAAACCTCTCTTAATATTATAGTTCTATTTTACGTTGAATAGTGTTCACAAGTACTTACAATATATGAATCAGAAGGTACAGATTTGATTATAAATAAAACGACAAGTAATAGAATGCTTTAGTAACTTAATTATTAAAATATGTATATTAAAATTATGTTTATATTGGTAAATGCTTAATCTTAAATCTATGTAATTATTATAATAATCATTACTTGTATATTAAATGTAATGTTAATTCTTCCGGTTTATGGATGTAAAACGATCGAACGGAGGTAGGGCCGGCAGGTTCGGCGGACTGGCATTCTACCGCTAGTCGCCGACTAAGATGGAACAATTTTGTAAAATATAAGTGTGCAAGTGTATTAAACGTAGAACTATTTCAAGTTAACTCAAATGTGTTGAACTTTTCACTCCTGAAATCATATTATAGCTGCTGTCCAACACATTTAGTATCTAGTTTCTAAGTCCAAACACATTTATTCTATGAGCTAGTAAGAAATAGCTTCCTAAATACGCGTCGCCAAATTAAAGCTCTCCTTACCCGAGTTTCATATTCTGTACGGAAAAGGTCAGGCCTGATTCTCTATTGACCTCGAGATACCATGCTCGAAACTCGTGACGTCATAACATGCTAGAGACGCAAACACGTCTTTTCGACCGTGCCATGACGTGTATGTGCAAAACTTTATTCTGTATGCCACATGATAGCTTGTCTATGCTCTTTGTTTTCTTTTTATCCATAACAAGGTTACGTTCAAAAAATCTTACTTCCGGTTTAAACGGACAAGTACCGGTTTTTTTAGAAAAGCGATTATATTGATAAAAATCAATCTGAAATGAATTTATTATCTCTAAATGCCTGAAAAAACATTAAGTATATGTTTACTTGTACGCCAATATGTAGTATTAAAGCGAAAATAAATGTTAAACTTTATTTTAATGAAACAAAACTTTTTACAATATAGTTCTGAACGAAATTGTGAACTTCGCTATGACAGTAAAATAGTCAAGTGATTTGCTTTCTCGCTTAAATATCAACCATATACAAAATTAGAAGTTATAAGTTAAAATAAAGTCTTTCACGTAAAAAGCAGCGAGATAGATGCGAGAGCAACTTTACAAGTATTGACAGGCGGTTTCACGGGGATCTGCAGATCCATTTTCTACATTCCAAGTTATACCTATTAGTGATATCTAATATTAAAATGCCTCATCTCACGGATCTATAAACGAAGATATAAGTATAAAAGGCATGTGAAAACGAAATAGCTGGCGCAAAATAGCTAGCCAACAGCAATTGAGTGCCTGCAAGGAGTTGAAGATGCTGATAAACTCAACAATGACAAAATAATCAATGGATACATGCGTACATGAAAAACCTACCGTTTTAAACTTTAGTCTTATAAAACATTGGATGAAATAATTGTTGCATTTATCGAGACATCATAGTTGAAATGTAACAAATTGAAACGTAGTTCGAAGTAGCGTAGTGAACCCTTTTAAATATGTGTATAGGAATGTAAGGCTATGTTTATTTCAATAAAATACGAAGTTAAAGCTGCATTTTCTTTTACTTACTAAGGATATAATCATCAATAATCGTAATATGTACATTCCGTAAAAAAAATGTCCATTTAACCCACTTACGGAGGACATACTTATGTCCCTCTGGGGGGTTATTTTAGAGAGCGCAATCACCGCGCTGGTTCAACGCACTACGAACATGTCAGAAATTTACTACACAAGAACTAATATTCTTGTGTTGTAAATTTCTGGTCAGCGGAACGGATTACGTAAATAAATTACTAGAAATCTCAAAATTTGGCCAAAATTAAATTGTCAGCATACAAACGAGCGCGTTCGTGCCACTGCACGATATAAAATTTGACATTGTCTTCGTGAATGTTGTTCAAAGGTTTAACCACGAGCTTAACGTAACAAGCCCGCGTTACGTGATTAAGTGGTCATGGCGGTCATATATGCAATGTCATCGACCTATCAATGGACGGGTTATTTCAAGGCTATGATTTACTCAACAAGACTTTATTAAAAGTCGATTGCGTTTAATTATTAACCATGCTAATTCTATTGTTTTTACTATAATTATGCTGATTCTAACAAGCGATGAAATATTTGCAATAATAATGCAATTATAACCGGATAATTCCCGTTACTTTTACAATTGCTAAGATAAGCCTATCCCAACGAATCGAACGCCATAATTCTCGATAAAGTATATATCGAGTGTGACGCGAATTACGTAGATCTAATGTAGGTAGCAACTCGATAGGTTATACAAATACATAGGTATAACATAACGTAACGAGGATTGGCTCAGTCGGAAACATTCTGTGATTGTGAGTGGTCGATAGTTTAGAAAAACACCATGGGGAAGAAATCGGGATGGATAACACCATTTCTGAAACAAGTAAGTCTATGTTACTACTTAGAGCTTCAGGGGAACAGTTTTATTGATTAAATTCGCCTGAGCGTGGCCTGTCGGGTGTTTGTGTCGGTTCTCTATACGCTCTGTATTTGTTGGCGTTTGTGCACGTGTTTTTAAATATAATTTTGATGAGTTAGAAGTGCGCTACGTAAATAGTAATGGAAAATTTGCGTTTAACTGATTTCGTTTTTTCTAGTTATGTCTTTTAAACGTGAAATTTCTTATCTTTTGATTTTACCGGCGTATATAGATTAGATGATGTTTCTACCATTGGTTCTTGATATTGGTTATCTGATGGACTTGACGTATCTACTTTTAGTAGTCATCAGAGTCTTAATTATGTTTTAACTTTTGCTATTCCAAGATTCAACATTTGTTTATTTATAGCATTACAGGCAGACCAACCAAGAGATCAGACCAAAAATCAGCTGTTCCATATTGAGGGTCAACAACCCCTTCGCTTAACTGTACTTAGGTACTTGTTTCTTAAATCAGTCAATTCAATAATTTATACACTCAAATATAAATAGCACCAGCAGTTTTATAAGTTGTTCTAATGAATTATTATTGCAGTAGCATTCGTTTTGTTCGCGGCAAAATTTATTCTCTTCACTTTTTGTGAAGTCTGCAAAACAAGATGTTGTTTTGTATGTCATACCAAAGTATGACATACTCGTAACGTGCCAATTGAAAGTAGCATGCCAAAGAATTAAGAAACAATCGAATCGAATGGATCTGTTGTATGTGTTACGTATTTGTATTCGTTAGCAACTAACACAGACTCAATGAACGGTCGCTCATTCATACTCAAACAATATTTTACAACCAAATTTAATATAAATACAGCGTCACTAAATATAAGATTGACTCGCACTTTTGGATGTCACTATTAAACTAAATTTATTTAGTTGTAGTCCAGTCGGTAAACCTGTCTCCTCGCAAGTGAGAGGACGTGGGTTAAACCCCAGGCTTAAGACTACTACAGAAAAAATCTCACTCGTGTTACAACTGGCAATCTCTTCCAGGCATTATATGAAATATTATGTCGTTATTTTGGGCATTTTCATAGTTACATCATGAATGAATACCTACTAATTTATGCTCTTGATATTATGTTGATATTGTAACAAACCTTATGTGTTCAATGTTATTTCCACACAATTTTAGCTCCATAAATTGACTATACCGCATCGCATGTAGTACGTACTCATATGTTCATTGAAACTATTAGTAATATTTCTCATTTCATTTACACACGTGCGACTTTATATAATTATGCTGTCCTTGTTTAATTCTTAAAGGTAACTGCGTGAGAAAGTTATTTAGGGATTTACCAAATATCTGCAGTTCACTTGTTCCTTATAAGGTCTTATTTTCTAAAGGATTGAGTCTATAATGCTGGTTACTAAAACAAATAAACCGTAAAATATTCTGGTCATTTAATTTCCGAAGGACTTTAAGCGTTGAAAAGTAAAGTAGGTCGAAAAAATTATTTCAGGGTAATAACTTTACTAGCGTTTAGATACGCTAGTAAAGTTTGTTTAATTCTTAAAGGTAACTGCGTGAGAAAGTTATTTAGGGATTTACCAAATATCTGCAGTTCACTTGTTACTTATAAGGTCTTATTTTCTAAAGGATTGAGTCTATAATGCTGGTTACTAAAACAAATAAACCGTAAAATATTCTGGTCATTTAATTTCCGAAGGACTTTAAGCGTTGAAAAGTAAAGTAGGTCGAAAAAATTATTTCAGGGTAATAACTTTACTAGCGTTTAGATACGCTAGTAAAGTTTGTTTAATTCTTAAAGGTAACTGCGTGAGAAAGTTATTTAGGGATTTACCAAATATCTGCAGTTCACTTGTTCCTTATAAGGTCTTATTTTCTAAAGGATTGAGTCTATAATGCTGGTTACTAAAACAAATAAACCGTAAAATATTCTGGTCATTTAATTTCCGAAGGACTTTAAGCGTTGAAAAGTAAAGTAGGTCGAAAAAATTATTTCAGGGTAATAACTTTACTAGCGTATCTAAGGGTTTGACAACGTTATTGAAGTGTTACGATAAACTAGCATTTGCCTAAAGAACAAGTGCTAGACGTAGGGTTCGCAGCACAAGAAAATGTAAATAATTGAATAATATTGCGTATGTTCTGTCCAAGGTTGATTAGGTCTGTAATTGTTTGAGGTGTATTTAATTGTTGTTAGTAGAATCAATACTAATCATTTGCACGTTGTTTTAATCGGCTAAAAATACATTTAAATTAAAGTTATTTGTTCACTAAATATTATCAATATCGAAACTGTTTTCTAAATTTCAACTTATATTTAGAATTTATTTTAGCTTGCTGAAGTTATAATTAAGATAGAGTACGTAAGTTCTCAGGAATAACTTTAATAATAAAATTACAAACAGGGCTAATTTTTCCAACCCTACAATGGTCAATACCTTATACCCTAGCGTTGAAAACACACGAGTGTTTAAGCAAGAGGGTTTGTATATGCTGTAACTCAATTTTGGACAAATTAAAGACTGTGACGAATTCGGTTCTAAGTAAGTTAATAATGAATAATACAGTTATAATGATAAACTGAAAAATTGTAATATGTTTTAATAAATATTTACGTTCATGATTATGGTCATTTTGAAATTACGTTTTCCAAATATACTTAATAATTATTAAGTATAACATTACTAAGCATAGATCGATTGAGTACATCTAGTAACAACATTTAATAATAATTTTGATCTAAGACTGACGAGTTTAAACATCGAATAGACATTGTAGAAATTTCCTTACTGCATTGAAATTGAAAGTATACGATGTCGATTAGAATATTAAGCAAAAAATTAATGTTTTCAAGTTTTTTGTTCAGTTTTACGAAACATCATAAATAAAATTTTATTGCCTGACTTATTTATTTGACAGAATAGAATTCCAAAAAATTACAAGTGTTCTAAGTGCAAGAGAGGTTGCTGGGAATTATTAAAAAAGTATGCTTAGAGGGGGAGTCTAAAATTAACCACGGAGAGATATGGTCGAAGTTCCGGGCGCGAATTAAAACAGAGTAATATTAAAAACTCTGAAATTCGAGAGTGTTCCTAAGTCTATTTTATTCAACTGAAATAAATATTATGAGTGAAATTTAAATAAAATTTCCGTCGCGAAACGGATCTTACTGTGATAGTGGAATATTGTGAAAAGTTTATATAAGTGATCTAATGATCCATTGTGAATGTGTGACGAAACCTTGGATGTGCAGTTATTCAATTGGGAGTATACCCTATTTATTATATTTTATAACTAATGTTCGCTATTTTCCTAAGTTCTCAGCTGGTCAGAAGGTGTCGTCGGTAGATAACGTTGTCTTTACTTTATGTTACATTAGGGACAAATTAGGAGGTACGTTACTTCCTATTATTTTCAGCAAGCTGTTTGCGGTGGCGGTGTCTACGTTTTTATCACGGGTTATTGTATGGGTAGGATTTACGAGTCGCTATATATAGTTATAGGGACCATATTAGGAGGAGTGGAATTTGTGCTGATGTATGAAAGTGTCAAACTTAAACCGTTACAAACTACCATTAGCTAGGACGTTTGATTTTGAGAACATGTAGCTTAAGGTTTAAAATAACTACCACAGCAGAAGGATGCTGTTGCATTGCACAAGGCTAAAAGGAATTTTAACCACCGACTTATCATACCTAATGGAAAATACGAATGCTGTAAAATATTATCTTCTCAATTTGTTTAAATTGCTGGAATTATGCACTCATCCGTAATTCATCTGCGTAGTTATTATTGAACCCAAAAATCTTATTGGAATTGAATAAAATTCCAACTAGGAAAATTTAATGATAGTTAGTTAATATATAAAATTATTATATCTTTACACACTTGCATGCTAGAACACACATAGAGCGACCGGATTTAGGACATTGCCGGCTGTATCCGAGAGACGGGCGCTAAATTCCGTGGCTCATCACTACAGGGATCCAAGTCTGATCAGCCAGGATGGGGCGGAAACTCAGAATGTAATTTTGATGCTGGCCCCTGACTAGCAGGAGTCAAGCGCAATCTTATATTCGCTCATGCACCAGGTACACACACCACACCGTCAGATCATTTGATTCCTGTAGGGATAGTTAAAGTCGCGAGGAATCTCTTGGTCATAAAACCAATTAGAATAGGATAATAAAAACAAACCGCGTTAAAAGATGGTATGACTGATTATAATGAGGCTCCCTTCCAGGGAGCCTCATTATAATTCGTAGGCTCCTATTCAAAGACTTAACAGTCTTGTTTCCCTTTCCCCTTCTTAGTTATTATTTCAGGATTCTTCCAAGCTGTTGCTGTTGATCGGTTACCTAGATAAGATTCTGTTTGTAAATCGAGTATCAATTAAAGTTATCCCTATTAGAATAGAAGTTTTACTTAAGCTAACCTCTGTAATTATACCGTATATGTATAAGTGATATGTTTATTATATCATATTATATTTCTATATATATTTATGGGGAAGGTAGAGTGGGAATCACGGTAATAGCCATGAAGAAAGAAGAGGATCGCAGGTGGTTCCGGGTTTCTGAATTTTTAGCTAAGTTGCATGCTTTCAGTTGCTCTACGCAAATGTTGTTTTTATTTAATTCTGTTCTTGCTGGTATTTTACGTGTGTCTTACTTGATTTGATCTTACTTTATTTTATTTGCACAGTATTTTAAATTTATTTTGTTATGTGTTTAATTTAAGATTATGGCTAATTTTATTTACATAATCTGTGTAAATTAATGTTTCTTATCCTTTGATTGCAAACATGACCTTTAATTCAATGCGGCAGGCCTTCATGCCTTACGGTTACGGTTAATATTGCGTTCGATTCAATTTAAAGAGGCTTTTAAGTCTCTCGGTTACCGTTAAAATACATTTGTTTATTTACTTTAAATTACATAATTATACCTTAAATACTCTGATTTTTTAAAAACTGTTCTTGTACATAAAACATAACGAAACAATAGTTAGTCACAACGTAGAAATAACACAAAGTAAAGGGTCCTTATAAAATAAAACACCATAGACGATCACATCCGGCCACTTATTAGAAAAATGTTCAGGTAGCTAAATAGTATCATTATGGATAGGTAGATTTAGTATAACTCGTTTACTCAAAATTTAGAAATTTATATTTCATAAGTAGCGCGTTACAATATATACTCACAATTAAAAAAGGATAGTACTCTTTAGTAGTTTGTGGTTGGTTTGTCTGTTATTGACAGGGTTATTGGTTAAGGGTGTACTAAACGGAAAGAGGGTGATCATACCCAACATTACGGACAACTTTGGGACCAACCTTGAATACAAGTAATACTTAGTTAATTTTGTATTGACATAAAAAATACTGAAATAAATAATATATTATTATATTATTAAGAGTAAGTTGTTGCGACGAACTCATTACTGCCAGGTATGCTTAACAGTTTATGTATAAAAATATTTTTATGTAGCATTTTGAATAATTTATGTATACCTCTTGTGCTAATATCGTCCACTGTTGCCTGAAACAGGTATACCTAGTAATTTTTCGCTAATAAGAAGTATTTATTATGCCAGTTTTTCTATCTGATAATATTTATAATCATCATTAGCTTATTTTAATCCACTGCTGGGTGTAAGCCTCTCCCAAGGCACGCCACTCAGCCCGATCCTGAGCTTCTCGTTTCCAACCTTTGCCTGCAGTATTTAGTATGTCTTAGCTCCACCTTGTCGCAATATTGATAATAGTGACAAGTAAAAAGTCCAAGTATAGTTTTATCCGATAGCGTTATCCACTGAAAAGTATATCTATCAATATCAACAAGGTTTAACATCTTGAGTATTAAATATAAAAATCTTAAAAAGTATTTTACAATAACATGTAAGTGCCTTTTTAGTCTCAATTTAAATAACTTTGCATGTCTAATAGTCTAAGAGCCCGTGAACCCCAGACCCTTTTTTCATTTTGATTTTATATATAAGACAGAAGATTCTCAGATCAACGTTTAGATACTGAAGGCAGCGATGATAGACATATCGCGCATTGTCCGGAGGTTGACATTTCATTATTGCGAAATGTTTTTCGAATTTCCATCACTCTCTTCTTCTTCAAAATGGTCTTCAAAATTAAATCATTTCGAGATAATGTAATGAAGAGTTCATACTAAAAATACCAGATTATTATATCTACTTTCTTCCAAGTTATTTACAAAAAAAAACTAATGATAAAAATATCTCGTATTTATGTTAAGACCGTCAGATGTCACCAATAAAAAAATATTATTGTATCTGTCATCTGTGAACCATACCAAAAGAAACAACAAAAATATAGATAATTAATGAAATCATTTTTGACGAGCATTTGACAAGAATAACATTATGCTGAATTTTTCTTATATATTCATAAATCTCTAAAAACGTAATTATTACATTCTGAATAAAATATAAAAATAGGAGTATGTTATTTTTCACTTGTCTTTGCATTGTCGTACTAAAAAGTGGGGTCTAAAATTAGAAAGGTTGTCGATGGAGCCCTGCCTCGCTGCCGGCGCCGGCGGCACACTAGGCTTAGCATTTTTATAATCATTATAATTATATTCACAAAGAAAAAATAAACATCTTGTCATAGATACACTATATCAATACAATGTCACTTATATTGCCTATCGATACGAGTGCACTTGAGGTGGATGTATCTCAGGTGGTTAACTATTATACAACCTTGTTCGTAATGAAACAGTCTTGATATATACATATATAAATTATTAGAGAGGCCAGCAGGATATAAAGAAATAGCAACATACACTAAGGAGCGGGGAAATCAAGAAGTTTATCAATCTTATTTACTTTTTTTAGTACACTAAAACGAGCAAGTGCCTTTTTTACCAGAAACAAAATGACTAACAACTACTACAAAAAATATATAGAAGAAAGATTACCTATAGACCATTTAAGATCTATAGATAATTCAAATGCTCCAACCCATCACTAGGGGGCAGCGTGCCTTTAAACTACAATGATATATTGTGATGATGAATGATTTTCTTATATCCAGAGGTAAAGGATTCCAAAGCAAGACGGACTGCACGTTACATTTATGTAGCATGGCAACCCTTGTAGGATTCTACCATCTTTTGCGTATCCAAGGTTCAAGGATTAAGTTGTTTTTACCTTTTATTGAAATTAGCCTCCTACTGGTATTGGTTGGGGTTTCATTTTGACATTTCGCTGCTTCAACGCTGTCACAGCGAACCAAGTTTGTCTGCTCTTGTTTTCACTTCTTTTATACCTGCCTTAACCGATAAACAGGCGCAGAACACCCTGTGAATTTCAATTCACATATTTTTATATTAGTCAATTTGTTCGCGGATTATTGCAATAAACGGGCGATATGTATGTTTGGTAACTAAAAAGTTGCTATTTTATTAACATTGAGTAAATCCTTCTAGCTAAGTATCAGTGAACCAGGTAATGATTTGATCCAGTTTTGGCAACCATTCCCTGAAACACAAACAAGCTCTTGCCAAACCAACCTATTAATGCCTAAAATGAACTTTAGTTCGGACTAAACACAAAACCTAAACAGATCAATGGACTGAAATTAGTCACATTAGGTTACAGTTACATTTTATTTAAGTACCTATGTTTGGTCCTTAACTATTTATTTTGAAAAGTCATCAAAGCTTAGTTCCACAGACTGTCGACTTCACTATATATTTTACTACTTTATAAACAATACAACCGTTTTTTTCATATTCAAGAAATTCAAATATCGCTGATGGATGATAAGTCGTATTTTGTTTTGTTTTTATGTATTTTATACCTACCTCGTAGACTGGTGGAACGATTTGTATAACTAATGTAATAACTGAAAAAGTTCTAATCGTAAAGTAAGTGTAACGGAAAACGTTATTTTTTTTAAATAATTATCATTTTACGTGATTATCAGTTTTTTTCTGGGTAAGTAAAGAAAGAATAAAGAAAGAAGACGTTTATTAAGACACACAAGACACTACTATACTATATAGAAGTACTATATCTTAGGCCGCATCCTCGCTTTACATCAGGCGAGTTAACCTAGAAACCTTTTTTTCAAATGCTTGAATCAGTACATAATTTGCAATTGCTTTGTTTTGATAATGTTGGTACGACATATTTTATCTGAATATATAAAAGAGTAAGTTCTGACTGACTTATATTTTCTAGGAACCAACATAGAGCCTAAAGCACTGAACGTAGAGACATGAAATTTAAGAGGATGTATTCGTTATAGGGTGCAGTGGTGTGCTTATAAGTGATTTTAGTAATTTAACCCGTAAGAGGTCAAATAGGGGTTCAAAGTTTGAAACTTCTTTCTATTACATTAATTTACGTCAAAGAAAACGCAGCACTTGACAGCTACTATTGTTAGACTAAACAAGTGGTTAGAAGCGAGTTGGGAAAAGACCCGAATGCTAAATCGTTAAACCTGTGTAACATCCTTAATTTTTTGATGTACCTAGTGTCACTCTCACGACTAAGACGAATCTATTGACACCACTCACATAAAAATACGACAAGCCGTTTACGCTTTAGGGCGTGCCAAAGAAAAATACATACATACACTCGAAAAACTTAACCGTTCTGCTTTCGCAGTCGGGTGTAAAGATCTGTAAAAATAGAAAATTTACACGTAATACTTAGTGTTTTAATTAATACTTAGTTCAGATAATAATTTACGTCTTTTTGAATACCTACTGATCAACACTCAATTACACTCAACAAACTACTGATTTCAATTCATTTGTCATTACGAGGCTAAATAGATAAGGCCAATTAAAAAACTTGAGAACTGGCACAATACACAGTGTGGTGGCCAATCAAGAAAGAATAAAAAAAAGACCAATGAATGTTTCGTTTGAAAAGTCCTTGCAATAGCCAAGTAGGTGCTCCAAATAGGTTTACATAGTTATTAAGTGCAGATAAAAAACTTTACTGTCATGACTAGTCGGTACGATAACTGCTAGAATCAGTTAGGTTTTGCCTAGTTTGTAGAATAAGCAAAGTATTCATTATTGTGTGTAAATCCAGAAGTATAATCTATAGAGAGAAAAAAACAGCTGTTCCATACAAAAAGTTGATCGGTCGGCAAAATAGTCCCATAGTGAATGTTGTTCATTAAGATGAGTATAATTGTTGAGATGTTTGATCATCTCATGGGAATTTTAAATTTTTTCGGGATAAAAAGCCTATGTTGGGTCTAAGCTATCTATATACCCTATAAGCTAACTTCGTGCCAAATTTCATCCAAATCCGTTCAGCCGTTTGAGCGTGAAAGAGGAACAAACAAACACACACGCACATTAACTTTCGCCTTTATAATATTTGTGTGATGCTAAATTGCTTGCAAAATATACGTGCGTATCAAAATGCTACCTGCATATCAGATTCCGTAAAAAATTGAGATAACAAAACAAATAAAGTGCAATCAAACCTAAGAATTACAAGTAGGTACAACACAGATTGAATAAACAATAACCGGAAGTCCTGAAATGATTATGTCCAAGTTTCCTTATTATCACAAGTTTCTCCCAATGCCAATACTCAAGGTCCCCTATCTGTTTTGCACGTGAGTGGCGTCGATATATGTAGGTAACAATATCTTAGTTTTGATATCTTCATATCTGATAATGAACTCAAACAGCCGCATTTTCAACTACCTAACTAGATTTTATGTAATGATTGTTTACAATGTGCGCATTTTATTTACGTAAGGATATTATGAAGTGACTTCATTCTTTGTGTAGCTAATGGGCTTGCGCTTGACCGCAACTTGCCTGATCTAAAGCGACGATGCTGTCTAGGATGTGGCACGCTTGTCTAGAAGAAACCGATTCACCCGCGATTTGAAAAGACCGGGATCATATCTATCGGAAAATAGAGTACTCGACAGTGAATGCCACAACCTGGCAGTTTGCACAATAAAAGTTGACGCAAAGCGTTTAGTGCGAGTCCGTGAAATTTCTACTCCAATAAGTTTTGAGAAATAAGACGAGCTTTCGGTCCCGCCACTAGTCTTTGTAAAGTCTATAGTCTGAGCCATTTCGAAAATTTCAACAAAATCAATCACAAGAAAACAATTTATTATCAATTTTATTACAATTCTATACAGTACTAGAACACACTTTATGAGATCACTTTTTATGATTTCTAAACTTATAGGCCGTGATTTCCGTAAAAAAAGGTGTTTATCACGCTAAAAGAATTCTATAGTAATGTCTTGGAGAACTTTTTTCTATTTGAGATATCAAGTAGTAGTAAATTACTAGTTCATTTAATATTTTACGATTGTAAAATCTTATCTCTCTCCCCAGCAGTGAAATGTAAACAGATTAAATGGATTAATTATCTCGAAATAATGCCCCTTTATCTAAGAATTCAACAGTTTTATCACTGTGAATAAATAGGTGGGTATAGAGTAAGTCATTTAAAAAAATATGTATATTTTTTTAGCACCATAACTGTAAACCATAAATAATTCTGGCTTTTAATAATGCAACGGGCGCATTTAGTTATTCAGATTTACAAACCAAACTATTAAACATATTTTTCAAAATGTATATAATTATGACGAATAAGGAAAGATAGGGCGCTAGTACACCATCAACGAATTGTTCGAGGACGAAATATAAATTACACATTTCAATTAAATAGGAAATGTTGATCTCACTAGCCTAAATTAGTCTTGAAAATTTAAGGTTAAGGATTCATTATGATCTTTTAGTTTTAAAAGCAAACTAGCGCCATTGATCTACCCAACTACTAAACATTGTTACGCCCTAATTTTGTTTAGCACATGGCGATATCTAATGCACTTACTTCGGATATACTAAACTTAAGATTCTAAGTATAAGCTACTTAGTGTGCTTGCAATATAAATGAATAAATTGCTTCAAGGCGAAACGCTTCGAAACACTTTAAATACTATACTAACCCTGGAATGAATGCGGTGATTATTCGCTATTATACAGATGTACATTCAGAGCGAAACTCGTAAACGAATTTAATAGCTTTAGCAATAAAAATACACCTTTTTGCTACTAAGATCGGTTGTTTTAAGCGAGCTATCCGCAATATTGACTGTGATTAGGCTTTTTTATTATTTAATTATTCATTTTAGAATATTAAAGAGAGATTTTAGACTTAATAATCTGTTTTTTTTCTATGTAATTTAGTTGATCTACTTTGTTACACGTTAAGAAACACATGAACAAAGTGTTTTCGCCTTAACAACTGTAATTAGAAAAGTGCCGATGGACAAATTCTTAGAGACATTATTTTGTAGAAGATTAAGTTAAACTAAAATTACTTATTAGCCTTAGGCTTAGGCTAGATTGTAATATTATCAAGGAAAGTCTTTACGGGATCTCCTTGTGAAAAAATAAAAAATTAAAAATCTTTGTTTCACTTAACATTTAATGTAATTTTGAGGATACATATTTAAATAGCTTAATAAAAGTGCGTATTATTGTATTATCATTCAGCTCTGTCCGTCCCGAGTGTTGTTATGTATGTTTTGTTGTTTAATTTTTTGGCATCCTAATTAAATAAGTAAATAACAGTCATCATCATCATGTGCCAGAAGACGTCCCTTCTGAACATATACTTACCCCTTAGAACGCCATTCCGAACGACAAGCTGCCAAGTACATCCACTGGTTACTTGTAACTTTCACTATGTCGTGGGTCCAACTAGTAGAAGGCCTATTTACTCTGCGTCTTCCAGTTCGTGCTCGCCACTCAAGAACCTTTCCTCCCCATCGGTGTACGGTTCTTCATGCAATGTGCCAGCCCATTGACAATTCAGCTTGCAA
Source organism: Ligdia adustata (assembly GCA_947049295.1). Lineage (NCBI taxonomy): Eukaryota > Metazoa > Arthropoda > Insecta > Lepidoptera > Geometridae > Ligdia > Ligdia adustata. Next base: position 8,627,955 of record OX346238.1, read on the forward strand.
TCCTACGAGCTGTGTCGGCAACTCCAATTCTTCGGCAAATATCCTCTTTATACTGATATTTATTTATTCAATTCTCCCACATTTACAGCAACGCCAAGGCATATGGCGAGATATAATTATATATTTACAGCATGCATTCGTATTTATAAAAATTATACAATACTAGCTGTGCCCCGCAGTGTTACCCGCGGAAATTTGAATGTCCCACGGGAACACTGCATTTATCGGGATAAAAAGTATTCTATATGTTAATCCAGTAAATAAAAATCCGTTTAGCAGTTTTTGTGTGGAAGAGTAACAAACATACATACATACATTCTTACAATTTTTTGCGTTTATTATATTTTTATTAAATTAAAGTAGAAAGATTTGAAGTTAAATTAAAATAAAAAAATGCCTAAATATTAAAATTACATACAAGTTTAATAAACGAACATTAAATTACGTCAAATAACGTTCACAAACACCTTAACGAGAGAGAGACGGCTAGGTATAACAGTAAATATTGTATATTTCCAGTGCTTCGTAACGTCAGGCGTGTGCCTGAACATGTCTCAGCACGGGCTGGTGATGGGGTTTGCTGCTATACTGCTGCCGCAGCTGAAGAAGCCAGGCGCTCTCATACCCATTGACGACGGCTCAGGATCCTGGATAGGTGAGAATAATACACCGATATATATCATAAAAACTCTCAAAAATTATTGCCAAATATCTTGTGTCAATCTCTTAATAATTAATAGTGAAAAAATACTTGTGTCAATAGAATATAATAGAGTAGGGCCGAGTAGAGCAGAGTAGAGTATGAAATATTCATTTATTGTATACCTGTGTACAAAGTAGGTCTTTAAATATACCTAACTAGTTTCAACAGTGACACAGTCCGGACGTAAAATATGTAGAAAGAGTGAATTACCATAGAAGAATTAAATAAAATAGTTAACAATTAACAACAGCTTGAAAAATGGCATAATTATATCACAGAACGTCAAACATAAATAACAGTATATGTTATATATAAAATGACGAGCAAACAGAAACTATGAAGACATAAACAACTGTCATTGTTAAAGAAATACAAACAGCCTCCTTCGTTGAAAATAAAAAAACTCTTTTTAATCATAAAAACATTTGGACAGAAGCACAAATATACACTTTTTCATTGAATAATGCACCATTCAGAAGTTTTATATCAGTAGGAAGGTAGTTATAAATTTTGATAGTGGAATAGAAAGTACTTTTCTTATAAGTGACAAGAATTTCTTTAGAACAGTGTTTTGACAATCAGCCTAGAGGCTAGAGTTGGTCATGAAAGTAGTGAAAACAAGAGCAAGCAAACTTGGTTTTGTTTTGGCAGTATTGAAGCGGCGAAGTCAAAATAAAGTCAAGTTTACTTGCTCTTGTTTTCGCCTCTTAAGCCTTAGTCTAGCAGACAGGGGGGCAGAAGACTACCAACTACAATAGAGGTCACTTGTGACACTAGATTTAACTCATTTCCTATATATTTGATGTTTTTTTTTGTCTGTGATAAAGAGTTAATTTTCATAATTCATTCAATTTGTTTATTCATTCATTCATTCATTCAGTTCATTTAATTCAGAAGTGCACATGTTCAAATCCCCCCGTCGCCTTTTGGTATGCCGGCAATTTTACCTACTTATTTTATTTTATGTTTTGGACACCAACGGAGTTGGCATTGAAAGTGTCAAATCTTCAGTTAGTGTGGTAGTTTTATCGTTGGAAGATTAGATAATTTAACGTAATTTTATCTGACTGCCGAGAGAGTTATCGTGTAGAGTTGATATTGATAATACATATCTAATACATAATAAGCTATGTGTTTTTGCAAATATCAACACAGCCATTTGTGAAATACTAGCTGCGCCCTGCGGCGTTGTTCACGTTAATACAGGATAAAAATTAGCGTATGTGTTAATCCTAGGTTTAAGTTATCTCCGTACCGAATTTTGTCCAAATCGGTTCTGCAGTAAGTATTAGTAGAAAGTACCCAGACAGATCAATTTTCTTCCGTGAGGACTTTTTATACGTAATACTCGAATATATATATAAATTGACTGATTATATTTTGACCACGCAATCAGCAACGTTAATTTAACATATTTTGCTAAATAAAACTATTTTTTTTGCATTTTTGTTCACAAAAAACTAGAAAAAATATGTTCACCTTAGCGCGATTACACAAATCTGGGTCATGCGAACGCGCTTGACGTCGTCGTAACGTTTTGCACCGGGGCGGGTGTCTATGAGTGTCGCGTTTATTTTGTGTGACTTCAATTGAAGTTTTCTCAATACTTTAGTAAAGTGGCATAAACAAAAAACACGGTTATTTTATTTTTCAATACTCTTTCAGTATACTAATTATTGCACTTAATTTAGAATCAACATGTATGCTCTGCTGCACCTTACTAAGTAAGTGATCGATGTCGGCCGCTTACTTTAATCGCTTAGTAAACACTGACGAACAAACATCTTCCTTGACAGAATGTAGGTGTGGGACTTGACGTGGACATTTAATATCATTAAAAAATTGATTGAATTTTCCAAGTAATACAGATATAACGACTACTCGTACATATACGGCTACGGCTTACAACGACCATTAGATTTCAAAGTACATTGTTCATGTAGATTTGTTTGTCTAAACAATTCAAAATTAATTTAAAATAATTCTTCTTACTTTTATCAACTGTTTCAAATGTCTTAAAATATTTATATCTCAAAACAAATGATATTTTTAGCTAGTTCAGCCAAATTGTCCGAAGATTCTGATCTGAGTGTATTTCAAATTGTCAGCTTTGGACTTGGACTCAGATAACTAAATTTAATATTCTTAAAATGATTTTATTTCCAAAAAACAATGTCTGGCTTATATTTGAATTCACCGTAAACCCTTTGTCAATGTAATTTTCTATAGTCTTGGCGTGGTACCGCGTAACAATGACTTAGTATCTTTACTGTTTACCTCACAAAATATTTTCCAACCAAATAAATATACTACTTAAAACCTATAATTTTACATTCCAGCATCAATCCTGGGCTTTGCTCTCGTCGCTGGCAACTTCATAGTGCCGACCATCATGGCCAACTACGGACGGCGGACGGCTAACATTTGCTCCATCGTGCCCATCATTGTCGGGTGGTTCTGCATCATCACCGCTTCCAGCATCACAGCACTCCTCGTCGCCAGAGTACTACAAGGCATCTCTATGGGCATGAGCGCGTCTCTGGGACCAGTGCTCATCGGTGAATACACGAGTCCGAAGAATCGAGGAGCCTTCCTCACAACTATATCGTTAATGATTGCCACAGGAGTTCTCACCGTGCATACGATGGGGTCCTATCTGACTTGGCAAGTGACAGCATTAGTTTGCGCCTGCATTGCTTTTGTAGATCTTTTGATTGTAATATATTCACCCGAGTCGCCCAGTTTTCTAGCTGATCAAGGAAGATACGAGGATTCTAAGAGGGTGTTTAGATGGTTAAGAGAAGAGGAGGAAGAAGAGGAATTACAAAAAATGATAGAAGCAGCAATTGTGGTCAGAGAAGGAAAATTCGATGCCAATGTCAAGGAATCTATTGGACAGAAATTCAAGAGAAATATGGCATATTTTGCGGTCACTGTCAAGAAGAAGGAGTTTTATAAACCTATTTTTATAATGATGCATATATATACTCTGGGACAGTGGGCTGGAGCTAATATTCTAGCTGCGTACACCGTTGATATCTTCACGAACGTTATTGGAACAGAAATCAATATAGCTTTATTGGTAATCACTTTAGATGCCCAGAGAATCATTTCCAATACAATGGCAGTGTTTGTTATAAAGAAAGTTAATAGAAGGACAATGTTGTTTGCTACGGTGAGCCTAAACATAATCGCTTTCTTGGGTGTGGCCGGTTATACTTACGCTAAAGAACACAACATGCTGCCATTTTATCCTTACCCTATTATCGGAATACTTTTGATTCATTTACATATGTTTACTATTGCTACGGGTACAGTACCATTGCCATTTATTATAGCTGGAGAATTGTTTCCTTTAGAATATAGGAGTTTGGCTGGAGGTATCAGTGTTCTGTTTTTGTCAGCGAATTTATTCATCACGGTAAAGACTGTGCCGTTTTTCCTCAGCAGTATCGGCATTTACGGAGCTTATATAATTTATGCTATAGTTGTAAGCTATTGTTTGTTGATAGCTTTCTTTTTCCTCCCCGAGACTAAAGATAGAACTTTGCAAGATATTGAAAACGAGTTTAGAGGTAGACCGTTGACTGTTGAAGAGTTGAAGTCCACTCAATCTTTGACTTCTTGGAAGCATTTCAATAAAGATAGAAGGTGTAGTAGTCCTGTTGTTTAGATTTTAATGTAAGGTTAAGATTGAATCAATGTGCCTTTAATCATTTAAAAAATTATGTTTTAGGACATACAATTTTTGGTATATTTATACGATGATAGAGAAATTATTGTTTTTCTTAAGATGATGTAACTCTAGAATAAAACAGCGTTGGCTACAGGGGTACGATGATTATTATAAAACGTGTAACACAAGAGTGTAGTAATAATTAAGGGTGTTAGTCTACTCATCAAAGTGAACACAATTGTGTAATACAAATACAAAACCCAATAAAAAATGCGTCTTCCATATTTGACCGATCATGTGACCAATATATGTATGGACAACCTTATGTTTTTTTGTAATTTTGTTTTACTATGGGTTCACTTTACTGGGCAGACTAAGAATATTTTTCTGTTACACGTTGTATATATTCTATTAATACTAAAATAAGCACTTGAATTATAAGAATACTTACTTCGTGTATAAATAGTAATATAATTTAAAATAACAATAATATAAAATAAAAATTACTGTTTAAAATTTAATATTTAGTTATTTTTAAGTAGCCACTGAACAAACGATAAACTATAGGTATTCGAAAGTGCCACTTATTACTTATTTTAGTTTTATATACTTCGTGATTGAAACATTGTGATAATTACTTAGATAATATGAGTATTTTGTGACAATCTTTTTTAGGTTTACAAGATATAAAAACAACCTGTTAAATGGGTGACATTTTTTTTATTTGACGATGTTTTGTCTTATAGCTTTTCTTAGGTTACAAGATATTATACAAAAATAAACTTAAATAGGTTTAATTTATTTTATTCCAATCTTTAAAATTGTTATTTTTTCAATTGTTGATAATTTATATTTGTTTCAGAATTGATTATTTAGTTATGAAATACTAAGCAATATTTAAATGATTTAAAACTATTATTAGTTACATATTCAAATTAACTGGTATTTTTTTAATATCTTTTTGATTTTAAATATTTAAACAGTAGTTAGATAATTAGACAAAATAAATAACGTAATAACGACTTATAGACAGATAATAAAATAAAATACAGGATTATCGATTAGGGGTGTGAAATGTCGAAACGGGAACTAATTAATCTATTTTGTTGTTTGTTGTTAAATGTGCAAACTATTTCTCTACGAGTCGGTCCCCTAGTAAAAAATGTTCGTAATGATAACGAACCATTTTCACCTTAATACGATAACCCTGTATTAATATAACTTAAGTAAATTTATTAATAAGTAGGTACTATATAGTCGTATTACGAATATAGTACTTATTAATTTATAATATTTATTTAATTGATAAGATTAAATTATTGACTTTCAAGTGATTTTTATTATCTGTTATGTATGAATAGTAATGAGTATATTAATACTATATTATCAATGGCAAAATAAATGATTTAGAATTGCCTGTTTACCCAAATGCTAGGTGTCATCACTGGCACTTTTTAATTACGACGTAATGCGTAATTAAAAAGTGGCATTAATGGCGGAATTTCGTTTTTAAATTCTACTTCTTGACTACTAACAATTAAAGGTACTGACAGACATAGGCTAGCTCAAAAAAAGCATGCTCATAAGCTTGCTTAGAATTACCATGCTTTGCAACAGTTTAAATTTGCCAGCAATAATTAAGATATACACACTCATAAATAAGCGTGATCAAAGCAAACGTACGGACGTTCAGGCGTGCTCAGAGCACACCCACCTCTACTCGCGAATCATAGTAATCGATAGTATGCTTAAAAATCAAACAACGGATGATTTTTGAGCACGCTTTAAACAAGCTTGCTAATTACTAGCAATGTTGCAAAACCCGAGCTATTAATAAAATCATGCCTTCGTACAAGTAACGGTACATTACTACGAGAAGTACAAAAGCATGCCATTATTGAGGAATTGCTACTTAGATAGATAGATAGATCAACGTTTTATTGTAGACACACAAAATATAACGATGCCAAAATATAAATTTACTATTTATTTTGTAGCGCCACAAGTGGCGGCCTTAGCAGCGTGTATGTCGATAGAATGTTAATAATGAGCATGCTTATTTCGAGTTTGCTTAAAAATCGACGGTCGTTTGATTTTACCGCATGCTACTTGCAGCGCGGGATAAGGGGTGTGCTTTTAGCACGCCTAAAACAGGTTTGCTAATTGAGCATTCTAGTGACGCTAATATCAATCAGTCAAACTGGTAACATGCACAAATGATTTTTGTAACCATCAACATCTTCTCGCATTTCTACTAGCAATCGAGTACTTGCTCAAAGTTATTCTCTTCTACTTAGCCAATCACAAACACAAATCGTTTTATTTCTTCTCTTTTTCTTTTTTAACAAATGTTTTTGGACACTTGATTTTTTCATTATTTTGATTGCATTGTAATGCAATCAAAATAATGTTTGCTTAGAGCAAGCTTATTTACAAGCATGCTTAAAGAAAGCAAACTGAATAAAAGCAGATGTGTCAGTTTGAAGAGCACGCTTGTTTCAAGCATGCCAATACGAGTATGTTTGCATGCCATTTTACAAGCACGTGTAACTGTACCATAATGAGCATGTCTATCAGTACTTACCTTTCCCAGTTACATTAAATATTTGAAGGATACCATCGGTTTCGTGAGCTAAATGCCAAAAGAAAACTCTTTTGAAAGGTTTTGACTTACTAATTATGCAGTTACATAAGAAAGTTTTGGTAGCAGTTATGCGCTTAGCAAGTCTCTGTCGTAGTAAAAAGTTGTACTTTACATTAACTCTGACATGATTTCACAGTACCTCTGACTTCACGAGGACCTAACTTAGCTAGCTAACTAGTCACATATTTTGGTAAAGGCTTCATGAGATCACATTTATTAATAGATCTAGTATCATTGACAATAAAAATATCTTGAAAAGAAACAAAAATATAAAAATATTGATATAATTAATTAAAAATACCTACAATTTCAGCAACAGTTTTGTTATTTGGTTACTAATTGACGTTACAGTGTGAATCTACTTTTTTTAATAGCCTTTAATAAGATTAAAAAACAGCTATTTTTACCACTCAGGAATACAATAATAATTAAATTATATTATACATATTGTAATGTTACCCTAGGTCCTAAATTCCTGGAATCAGAAGGCACGAGGGAAACATTAATTAAAGCAAATGAAATTAAAACATGTAATACGCATAAAACACTATAGTCTTCCACCACGTTTAGCAGATAATCACTTAGGAAGGAAACGGGGTTGAAAACTTATTGACAAAGGCAATCAGCAGGACGAAACCACCATTCCCGCAGAAACGTCATGATAACAAAACCTGTCTTGGAACCATTCCGGTCATCAGGCAGTCGGCGAAAACCTCACATCAAAAGCGATCCTCTCTCTCCTCGATGCCAGGAATAGTATAACGTACTCTTTAAATATCTTAATCAGTAATCGCAAGAGATCCAATCATTATTCACAATCAGACTTACGATATATATTCAACTCTAATTTATATATATATATGTTGACCGTATTCGCACGGGACTGGAACCGGTCTCCTATTTCCTTGACGTTATTTTAAAATCTTGGCCTCCATTTCTTTTTTAAGAATTCAGAAGGAATAAAACGTGTGTTTATAAATGATGTGGAATGAAAGCGACCCGTGTATACTTAACCTATTATTTTATAAACATCCTTATTACTTCTAATCAGTCTTTGAATAGTAGAATAAAATAAAATAAATATCATTAGAATGCATCTAACTTTTCACTATCATTCATACTTGCTAACGGTTCAGCTGCTTTCAAATCACCCTCTGCCATTTTCCCTTTGAAATCCTCTTCTATCTCCTGTAGCGTCCTATCTTTCGTTTCTGGCAACATGAACCATACAACAATCAAACAATATATCATAACACCAGCATATAAACAATACACTCCATAAAGCCCTATCGTCTTCAAGAGATAAGGAAAAGTCTTTGTAGGAAGAAATACGTTTATAGAGCTAAACAACGAACAGAATCCGCTGGACAAACTTTTGTATCTCAATGCAAATATTTCTCCGGCGATCGTGTACGGCATAGGCAAAGAACCAATCGCTATCGTCATCATCAGTGCATGGACAAGAAAAACTCCAATCCAAGGACTGTCATATAAAATAGCATTGTTAGATTTTGCGTATAAATATCCAGCTGTTACCAGCAAAATCATAGCGTTGATCCCGCAAACTGTAAACAACATAGTCCTTCTCGAAATATTTCTAATAATGAAGACGGCAAGAGCACTAGATATCACTCGCTGTACATCTACAGAGATGACAACTAATCTCATGTCTAAACCAAATCCACAAGTGCTTGTTACTACTTCCATTGCGTAAGGAGCTATGGCATTGATTCCACCCCAATTCCCCATTGTGTACAAATGGATCATGATTATTATTGGCTTATAGAATTCCTTTTTCTTTAATGTATTCCATTGATTTCTCAGTGATGAATTATTAATCTTAGACTGACGAGCCACAACACTAGCTTGTATCAACTTGTCTAATTCCTCGTTTTCTTCATCACCTCTCAACCACCGAAATACTTTTTTGCATTCTTCATACTTCCCTCGATCTGCCAACCAGCTTGGCGTTTCTGGAGAGAACGCTACTATCGCCATATCGACCAGAGAGATAATGGCAACGACAAGAGCAGTCAGTTTCCACGTGAAGTATGATCCGAGAGTGTGAACTAGTAGTGTCGAAGTAGCCATGATTACAGACATAAGAAACATGAAGGCTCCTCGGTTTTTTGGACTGGTGTATTCTCCTATTAAGATGGGTGTAAGGCAGGATCCCATTCCAGCAGATATTCCTTGAAGCAGTCGTGCTATCAGTAGCAGGGTGACATCTTTAGCAGCGACTATACATAGCCATCCAGAAACCACGATTGCAATACTGAAGAGGTTCGCCCATCGCCTGCCAAATCTGGCCATCAATGTGGGTACGATCAGGTTTCCGATTAGCAGCGCGAATCCAGGAAGAGCCGCTGAAAATTTAATAAAATCGGTTGTATTACGTAGATATACACAATTTTCCTCTTCAACTCAGTCCAACCTTGGAACAAAGAAAGAGCCAGAACGGGAGTCACCACCAAATCATTTACATTAATTTATTAGTGAAAGTAATTAAAAAAAATATTTCCTCAAGAGATTTCTGCCAAGACAGTTTTGATACATAGGATTTCTTTATAAAACTATTGATGAAACTGACACCAAAGAAAATAAAACTACATTTATCTGATAACCTTTGATGTGCAAACCGAGATTCGAAGAGTGATAAGTTTTATAGATAAGAAAAAAATTGGTACTTACATGTACTTACTTTTTAATTTTATTTTCCAGACAGATTACATGATAAATGCTTCCGAGACATTTTATACGCTAAGATAACCTTGTCATGTGCGTTAGTTTCTAGGCAGCTCTGTCGTCTCAGATAAATTTTGGCAATGTCTGCCTTTGGTATTTTCCGGACGATTTTATTTATTCTATGGCCCAACCATAAATACGTTTTTATATTTACGAACACAAACGCTCAAGAGGCTGTCGAGATATATAGTTGTGACTATTCTTCTTCTGGTGCCTCTCCACTACTGGAGATTTAGACGTCAGCTCAGTGAATCTATCTTCTATTGGTTCTGTTCCAAGCGAAATATTTCTTTCACGCTGGCAATTTCTGTCCATTGCCAGATGTTTCATAGCCAAGACTTTTTCCAAAAGAAGGAAGCGTCTTGGCAAAAAGTCTTTCCTTAAAATTTTGCCCATCGTTGTAATAAGATGTAGAATCTCGTATCATTCGTAGCCATTACAAATTAGTGTAAGGTAAGTCTTACCGATCCAAGATCCAGTAGTGTCGTCGACGTGTATGGTGGACCGCGGAGACCTGAGCTGTGGGACAAGCACCGCGGCGAACCCCATCACCAGCCCCAGCTGCGACATGTTGATGGACGCTCCCACCACGACTACACACTGGAATAAATTTCATACGTACTTTATTAATACATTTCAAATGTTACCTGCAAGATACTCGTATCTCTAATAAAATCAGCGTGTGAGTGATTGAAAAGTTTTGTACACCAAATGACAACATTTAATTTTTGGAAAGTGATGGAAATTCGAAAGCCTTTTCGAGATAATGTGATGAAGAGTTCATACTAAAAATACCAAATTTTTATATGCACTTTCTTCAGAGATATTTACAAAAAAATTAACGAAAAAAATCTAGTATTTATGTTAAGATCGTCAGATGCCACCAATAAAAATTTATATTGTGTCTGTCATCTGTGAAATATAAAAGAACAAACAACAAAAATACAGATAATTAATGACATCATTATTTACGAATTTTTGACGAGAATAACATTATGCTGAACCTTCTTATATTTTCAAAAATCTCAAAAAAAGTAATTATTACATTCGGAATAGAATAAAAAATAGGAGTTCGTTATTTTTCATTTGTCTTTTCGTTATCGTAATAAATATGAGAAGTAATTTTTTTTAAACGTTGTCAATTTATATGTTTATAACGTTTTCTTATTCAAAATGGAAATAGCAAAATACCAAATTGTATTTGTAAACTACAAAACCTAATGTTGTGTTGAACCTGACAATTATATCACAATATAAAGTAATGTATGTACATGAATATTCTATACGCTAAACAAGCGTGACTAAGGAAATTGTCCAATTCGCCTTCAGTCTAGAGAACAAGGTCGTTTCGGAAAATACGCGTAATTTTGTGATGTTCTATCATTGCTTCATTCATGTTTTTCGGTGATTGTCATATCATTTTCCGTCGCGATTCTATTCTTTAGATGGATCTGGATCTCGCGATATGGAAAGTTGCCTCTATAGCAGCATCCCTATAAAATACCGCAACCTATAAAAAATAAAACTACTAAAAGCCGAATTTAAACTTAGAGAGGCTGATGGTTTTCTGTATGCAGTATCTCTCCACGTTCATACTGCATGCATACTGCTCTACCTCTAGAATTAAGAGCGAATATGTGGAATTCTTACCCACTAAAATTCTACGGTGTCATAAATGGCGGGACACGGGGACGTTATAGAACTAGTCTTCTACCCACCGCGGCTATCCGTCCCCGGATCCATTTAGTGGGGTTACCCCCTGTAGGGATATCCAGACACATAATGCACCTCAATCAGCTCGAGGACCATACCACCATGTGGGCGTCAGACGACCCTAGATGTGTCTAGACGCCCAAGACTAAAGGCTAAAGCCTAGTGAAGCAACCTGTTCCTTGTGCTTCTATTTTTGATAGAAATACTATTATATTATATATACTAATCATCAATAATGCTGTTATCACTCCCTGCTGAACATAGGGCTTTCTTCGCTTAAGCTAGGCACTCGTACCTGTTCTGAAATAAATTCATCCAGTTTTTGCTCGCGATAATTCTCTCTTAATAACCATAACTAAATACTTAACTTGTTAAATTCATAATATTGCTCGCGATAATTCTCTCTTAATAACCATAACTAAATACTTTACCATATCAGTGTTTAGTCCTCATGAACAAAAAAGAATTTAAAAAAAATTGTAAAAATATTCAAATATAATAAACAACAAAATGCTTCCAAAAAAATTACCTGTTTTTGAAAAGGAGTTATCCATTGTCGATGAGCCATAGTTATTTATTACGAAGATAATTTTGACTTTTGTGAGAGTCGACTAAACGAATGACATATTTCAACAATTTTTTTCCACAACACAACCGCTTCGTAACATTGCGAGGTCTGGTCTGAAGTTCGTGACAATCGTCTGCAACAAAAATAAACAAGAAAAGGTCAGTCGGTAGCCGTGATCTTGATACTACTGCTGTGATAGCAATACATGATTAGACATACATAATATAAATAGCTTTTAAGCTAAAAGTATTTACAATATAAATGAATGAATGAATGAATGAATAGTTTAATTGCGACAATTACAACATTACACATATTATTACAACCAAACTATATATAATAATAAATAAATTAAAAGTAATGAAATATTTATCACAACCCGACTCCAACTCAGCAAAATGCTGGTTGTAACAACCAGCGCTGATCTTCCGCTGGAGCCGGCAAGTGACCTCACGCACGCATTACTTGACAGTAAACAGCAAAATTAACATTAGTAACTATAAAACAAAACAATATAAAATTTAAACTCATTTTAAAACATCATACATATATATCATCAAAGTTACGAAGCAAATTAACAAAAAAATAATAATAACCTAAAAATTTACACATAAGATTTGTTTGGATAACATGTAACATTAACACACAATAACGAATACATAAAACGCATACAATATTATGAACAAATTATATATAACTTAAATTGCGCTTGTGTCTTGGATCAGCTGTTCCTCTCCCCGCTGATGAGCATAAATGAATATTTTTAGCTTATTCCTAAAACTGTTCAAACAACGCAGATTCCTTATCGGTGGCGGAATATTGTTCCAACACTTTGATGCAGCATAGCGGAAACTACCTCTGAAGGCGGCAGAGTGGTGTCGTTCCATTGCTAGCTGCATCGCAGGTTTACGGGAGAGTAAAGGATTCCGTCCTGTCAACCACTTCAACTTATTGCTGAGATAAGACGGAGTTTTGTATTTAATGATCCCGAACAGAAGACATGCCAGATGGAATTTACGGCGGTGCATCATTTTCAACCACGCATTCTTGTTCAGGAATGGGGTCACGTATGATCTCCACGGGATATCGAAACAAAACCTGGCACAAGCGTTCTGAACACGTTGTACAAGTCTTTGAGTCGTAGCCAGAAGTCTTGGCCCATACACCGTGTCCATATAATTAAGCCTAGATAAAACTAATGATTCTACAAGCTGAATACGCAGACTTTCTTTTAAGAAGGGTCTTAGCTTATACAACACTTTTAATTTATAGAAACAAGTTTTAATACAATTAGCCATGTGTTTTTTGTACCGTAACTCGCCATCCATAATCAGACCCAAGTTGCGCGCTTCATAGACTCGTTCTATGGGTTCACCCAGTAGTGTCACATTAATGGACGGATTGTAACTAGCCAGCTGATGTTTACTACCAAAAACTATATATTTTGTTTTGGTCGGGTTCAGCAACAGGCAGTTACTTGTAGACCAAGTGGCCACTCTCGCGAGATCCTCATTGAGTTTAAATATTGCATGATCGACATCCCTTGGCTTACATGATATATATAATTGAATATCGTCAGCATATATGTGCATCTTGCAATTAGAAATATGTTGGACAATATCAGCTGAGTACAGTATAAAAAGAATTGGGCCCAGAATTGACCCCTGAGGTACTCCCCGGCTAACTGCTAACTTATCTGATACTATATAAGTTCCATCAGATTGGCCTATTTTCACATACTGGAAACGATTGCTAAGGTAACTATGGAACCACTGCACAGCTGCTGGGTTGAATCCGTAGTAACTAAGTTTTGACAAAAGAAGGTTAATATTTAAGCAATCAAACGCCCTAGAAAAATCTAGCAAAGCCAAGATAGTGCACATTCCCTTATCCTGAGCACTATGGATATTATCGGTCACATCTAGTAAAGCAGTTGTAGTACTTCTTCCTTTCCTGAAGGCTAAAGGTGTAACTAGCCTAGCGTAACACAACGCCCTACCACAATGCTATGGTTTCCTCACGATGTTTTCCTTCACCTACCTCAGGCTGTATTTGCGTATTGCGATTGGATGAAAATAATAAAATTTTGGGTTGTAATAATAGACCAAACCTGAAACATTTACTACAGCAACAGCTCACGAATCAAGATTTTTTTTCTCGCATTCGGGTTTGGTCCCATAATGTAAGTTGTTAGTAATGTAGACTATAGTTACCCCCTTTCGACTTAGTACACCCCTAACCGAAAATCCTATATTATTATTCTCACTTAATTTACTTATAGCATATAAGCTCAGTATTTTTCTAAACATAACCCTTGTCACTTTCCTGTAATAGTCTGTGCGGAAAGACAATCGTCGTGGCGCTAAATGGAACTAACATTATGAATTTACATGACAACCTAAACCTAGTACATAAATAATAATTTGTTACAACTGAATAAGTAAAATAATTAAATATTTTGTTCATTGAGTCGCGCCGTATGTATTAATTCCCCCATCTCCATTCTACAATCGGACAAGTAGAGACTAAGGCGCTTCCGGTTCATCGTAGAGGTTCCACGGGATCGCACAAAACGCGTCTACTTTTATTGTGCAAACTGCCAGGTTGTGGTCTTCGCTGTCAAGTTCTCTATTTCCCGATAGCTACAATCTCTGTTTCTTCAAGTCACAAGTAAATCAGTTTTTTGCTTAAATCAGGTGAGTTGTGGTCAAGCGCAAAGATTGTAAATATTTTTTTACTTTTTGCCTAAATAAAAAAAGAAGGAGTAACATAGCAAATGGCTTAAATAAACATAATGATGCCCTCGTACTTACGACTATTGTTTTTCCACTAAAACTCAACATTTAAAATTATCAAATCACCTTCCTTGCAGTTGTATTTATTTGCACAAATAAACTGTAATTTGTATCGGAATAGCCTTATTTTTTTTAAAATTCAATTTAAAACTACTTACTCGATTTAGAAACATAAATGTAAGGTCACGTCAATGCCACATGTGGTAGTTAAAGCTGATATGGCATCAGACATGTTAGGTAGGTAATATCGTAGGATATGTTTCCCATCATCGTTCTGTCCTTATCCCACTAGTTAGGGTCGGCACAGAATGTTTTCCTCCTTAATTCAACTCACACCCCCTACTGGCACTACCGTTTGCTCATGCTTTGCCATGCTCAGTTACATAACTTTTTTCATTAGCATTGCATGTAACGAGGAAAAAATCCGAAAGTTTAGTGTTAAACCCAACGACGTTTCGCCAAGAGAGGGTCAAAAATGCTAAATAATATCACGTGATTAATGGACGGCTTTTTCGCTCATGAATGCACAAACGTTTATAAAAATAAAATAAATAAATTGACCACGAAGACTTATTACTTGATATTAGGCTTAACTTGATTGAATAATAACTTGATAATTGATAAACTTGAAGCTGGCATTTAAACTAATCGAACTGTATATATAAAAAAGAAATTAACAACTTTAACTACGGGACCTACTAAGCATTCAAAAAAAAGACAGCTGTTCCATACAAAAAGTTTATCGGTCGCCGACAAAATGTCTTCAATTCAGAATTGATTCCAGCGTTATAATTACCTGCTTTCGGCTTATTATAATACACCCTTAACCAATGACCCTGATAAATATCGAGCCAGCCGTACAAAGGAAGACTATTAAGTACTGAAATTTTTTTAGCCATTCAAATAACTTTATCAGTAGGATGTTCGCACTATTTACTTTATCAAATAAAACACATAAACTGAGTCAATACACTAAGAACTACGAGTCTGTCACCACCGATGTCTTACGATATACTGTTACTCTGTAATACATTAAGAATTTACATATTTAGAATTTAGATGTCAATTTATTTTTGGTCTAGCATGATAGAAATATTTTGTTTAAGTAGACGGGTTTTCACGTGTACCTGATTGTTGTTAACGTCTGACTATAGTTTCGTTCACATTCGGTGAACTTCATCAGGTATAAATTGAGTCATTAGTGTCTTCAACGATGACACACGGCAATCAAGTACGCGTGAAAACCCTTCTTCTTAAAGACGTAAGGTAAAGTAATATTTATAGCCCTTCAAATAACGTTCGTTACAGGCAAGTCTTATATTACACTTGAATTAATAATTACTTAAAGAATTAAACTTACAAATCGTTAGTTGAATAGTTCTCATGACATATATTTACGTTATGATTGCTTTGTTTAGTTATTAGTCATATTTTATTATAATATATAATTTATTATAAATAAAATTAATCAAACACGCGTTAGTTTTCTAAATATAATAGATATCGTATTTTTTTTTGTATTTTTCATCTGGATTCATCATATTATATTAGGGAGATGAGAGAACTTAAAAAACGTTAGCGAATTCAAATTCGAATAAAACAAATAAAATAGTTTTCTGCCGACTTCGAAAAAGAAGAGGTACGTTTATGTTGTAAAGACCGTTTTGATTTTTTTGTTTAAAAAGATATACCTATATATATATATATAGATATATCTTTAAAAAGATACACTTATATAATTAAAAAGATATACCTATATAATTAAAAAGATAAACCTATTTGTTTCAAATGATATACCTATATATTTATAGATATATAGATATATATTTAAGATATATATATGTATCAAAATAAATAAATATAAATTATATCAAAAACGATCGAGAGGCTCAATCTTTAGATTAAAACAACTTAAGAAGAATTATTACTTAGACTAACAACGTTTCATATAATAAATACATCGTTTCGTACAAACCAATATGTGTGAACCGAAATTATTTGCAGCCATATATTTTAATATTTTTTTGATACAATTAAAATTTAAAATAATACCGAAAATGACACATTTTCATTCCAAGGCGATAAAATGTCATAACTTTATGTATTAAAAATTATTGAAAAAAAATACTGGTATGGCAAACTACAACAAAAACAAAAATAGCAGATGGATTTTACCTATAAACCATTTAAGATCTACAGGTAATTCAAATAATTAGTTATTTACGATGATTATTGAATACATTTCTTGTAACTTACCCACAAACTTTATATTAATGCCACTGATATTTAGGTTAGGTATTAACGCATAGTTATCGATCAAACTTCTTCAACCTTCACTCGGCCTGGCGACCTCACTCCGCGGTACCTCTACGAATACTGAACAGGTTTTTAAATATTATACGATACATAAGTTTCAATATACAATAAATTATGCGTGAAAGGTACGTAATTAGATGGCGTATTTATTGCTGACATACAGGTCATAAAAGACAAAACTGTCACATCTAGTGCCTAGTATAGGCGAGCGAGCGAAGCCAGCAAAGCATCTCTGCTTCGAGATAGGCAAAATGTTCATTTGTCTGTCAGTTTGTATGTATTTGTGTTTGTCCGCAAGAAATTTCGTACTTACTTTACACATACATTCTAATACCTTATATAAACTAGATTTAAATTTCTACAAAATATAATAAACCTACTTATAATATAAGTACATATATGCAAAGAGTTCCATATATATAGAGGCACAAACCTCATAACCGCGCGTCGAAAAAAGTGTAACCGCTTTGGTGATGCGCAGTTGAACATGCGTTGCGGGTTGGTGTTGCCTACCATAGAAAATTTTACCGTAAAGAAAATTAAAAAAACTTCTTTTTATACGTTTTTTTATATGTCTGTGATTGTCTGCAACTCGCCCGATGTAAAGTGAAGAATTGGCCTAAGATATAGTACGCTACGATGTAGCTGTAAAATGTTTGTATGCTTACACAGAAGAAACCAATTTAAAACAATTCAATTTTGGACTTGAAAAAGACCAAACATTATTGTGGAGGACGGCGGGCCGAGACTGCTACGGCGAGTGGACTGTATGTGGCGTAGTGGATGGAAGAACAGTCTGACCCGAGTCGCTCCACGGATGCTGGGGTTGTAGGAAGTTCCAAGAAAAGATGGTGTAGGCTTCGGTAGTACTGACACGGTCAGAGTCTTGACAGAAGAGGGCGGAGAGCGAGAATGTTTTCTTGATAGCACTGTATCACTGCAGAGGCAAAGCTGAAGTTGACTGATCTACTGCTGAACTAATACTGAACTCAACTGCTGAACTGTTGCTGAACTCAAATGCTGATGCTGAACTGATTTTATAACTTTTTTTTTTTTTTTTTTTTTTAGAAAGGACTGAGCTGCTGGTCGAACACGACCTCGGACAGCTTGACCGGACGTTTGGCAAGCGCTAGTGCGCTGGGCCGCGGTTTTGGTTTTGGGGCGACAAGCACAAGGGCGCCTCAGACGGCACGAACCTCGGCTTGAGCCGTCGCCCAGAGTTGGACTAACGAACTGCCCTGGCAACCCAGACGGGGAGTGCCTAGGGCCCTAGCCACTGGTGGCATCCTAGCTAAAACTTTTTAGAGCGAATTTGCCCAGACCTCCCTGAGGGGAAGGACAAATGAGCCCTATGAATCTGAGTGAAGATTTTATAACGCTACACCACGCGCTTTTATATGTACGGCGTTCTAAGCGTGTGAGTGAGACGGGTAGTGATCGTTCAACCCTGTCTGGGTGAAATTCCACGAAAAGGGCTGTGTGCTGGGGCACTACGTGGAATTTCATGCACCTGCCCGTCTCACCGTGGTGTAGCGTTATCTGAATCCCTAATCCTAATCCCTTTGTCTCGCTTTCTGCCGCCCTATTGATGTAGACCGTGTCAGTATTCTTTATTTTTAACTAATTTATAATATTATCTTAAGCTACCACGAAATATGTACAATGCGACTTCTGAAATAAACTTATGCTAACACCTGCACTATTTACAATTATACTACTAATCTAGGTTTTATGACGCCCGTCGTGAACATTCTCCCGCCGTGCAGCGCTGTACATTGCGCTGCAATCTCCTTGGTGAACGGCGGGCGTAGTCGGCAGGATAACTATTCTCTTGACGGGTCGTCGTTGGATCCCTCCGGATGTGCGCATGATGACTACCCAGACATTGTCGTCTGGTTCCGGGTAGATGGCTATGACAACGCCTCGTGGCCACGTGTTACGTGGCAGCATGCTGTCTGTGATGATCACTACGTCGCCGATCTTAACAGCGGGCCCGCGGCAGTGGGGCTCCCGCCGGTGTTGTAGCTCGAGCAGAAATTTCTGGAGCCACCTGTGCCAGAAGAGATCGGCGAGTCGATGGAAGGCGTGCCAGTATATGCATCTGATGAGGTCCTTGGCGTTGAATAGGCTCAGCGATCGTACATGAGCCGGGCCGTCTAGTAGAAAGTGGTGCGGTGTCAGCGTGTTTGTGTATTCACAGCTCACAAAGACGTTCATGTCCTCGTTAGTAGTTTGTCGCGGCTCTTTGGTGGCAGCTAGGGCAGTATTCTTGACGCTGGCTGAGACAAGGTGGCTCTGTGGGGCTTCGCTGTTTTCTCGTCTCTTCTCACGGTCCTTCTTCCGCAGAAGGGCAGTCTCGTAGCGTCTGACAGGAAGCTGGCGCGTAGGTCTCACTAGGATCTCTAGAGTTTGTTGGTCAGGATCGCTTCGTGGGTTCTTCGGCGACACAGCGAGTGACTCGAGGGCTAAATTGTGACAGTGGGCGTCGTCCATGCGCTCCTCTGCGGTCGAGTCAACTATGTGGGCCATGAAGTTTACCTGATGACCAAGCGGCGTCAGCAATTCGATTGGCTGGTCGTGGTTTCCCATGCGCATCTCCGTAGAGGTGAGAGGTAGCCTGTCGATCATGTGTTCCCGATATTGTTGTTCCTCTGTGTTACGTCTCTGCAGCGTGATGGTGCCTCGACGAGACCGTGCGGCGTCCACTTTCATGTCTGTAATTCCAGGGCTGTTGGTTTGATTCGCGCTCTCGTTTCCAAGCAGGGAGACCGTTGGCCCATCGTCACGTAGGGCCCATGTGGCGGCGGCTCCCGCCGGTGTAGAGGCAATTTCTGGCGCTATATTCAGACGATCCGCAGTAATGTCCGTGCTCAACGTTGGCGTGACTTGCTCTCCTGTCGTCGTGTCAGTTTTCAAATTGTAGTTCTTCACGCTGTCGGCAGTCTCGGATGTCACGAAGTCTTCTTGCGAGCCGTCAAACAGTGGTAGATTTTCGTAATTGCGGGGATCGGACTTGCCCTCCTGAGACACGGATAGTTCTGGCTGCACAGGAACTGGGGCAAGAGCGATCGTAGCGGCTACCAGCGGTGCGAAGGCGGGCTCACGATGAGGCTTCGCAGGTGTTATGGCAGTTTTTGACGGTGCATCGGCGTTTTGAGGCTGGTGCACGTGAAGCACTGATGACAGTGGCGGCAGCTCCGAAGACTCTGGCAGGCTCTCTATTTCCGTGGCAACAATCTCCTGAGACTGGAAACAGGTTTCAACATGTTGCGGTACGGTGAAGTCTTCTTCGGAGAACTCTTGACGTAAGGCATCTTCTTCATACAGCAGCGCGAGGCGTGCGCGTGATGCTTGGATTTCGGCAAGGGCGAGTACCTCTTTAAGGCGGAGTCTCTTGCGCTCTCGATTGGAGAGACGGCGTCGGCGTGCAGGCGTTGTAGATGTCGGTTTCTTGGAGTGTAGCTCCGACCTTAATGCTCCGTAGGCTGGCGCGGCAACATCCGTTACTGGTGACACGCTGAATGACACCGAAGGCGGCATGTGCGGATGCTGCTGTAGCGGCGTGGCGGCGAACGAGGCGGGATGCATCGCCTGCACTCTTTTGAAGGACGTTGATGTATCTGTGGCGTGGAAAGCAGGCCCGGCGTGAGCTGGAGTCGGTATTCCTGGATGACTTGCAGTGTTGAAATGAGAGTAGGGCTCGGCGGTACTGGAGCCCTGCGGCGTTCCCAGGCGGCTTGCGGCGTTGAAGTGAGAGGAAGGTTCGACGGCACTGGAACCCTGAGGCGCTCCCAGGCGAGTTGCAGCAGAGAAGTGGGAGGAGGGTTCAACGGCACTGGAACCCTGCGGCGCTCCCAGTTGAGTTGCAACAGAGAAGTGGGAGGAGGGTTCAACGGCACTGGAACCCTGCGGCGCTCCCAGGCGAGTTGCGGCAGAGAAGTGGGAGGAGGGCTTGACGGCACTGAAGCCCTGCGGCGCTCCCAGGCGAGTTGCAGCATAGAAGTGGGAGGAGAGTTCGACGGCACTGGAACCCTGCGGCGCTCCCAGGCGAGTTGCAGCAGAGAAGTGGGAGGAGGGTTCAACGGCACTGGAACCCTGCGGCACTCCCAGGCGAGTTGCAGCAGAGAAGTGGGAGGAGGGTTCAACGGCACTGGAACCCTGCGGCGCTCCCAGATGAGTTACAGCTGAGAAGTGGGAGGAGGGTTCGACGGCACTGGAACCCTGCGGCGCTCCCAGGTGAGTTACAGCTGAGAAGTGGGAGGAGGGTTCGACGGCACTGGAACCCTGCGGCGCTCCCAGGCTAGTTGCAGCAGAGAAGTGGGAGGAGGGTTCGGCGGCACTGGAACCCTGCGGCGCTCCCAGGCGAGTTGCAGCAGAGAAGTGGGAGGAGGGTTCGACGGCACTGGAACCCTGCGGCACCCCTGGATGGCTTGCTGCGATGAAGTGGGCGGAGGACTCGGCGGCACTGGAGTCCTGCGGCGCCCCCAGACGATCGGCGGCGGTGAAGCGGGAGGAGGGTTCAACGGCACTGGAACCCTGCGGCGCTCCCAGACGACTTGCAGCAGTGAAGTGGGAAGAGAGATCGACGGCACTGGAGCTCTGCGACGCTCCCACCTCAGGCGTGGCGGTGATGACAGTGGTGTCCCTTGACACCTCACTCGGGGAATCTCCTGTGGACTGGCTGACTCTGTGGCGCGGCGCAGATTGCGCCTTTTTCAAGGACCGTGTCAGCACCATCTTCTTACTTGAAACTTCTTAAAATCCGGCTCGAAGGACCAATGTGGAGGACGGCGGGCCGAGACTGCTACGGCGAGTGGACTGTATGTGGCGTAGTGGATGGAAGAACAGTCTGACCCGAGTCGCTCCACGGATGCTGGGGTTGTAGGAAGTTCCAAGAAAAGATGGTGTAGGCTTCGGTAGTACTGACACGGTCAGAGTCTTGACAGAAGAGGGCGGAGAGCGAGAATGTTTTCTTGATAGCACTGTATCACTGCAGAGGCAAAGCTGAAGTTGACTGATCTACTGCTGAACTAATACTGAACTCAACTGCTGAACTGTTGCTGAACTCAAATGCTGATGCTGAACTGATTTTATAACGCTACACCACGCGCTTTTATATGTACGGCGTTCTAAGCGTGTGAGTGAGACGGGTAGTGATCGTTCAACCCTGTCTGGGTGAAATTCCACGAAAAGGGCTGTGTGCTGGGGCACTACGTGGAATTTCATGCACCTGCCCGTCTCACCGTGGTGTAGCGTTATCTGAATCCCTAATCCTAATCCCTTTGTCTCGCTTTCTGCCGCCCTATTGATGTAGACCGTGTCAGTATTCTTTATTTTTAACTAATTTATAATATTATCTTAAGCTACCACGAAATATGTACAATGCGACTTCTGAAATAAACTTATGCTAACACCTGCACTATTTACAATTATACTACTAATCTAGGTTTTATGACGCCCGTCGTGAACAATTATATATATCTAGAAATAGAGAAACTGTTAGCAAGTTCTACGATCTGGCAGTTAGCACAATTAAAGTTTCCGCAAAGCATTTTAGTACGAGATATCCAGAATCTCTATCTTGTAACCAAATAAAATATCTTTATGCGTGTTAATTCATGGCATCCATCTGCTGGGCACGGGTCTTCTTACAAAGGAGGTGTAGACAAAATTCCACTTATTGGACTAAATTAGGGTTTTCTCAAATTACTTAGTAGAAAGTTATCTTAAATTTCGTTGAAAATATTCATTCCTAAGAACTTTTGCAAGGTATTTCAGCGTCAAAAGTTTTCTACGTAAAAAAAGTAAATGAAATTAATACAATAATTAATCCCTTCATATTTTATTTTAACAGAAAAACAGATGTAAATTATTTTATGCAATGATATTTTCCCATTATTGTGGGAACGCATCCCGTTGTTTTTACGGGCAACACCAAATACTGATTTTTATTAATATTTTTTGGTTTTGAGTTTTGCTTTATTTACATTAATATACACAGATAAACAAATAACTTACCTGTGGAAAGTAACCTCGCTGGATTTGTTGTGTTTGAGTTAATGAGTCACATACTTTTACGAAATATTTCGAAATATTTTTTGAAGAGCTTTCGCTCGGTTGGCCTGCTGTAAACCAGGCACTGATTTGAAGTAAGCGGAGGTAATGGCTGTGGCCTTACTTGAAGCAGCAATGCATTGAGGCAGTTAGTACGCATCTAGTACATGTATATCAATGAGTATATCTATGTGTTAGTATATTATAAGAATACACACATACTAACAAAACAGAATAGAATACATAGAAAATATAAAGATACATGAAAGATATAGGTAATAAAAAGGAAAAAAACAAGATATCATTGAACTAAATACGAGTAAATTTACAGCAAACACTGACATATCTCAAGTTTTTAACCCTATTAATTATATAATCCTTTATTACTAATAACTTAGTAATAAAGGATTATATAAAGATGGATTAAAGCTTAAGAACGGGAGCTTTTATCCTTTTAACTCCAAATAGAACACGAATCGACTAACCGGAAGAAGTTTAGGATTCTAATCAATAACTCTGTTTCTATATTATCATATAATATATATATAATAAAAGATAAAGTAGTGTAATAATTCTTAATATATAATGGTAGTAATTAATTTCTCTTGATTAGTTATTATGATCAGTTACTAGGTACTAAGATATTTACAACAATAGCATATTAAGGCGTAGCTTAACATCAATCATATACATTATTACGACTTTGACAAACAGGATACAAGTAAAATGAAAAGTATTAGAAACTACATCACTATTTTGTTGTGGCGGCCATCTTGGAATTGAAATTATCATAGTATAGTATAGTCAAGCCCTGACCCTGAAAGGGCTTGACTAGTAGAATACTAAAATACCCCAAATATTAACAAGTGGTTAGAAACGAGTTCTGAAAAACCCGACTGCTAAATCGTTAAACCTGTGAATCAACGTTAATTCCTTTTTTGATTTACCCAGTGGCACTCTCACGGCTAAGACGAAAGACGAATCTATTGACCCCACTCACGTAAAAATAGGACAAGCCGTTTAGGTTTTAGGGGGTGCCAAAGAAATATACATACATACACTCGAAAAACATAACCCTCCATTCTTTTGCAGTCGGATAAAAATCGAAATAAAAAAAAATATTTCACGGAATCTCCTACACAGCAAGTGATTTTTTCGTTCTTGCTTAATAACGACAACTGGTAGGCGCTTAAAATATTTTACCTACTCGCTACTGAGTCTAAAGAAATCTAATCAAAACAAATACTGAAGAGGGCTCCCATATAACAAACGTGATTTTTTGTCGGTTTTTACTCAGGAAGAAACTTGATCTAATGTTGTACACGTATTTAACCCTTAGTGCACGAGTCCGACTCGCATCTGGCCGATTTTTTTCCTGATTTCTCGGAGATGACTGGACCAAATTAGGAAAATCTTTGTTGTTACTGGCACTTAGCAAATTAAAACATATATCTATATTTTGTGTCTTGTACTTCTTCTGGACAATGATTTTTTCCGATATATTCTTTAATTTTATATTTTTTATACCTCTCAATCCGTTTACTATCTATAAACCAGCTATTTACCAAATTTCATCGCTGTGTGTTTAGTAGGTTGGTTTTTTCATTCATACGAACTTCGTAAACAAAGGTAGGCAGAATTTGAACCCTAACACGGTCTTGTCGCTAAATCTGTTCATAGGGTACAGTGTCTCGTATCATGTACCCATCTGCCAAAGTTTCAGGCGTGAAAGCGTAGCTAGACAGAAGACAGAGTTCCTTTCGCAAATGCGAATTTATAATGTAAGTTAAGATTGTCAAATCTCATCCAATTTTGCTGTTAGTGATCACAACCGGTTATGGCTGTTCAAATATTTGAGAAATTTACAAAAAAGTTCAATAGCCCGCGGGCAACGTTTAATGAGTTAGTATCAGGAAGGTGCGTCAATAACACTAATGGTATATACTAACTCCAGGGGCCCAAGCATTTATTTAAATTGTTTAAGAATTACGTTTGCATTGCGACATTTTCGACAATCACTGACCCTTCACTGTTTGCGTGTTTCTGTTACAATTTTTGTTCCGAGGCGTATCTCTTTTCACCTCCTAAATTGTAACGTAATTGTTTGTTATTGGTGTCTATCGCTTTACTGTGATGTATTTTAGGCCAACACGTTTTATTACTTTGAATTTTTTTTTGCATTCTGCATAATAAAAGCTTTTAATAGGCATCGTATCTTGCAAGCCGAATGCGAAGCCTGTAACTTTATAGTGACATAAAAGATAGAAAAAAATAAAACGGTAAAACCTAGTAAATGATGTTAGCTATGTGAAAAAAACCACAAGAATCGGACAACATTAATTGGTAGAAAAGAGCTATTGTACATACAAGTTGGCGGTCTATAACTGTCTTAAGTTTAATACTAACTCAGAACAATTCTACGTTAAAACAATCATTATGACGTTAAACAATTGTAATTATGAAACAATTCCAATGATATAGTTAGGCCCTAGGTTAAATGCCCAAATATATTCTTGCTTGAACCTAGAAGGACGAGAGCCATTCCTGCGCATTTGCCCCTATTGACGCATCACCGATAACGTCTCGGGGAAACTCCTGCCTCTCACTCTACCCCGAGCCAAAAAAGCCTAGAAATCGTCTCTGTGCTTCTAAATTGTTTGCTGCGGTTGTTAATAATGTTTCAAACTCTAAGCTCCCTTCTACAGTTAACTTCTCGCACTGATGTCTATTATATTATTACGAGCCTATTATATTGAACTGTCTCTTTACTTAATTGATTATATCAGATACAAGATGGCTGCAGTCGTTTCATCAGAAAGTAAGAAAGCAATGAAACTACTACCTTAAGGAAAACATCGTGACGAAACCAAAGCATTGTGATAGAACGTTTTCTCGCTTAGCACCTTAGCACCCTCAAGCTGATAAATCTGTCGCCGAGCATCTAACGGTATATCCCGGCAGCTTTCCTTAAAAGCCACTGTATTTCAGACTAGGTATACTGCATCTAAGGCTACAGTGCCACTGACTTCCGTGGTCGCGCGAGCTGGTGGTCAAAAGCCTAGTTGTCTTGGATCAAAAAAAACCTTTGCAATAGAATCCATGGAACTGGATCCAACGAATTAGTGGCGCCAGTAGTAGCTCCTGTGTTTTCATGGACCCAGCTTATAAAGGAGTGGAGAAGGACGCATATTGTGACCGTTTTATATACCAAGTGTTCAAATAAATCAAGGTTAAACTTGCCCCAGTTAGAAATAAAACTTATATCATCAGGTCACGCTTCATTGCCCACTTATGGGCATTTCATCAAACGTCATGTCACCCAGTTAGTGAGTAAAGATGTCTTCACAATATGTCAAAATTGCAAAATAAAATATTGAGAATTGCGTTTAATGAATTCCGTCTGATTACGAGTAAGAACTTATAAAAAAAGCCAAAAGGAAATCTGTGCCATTTCTTTGGTTGGTTCGAATGAATCAGGAGACCCTTTAGACTCACGGATGCGCGTACAAAACGCGTTACGTACATTTTTACTGTGCTAACTACCAGATTATGAAGTCACTCACTCACTATATATCGCTTGTACATTTCCCGATAGGTATGATGATATTCTTGAGTCTTCAAGTCGCAAGGGACTTTTGGCAAGCATGCTACGCCTTAGGCTGCTTCATTGCTTTATATCAGGAGAGTTACGATCAAACACAAACGTTATTTATGCACAAGTACTTAGTCAGCTTCAAGCTCTACTGCGATAATTTTAGACTACTGTATCTTAACGAGGAACCAGTATAACCTAGGCAGATAGAGAGTCCGATGATACATCGTACATCAAAATCAGTCTACCGTTTTGGTTGTAGAAGATCATAAAAATTTAGACAGACATACTTACATATAAATATATACATGCTTTTATTACCGAAAGCAAAACGACTAACTAGAACAACAAAAAAATATAGCAGAAAGATTAACCATAGACCATTTAAGATCTACAGGTAATCCAAATGCTCCAACCCACCACCAGAGAGCAGCGTTCCTAGCTGAGCTGAGATCAGCTTCCGTTAAATAAAAAAATGTTAATATAAAAATACATATACACTTTTAAAAACATTATCCTGCTTTTGGACAGTCGAGAAAAAATAAAATAGCAGACCATAGATAGAACACATTTGTATTTTTGTATGTGACGAATAAAATTAAAAAATACTGGAGTGATATATAACTACAAATGCAAGTGATAATGTAGCGGCAAAAGATTTTTATTAATCGGAAAAAAAATCTTTTTGCAGCTTCGTCGTTTGAAAGCTACATTATCACTGAGTAACATAGGCTATATTTATTACTACAAAAATCTAGATATCCTTAGAAATTCCTACTAAATCTAGCCTAAGGTGTAAAAAATTGGCCATAAATTGTGGTGCGCATGCGCTGCGAAAAGTATTGATGATAGAACTAATAAACGTTTCACAATCTACATAATCGATCTATCTACAAAAAACTTCATGAGACCATATGTCAAGTTGACGACATCATTCATCGACTGTTAGGCTGTACGAAGTTCGCCAGGTCAGCTATTGTTATTTAAGAAGCTATATTAGTCTACAATATCTCACCTGGGCAAAGTCCTGACTGAAACGGAAGAAGAACAAGAGGAATATACGTGTAATTAAAAGTCGTCAACATCCAAAAGCAGTCAACTATTAATTTTGCGACAAGGGCTTTCAGTTAGGCCTAATGGACGTCGAAGATTACTTAAACCTAAGGTCTCATAAACATGTCAGTTAAGTACCATCTGCCACCATCTAACATTGTGAACGAGGCCTTACCTCTGACCTACACAACAACATCTTAGTAATGATTCTTACAGCATAGTTCCTGTAATAAAAATTGATAAAAACCGTGGAGTTGCTGTGTAGCTATTTAAAATTTGTTTGACGTTTTTGTGCGTTTTGCTATCATATTTCCGAGTATAAACTTTTACTATTTTCTTTCTTTGGGTCAAGCAAGGCAGAATCTTTATAATTCACGTTTTAGCGTTAAATTAAGGAAAATAAAGCGTAATGTAATGTCGAATGTAAGAAACACGGAAAGACAGATATTAAAAAAAACCTTTACACCGTTACCAGACACAATGTTTTTTAAATGAAATTCATACAAAATTGTACGAAATCCAAAAAAAAATAATTAAATGCTCGTTTTCTCCAAGCAGCATTTCTTCAGGTACAGTGTAAATGGCAGTGGATTAGGCTTTTCCAATTGATGTTCTGCTAAACAAACTATCCGATAGTAACATGTCTTGCTATATGAACATTTTGCTAACTAGACATTCTACTCATAAGACATTTCGCGCAGTTAGACATTATGATCATGAACGAAAAAGAGCTATTCACAATAGCGACATGTGACCAGTATGCTGGCTCTTATTTTGGTCAAAAAATTAGCATTGCATTTCAACGTAGCAATGCAGCCAGCATTCTTGGAATTTTACCTTCTCCTTGGGGTTTATTACTAGATCTGTTTATATAACTGTGATTTTTTTTTCTTCCTTTGCATTTGAATTTGGTACATAGAAATATAAAATCAAACTTTAAACAATCAACAACGAATAAAAACCGGCATCTGGTCACGCTGCCCTCTGGTGGTGGGTTGGAGCATTTGGATTATCTGTAGATCTTAAATGGTCTATAAACATCCCTTTTGTTTAATTTTTTTTTATTAATAATGTTTTTGGTAATATAGATAGACTAACTACTTATTAGACGTTTCGCGCTGTTGTACATTTAGCTGCTGAGACAGGAACGAAAAATAGCTATTCACAATAGTTGAATTTGGTACATAGAAATTGAAGATCCAACTTTAAACAATCAACAACGTCTCTTCAAGTTTCCTGTTCCGAGCTCACCTAGGAGTGGTTCCACGCGTGGCTACTCTCAGTCCTTAACGAAAACCCGCCGCAGTAGAGGTTCACAGTCAGTCGCAATATGTCCTTAGCAGAAGGTGCCTCGGACTCAGAACAGATCAGGCAGAACCAAGAGGAAGACACCGACCAGGGAGCTAAGAAGAAGAACGCTGATAAGAGACAGGTGAGCCATTGCCTTATTTAATTCCTATTTTATTAGGTTTGAAAGACAGTTTTCATTTCTTTTCTCCTGATTTTTAGTTTTGTTTAAAAGTCTATTTCGGTTAAGTGATTTTTGGGTAATTTGGTATTCATGGTTTATTTGGGGTGGTCTATGATTACGGGTTTGTGTGCGTCAGAATATTGTGCAGTAAGTAATAATTCTAGCTAATAAGTATGTTAGTAAGAGCGAAGGTTACCTGGAAGATATCGGTTCTGTCTTTTGTAGTTTTTGCCATAAAACTACTGTGTATTGCACTGTTTGGGTAATACTTTTCTGTTAAGAACAATCGTGTATTCGTAAAAGAAACTTTCTATCAGCATGAAGTTCAGAGTTTAGTTTTGTTCATAAAATAGTGTATTTAAGTAATATATATGCCGAGTGGATATTCTTCAATTACTTCCATAACGCACTTTTTAAAAGTAGTAACCTACTAGGCAACGTTTGTCCATGATACTTATACATAAACTCAGGGACTGCCGCGTTAAAGCTATTGCATACGCAAACGTATAGTCGCATGCACACAAACACCGTGCTGAAGTCTGCCGAACTGAAATGACGTTAGAGGAGTGTTAGGTTTATTTTCGTTACGGAATATCTTGATTCGGTCGCCGCGCTTAAAGCCCGCGATAACAGCTATGCAATAGCTTAAAAACTGTCATATATGTAATGGCTTTCTTTAACTTACGATAAGCAGATTTCTTTGGTAATACGTAAGGTCACTCTTATTATCACTAAATGATTCTAGGTTCATCATCATAATAAGTACTCTACTGTCTTCTGTTAATCA
Organism: Ligdia adustata; assembly: GCA_947049295.1. Classification (NCBI taxonomy): domain Eukaryota; kingdom Metazoa; phylum Arthropoda; class Insecta; order Lepidoptera; family Geometridae; genus Ligdia; species Ligdia adustata. The sequence continues at coordinate 8,658,072 of OX346238.1, forward strand.
AATCTATGATCAAATTCATTGGATTTGAGTGGATTTGACCATCGAAACTAAAGGTGCCATAATAATAATGGCCAAAAATCATTAAAATTTAAGCTGCCTTTCACTATCCTCACAGAGAGAACCCGGGTTCGGTTCCCGGTAGGGACATGTGTTCGAACGTTCTCGAGCACTCTGGGTGTGTTATGAATATTGTATTGTATATATGCATATACGAAACATGAAACAATCTAAGTGGGGAGCTATGAATGTAAAAAGTTTATAAATGTTCAGTGATATCTAATAAAAATCCTTATTTCAAAGTAATTTTGTCCATAAAATTACTACGAATTTTTAGTTTGCAATTAATATAAAAAAGCTTAGCTGTCCCATATAAGAAGTCGAAAATTAAGAAAAAAAAAGATACAGAAAGATTACTGTTGATACTCGTTTTATGATAAATAAATTATCTAAAAAATTGAGCTTTGCAATTTATTTCCTAATAAAATCCACATTTTGTAAAGGAATAATTAATCGTTCTATCCTTTGGTCAGTTAGAAATAGTAATACTTCGTAAGTACCTACCGCAAGTACTCCTAAAAGTAAATTCGGATCAACTACACCATTACATAGAGGCTCTATTAACTCTTAATATCCTCTCAACCTTGAAACCCCTATTATAGTCACAAACAATTACTACCAACCTTCTAGTCTTATCCAAACCAATAAATTTTACCAAAATGTACAAGAAAATTGGTACAATTTGCCACCTTATGGTCTCTATCATTAAACAATTAATCTTCTCTAGACCATATATAGTTTAGACAAATGTTTTTATTGTGGTTTCAATTGCTTGTGGTTTCTGTCCTCCCACTGAACTAGATTAATGATCTATAGAAATTATTTGATCTTCATTGCAATCGCCTACGCATTGAACGCTTTTGACTTCTTTTATATTTGGCAACTCTGTTCAGTAGCATCCTTTATATGGACAAGTATCATTTATAAGTTTTTTACTCAACATATTTCTAGTAAAAGTTTCTCGTAGTATAGTAACTTAAGATTATTCGGTAGTATTTTTAGTTTAGTTTTGATTTACTTCTTTAGTAGTGCAAAAATGATGGACGTTCATTTGTGCATTTTAATTATTTTGTTTGTGATATTTTTCACGTATTTTCTAATGTTGGTGATATTTAGTTTGTGTAGGATGCACACAAATATCTGAATGCGTAAGTTTGTATGTCGATTTAGACTGGATAAAAGAAACATTTTTTAGTTTTAGTTTTAGTCTCTGGTACTGCTACGGAAGTATGTGACAGGACCCACTCTGGTTTCAAAAAGTTGCCTTAGTTAACATGGTCACAAATACTTATTAATAGCTTCAATAAATGATTTGAATTACATAATTTGTCGAATTCGGTATCATCCCAAACCACGTAACGGCTAAAATCAACAACGCAATTTTGGTAGTAATTAATTTGCTTCACTATTTCAACTGTTATAGTCGATCCTTAGAGTTCACACAGTCTTTGATAAGGCGCTCCTTTGAAGAAGCTTAATTAAGGTCCCATAGGATCGTTAACATTTAACCACAACAAACCATAAGCCGTCTAAAAAATAGGTCAACTCAATATTTCCAACTCTTGACAGCCGGAAGCTCTGAAACAATGAGTCGATTAGGAAGCACGACATTTTCTTGCGCGCGCGCACTCGTTTACCAGCCGAGTGTGACGGAACAAATACTTACTATATCAAGATGATTATAGACGTAATAGTGGCTATTGTATTCTTATTAGTTTTTTTTTAAACTCAAATGAATATATAGGTCGGGTTATGCACCTACTTATTCTCGTGCTTGGTTTTGTTTATACAATAGTGGATTTGGTTCACTGGATTTTGATTAGTACCCAGAAATAACTTAGAAGTAAAGTAAAGTTATGCAGGTTCTGTGACACATCCTTGTCGCTAGAGCCATTGATGAGTAAATAATAAATTTGCGATTTTGATACTAGTAGATCGCAAATAGTTTTTTTTATTATTAGCAGTACAACATGCTCACGAGCTAATTCAAAATTATAAAACTTTTATAATTTACAAACGTTGTAACCAAAAAAACGTATTCTATTGAAATACCATAATCCGATAATTTTTTATCATACTTTCACACCAGCCCTTCGTGTGATGTTATTAAGCTTCATTGTTGTTAGGAGTGGTATCATATTTGGTTCAAGAATAAACACTAAATGTATTTAATTCTAAGTTTAGCTTTAGTTTTAGGTTTTGTGACTTTCACAGATGTAACTTTCTGACACTTTCTCTAAACTAGAAAACGAAAATCTGGGAACCGATATTATTAATAAATCCTTAAAAATCTCATTATCGTGAATCCGTCAGATGTCCGACTCATACATGTGGAAGGAACAAATTCACACACTGATGAAGGGCGGAGAGAGCGAGTCCGACATTTCGGACTCCGAGCACTTCCTGACCAAAGGCGCCTTCCTCCTCACCCCTTCCCACGGCCTCAGCATGGAGAAAGCCTCGGCCATCTGCGAGAAGATGGAGTTCAAAGGCTGTTTCTCCCTCACCAAGACTGCTACCGGAATCCTCTTCAAGTTTTCCAGCGTCGAAGACTACCAGATGGTCTTTAAGAAAGGCTTCCATAAAGTGACGGGATCGAGGTTCTACAGGAAGGTAATTGGTTTTTCACGGGATGCTTTCAAATTATTCTACTCTTGAAGGATTGTAACTAATACATTTTGTTACAGGCCTTTGCATTCTTATCTATTAATTTTTATTTTTAACTTAATTTAGAAAATCCTGTTTTTTTCCTCGCTCTCTGTTAAAATGTTAACTCTCTTCGCCTTTGGACAGTTGTGCTTTGTTTATTCTTTACGTTAACTATACATCTATTTATGTACCTTGGTTTTACTTTTATTATATACTTAGTTATTTCTTTAGTTATTTCTTTTCTATAATTATAATATTCCCTTTCTTTTCTTTACCTTATATTCATACAACTATTGCTTTTCTTTAAGGAAGTAAATAAAACGCACTTTTAGTAAGTTTATGTATCCGTACGTATTTTTTATACGAGTATATATTATTAAGTGCTTATTATTTTTAATACTCTAACACTTGAAGCGAGAGTAATTGGATTTGCTCCATACTTTACGACACAGCACTACTCATGGCTATTATGCGTTACAAGAAAAGTGAACTGGATCTAGGGATACACCATAGCAACCAATAGCCAAATTGAGCTTCAGTGACGGCCTTGTAACTGCCATTTAATGTTGTTCTAATTTACTGGCTATTTTATTACTGGGTCCTTACCATTGTCATCTTACAGATCGCGATCCCGTGCCGGCCCCAGAAGACTTTCACCATCTACGTGTACGACATTCCCGACGAGGTCCCGGAGGAGGATGTGCGTCATGCACTTTACAAGTTCACCTCGGTCGTCGAGGTCATCCGCCTGCATTTTGCCGGATCTCCCAGGGAGGGTAATGATGGTTTGTATTATAGAAATAAGAAGGACAGAAAGATAAATAGGTGTTACATGTATCTTGTTGCAACGCCTTAGAAATATAGTTTGCAAAAGCTAGACGAGATTGTTTGTAGAATTTGTAAGGCGGAAATATTTGATAACGAAAAAAATTATCTTAGCGCATGGAACACGATTGGTAACTGGTCCAATTATAACGATGATGTGAGAATTATTTATTGTATTTCGTTTGTCTACAATAAAGTAAATCAATCAAATCATCTAGTAGTTCGATACATCTAAGAACGCAGCTCACTCAAGGGATTGATTCTTTTCTTATACTTACCACGACTACAATGTTTTATGGTCAAGTAAACATCAATACAAAAACTCCTACGTATGAGTACCAAATATGCTTCAAAGACTGTCTTATGATTCTAAGATGATTTTATTATTTACCGGGTGCCTTTACTACGAGAAACAAAGTGACTAACTACAACAAAAAAAAAATAGAAGATCAGATTACCTATAGAAAAATTACCTATAAAAATGTATCAATGTCAATCGTCATATTTAGGTACTTCCACCCCGAAACCCGAGAAGACTCCGTCCCGGGCGTTGACTACTGTGGACGGGGAGATGATGTCGAGCATGGTACCGAAGGAGGCCACCAGCGTGATGAGGGTCACCCTCGCCAACATCGAGGAGGCCAACATCCTGCTGCAGAACGGTCTGGACTTCTACGGGGCTACGTACTTCCCCACGGAACTGGCCACTCCGGCGCAGGCGGCCAAGCTTATCAAACCCAGCAGGTATGAAAGGTAAACGTGAAAGTATATTAGAAGTAGGTAATTGTTTAAAATGAGTTACGACTTTCAATTCTGAACATTTTTTAGAAATTTTGATTTATAAACCAAACAACTGGACCGATGTCAATCAAATTTACGAGTGAAGAATATTCCAAGCCAATCCAAGTGTTGTCTCTGAAAAATCAGAGAACATACATTAATTCTTCTTGATTCATACAAATTAAGAACTTAGTCCTTTTTTTGAGTGGACTAGAAATACTTCATAGCTCAGGAAGTATAGAGGGCAATGTAAATTTGGTAAATTTAAACGACGAAATTCGCTAAGACTATCTCCGTGAGATATTAATAGACATTAAGAATCCCTCAAAATTGTATATGTGTCGTACTACTTACTTCAGTAGAATTAACAGAATTTTTTTTTGGTGTCATGGTATGCCTTTTTAAAGCTATTTTTGTCATTATTTGTTTGGATATGTATTATTTTATTGGAACAAAAAGCTGTAATCTTCGATTAAATAGTTTTATTCATTTTAACTGATTGTTTGTTGTTTTTAAAAAAAAATCTCTCATTGTATAATTGACCGAGCAAGCGAAGCATCTTTACTTCGAGTCTGACAAAATGTACTTTCGTCTGCTAGATGTTTGGCCGGCTGTATTATTCAGTTGCTTTATTTCTGCCCATTTGCACATTTACACATTAAATTTGGGATTTTTGGATGCCCAGAGCAATGCAAAACCTGTAAAAGAAACATTTTCTTTTACCTGTAATTTTTAAGCTGTACCTACAATTTATTGTGGATGTGAAGTCAACGTTTATTCTTCATGTCCACTACTAAGGTTACGCTCTACTAAAAATGAAGCATATTCGACTAATTTATTCCCCAGGGTGACTGGCGGCACAGTGTCTGCCAGAGTCCGCGACCTGCTTCCAGTGTTCGACCAACAAGGCTTCGCCAAGTTCGCTCCCCCCGCGTCCCGGCTTGTCAAGCCCAGGTCGAAGTGAACTGGCTTCCTCCTTTCCACCATCGGCGGCCCTGCTGGGATCTCTGGATCTCCTGGGACCTCTGGACCTCCTGCAGGACATGGACTGGCGATAACGACATTATCCACGGTTGAACCACCAACATGAAACACTGAATCCTTCTCATGATAATCACTGTTAAAATTCTCATCTATATAATTCATAGATCTGATTTATTTTATCATTATGAAGGAATTTCGTGTTTTGGTTGCACTGGTTTCATTGTTTTAACAATTTTCATCTGCCATTAAAACTAATCCTGTAAAAATCATATATGTTCCTTTGTTCTTATTACTTGTGCAGTACCGAAATGCATTTACTAGTTAAAATACTCTACTAATTTATCATCACCATCATGTGCCATCATTTTCATAGTAAGTACTTTTGTTCTGTAATACTCATTCCTTTTCTTTTGTTACCAATTAAATTATTATTTGCTAGAATATTAATGAAGTTTTTTTATTTTATAAACATATCTTTAATTCCCTTAGGTAATAGTATTATATTGTGAATAAAAAGCATAAGGAAGATTAAAATAATATGCATAATTATTACAGACTACTTAAATATCACAGATTACGATATAAAAATTGCTCTCAGCAAATATAAGTAATCTTAAAAACTAAACAGTTTATAAAAAATATTACTTACAATCTAAGCTTTATTTTTATTACTACTTCTTTTACCACTTCTGAATCTGTCTTCGATTTCTTGCAAACTCCTTCCTCTCGTTTCCGGCAATATGAAATACAAAACACACGTTCCTATCAATGCAATCACTCCGTATATAAGAAATGTGACCACTTCTCCTAAATTAGCCATCATTCCTGGAGCAGTCTTCACTACCACAAAGAATGCTACAAACGTCAACGCCGAACTGATTCCTGAACCTAAACCGCGAGCTTTTAAAGGGAAAACTTCTCCACACATGATCCAAGGCAGCGGCACTAGTCCTATTGATATAGCTGATATATAAACCATAAGGCATGTTAAAGGCAACCATACCATATTATCTGGTTTCCAATACAGGAACATTGATAGTCCGACCATTGATATTGCAGTCCATATTCCACTTATGATACACAAAGGTCGTCTTCCAAACTGTTTGCATACCACACAAGCTACCACCGACATAACAACTCTCAAAGCGTCAATAAGAAGCATAGCTAAGTAGTGATCAATATCTTTACCCACAGCCTTTTCGACGATTTCGATAGAATAAAAAGCAACAGCGTTCACTCCAGAAAATTGGCAAGTTATAAAAAATATGATCATTATCAGAAGTGGTTTTATTAATTCTGGGCTTTTTAAATTAGTCACTTTCTCTTTCCACGTTGGAACTGGCTCAGAATCTAACGCTTTCTTGTTATCTATGATTCCTTTTAGTTCAATTTTAGCGTCTACGCCGTATCCTCGCAACCAGTAGAATGATTTCACACCTTCTTCAATCTTTCCTTTAGATATCAACCACGAGGGGCTTTCGGGGACTATCGTGAGCAACACTACAGATAAAATTGGGAATAGGCAGGATATTGTAGCCGTCCATTGCCAAGTCATAAATGTACCTATTAAATGAGCCACGAATATTCCCAACGCTATTGCTAAAGATACTCCTGCCAAAAAAAAGCCTCGCAATCTAGGTTCAGAAGTCTCAGCGATATAGACAGGTCCTAATGGGCCAAGTAAGCCGACGCATATACCGGTGAAGAACCTTCCAGCAAGCATGTATGTCAAGTTACTGGCGCAAGCGATGAGGATCCATCCCAGGAGGAATGGTGCTGAGATCATGTAGTGTGAGTTTCTTCTTCCAAACTTTTCCATGATGTATCCTGATATGAGGCAGCCGGGAGCCATGGGAAGTGCTGCCATTGATGCTGCAATTGGAAAAAAAAGCACTATAATATAACAAACTCATGTAGTAATGTGGTCATAAGCAAATGATAGTTAATTACCACATGCTCAAATGTGGTAATCACACTTTTTGTGTGTTAAACTAAAGGTTCAATATTCGAATGATAAACTTTGAATTAAGAATAAGATCTTATTAAGAGTAATTAAAGTAAGAGTTTTAAGTTATTTTTTATAATTAATTAAATAATAATAAATGAAAAAATCAGGCTACAATACTGCTATAATATAGGAGGTACTGCTATAATATAGCTTTATAAAAACATATAATACGGATGACTTCATATAATTTCCCAAGCACAAGAATAGCTCTTCGGCTCGACAATAATAAAACAGCACTAACTAATGTATTAAATGTACCAAAATCAAATGTGCCAATTGCTTGATTTCTTTGCTGCTGCTGCCAAAATGTAATTGTGTGGCCTTGGGCTATGATTTCCGTGTGCAGTGAAACAGTACGTTCTTACGTGTGATCTGACAAACCTGACATTCACTAATTTTAATTCTAGCTAGTAATGCTGAGTCATTAACGTTTGATGAAACAACTCGAGATTAATGAATGGAAATATTGGAAATCTGAGGTAATGTGGAATTATCTAGAGTTCGTTAGTATGTTTGCAAAGGCTTGAAACCGTTGTATGAATAATTAAATTTGAAATCAAGTGCAAACTGAGAATTTAAAAAAAGCAATTAGTGGTTGGTAACTATTTAAGTTTGTTAAGTTAAGTTGAGTATTAGATAAGAAAATACTTTTATATTTCCACTTTTTCTTGTAATTTATGGTGAAATTTAAGTATCTGTTATTCAATTTTCAAAGAAATCAAATATATTTTGTTTCGTACGATCTAGGCATGTATCATATTACTTCTATCTCTAGTTCTAGGACTTCTTTTTACGCGATCGGGCACATCCGCCCCATCATACTTAAGCCACTTGACGACTCTTACCTGAGAGATCTTCATCATCATTATCATCAACTTATCCTCGTCCACTGCTGTATATAAGCCTGTTCCATTGCACGCTACTCGGCTCTATGCTAAGCTTCTCGTCTCCACCCCCTGGCTAACCTCTGTATAACTGTGATCTACCTAGTCGAATTGCATCCAGTTCCTGAGAGATACCAGTAAATCAATCGTTGCCAACCCACCTATCCAAGAAGCAGTGTCTTCGTCATAGTGTATGGGTCCGTTGGTCTCATTCTTCAGTTGTGGAAGTAGCACGGCGGAGTAACCTGACGTGAGGCCAGCCGTGAACGTCAGCAGTATCGGGCCTGATGCGGCTAGGGTCTGGAGACAAGAATACATAAACACAAACTAAGTCCATAATATCAATAATAGACACAGACTGACTATCCCCATCACTTACCATCAGGTGTGTTGGTGTTCAAACGTAGTTCTATAAACATGTTAAATAGTACGCAAACTATAACTGCCTTATTAATAAACGCGTCTTAACTTAGAGCAACTTTTGTCTTGTTCTATCCAATGGTGAAACGTCAAGCGCCAAAACAAGACAAGTGACGATTAAAATTATGACGCGTTTATCAAGGTTGAAACTGCACTAAATTCTTATTGTGGTCCATAATATTTTTATAGTAAAAGTTAGAGGGGGCGGACAGATGGTTGGAGATATCGAAACAATAAAGGGTACTTCGGAACCTTAAAAAAGTATAATAGCCAGGGTTTCCTAATCAGTTAGCATCCTTTTAAGGATGGCTCTGAAAGACCACAATCAATTATCTTGAACGACATATAGAACATTCGCAAAAAGAAAACGAAACTGCATTTATTGACACAAGGAATTGAATTGTCTTGTCTAGTCTTATTTCATTAATCTATTTAGCAAACACTTCATTTGCAAGCGGAAAGACGTGGGTGCAAATGGTTTTATCATTAGTGTTCGTGAATCATTAAGGCAATTGTTATCAACATTTGATTCAAGTTGAGCTACGAGTTGTTATATAAACAGGTCTTGTGTAAGACCTCCTATTGGAGCCATCCTGGCAGGCAAGTTTTCAAACAAACTTGTCTAAATTCTTATGTCTTCTTCTGCTAGAAGACCATTTAGGTGATATGGACACATAGTTAATAGGGCATGCTACTATTTATGAATGCTATTAACATTAAGTACTATCGTCAAAGAGTTCGATATAAATGTGTTTAAATTCGAAAAAAAGTAATTTAGTGAACGGTAGTAGATTTTATTAGTAAGTAGATATTATTTACCTGTTTCCATGCAGGTGAAAATCTAACAACAGTCGTGGAATCACTCAACAAATTGTCTTCTTTGTTCCCTTTGCCATCTTTTAAAGAAAGCCCAACGCTTGAGTTTGATAATCCTATGTTTTCCGAATAATTAGATCGTTTACTTAATTGTTTTTGTAGATTTCCAATGTCTTTATTGCTTTGCGGTTTTTCGCTTGTATTTCTATTATCAGTAGTATGAATTTGTATGCTTATTATTTTACCTATTTCATTAGTGCTATCATTTTTTTTGTTTTCTTGATTTTGTGTAATGTCATTGTGTTCGCTAATTTCATTGCTTGCTCTTGTTGTTTCATTTTCTTCATTTCTATTTCTATTTTTACTTGTTGTACCGCTTTTTTCACAATGTTCTTGATCAGGTGAAGGATCTTTTTTTTCATTTGTTATTTGTAGCTTTGGGTTATTTTCTGGATCAATTGACGTTTCCTTCTTATCTTCTTCGGTTTCTTCAGATGTTTCGAATACTTCTACGTTTTCCCTAGTAGATTCAACTTCTGTATCTTGTTCTACTTCGCTGTGATCTTCTGTGTTGTCTTTAGAAGCACTTTCCTGGCTTTGACTATCATCAGCTGCCATTTCTTTTTAATCTGAAAAAAAAACAATTACCTCTTTAGCACTCTTATCTTGTAAATACTGTTATTAGAGCAATTACGTGATACCTTTATAAACTCTCTATTATTATTTTTTTTTTTTGGAAGACTATAATACTTTTCCTACTCCAGAGATGAACTCGTCATAATTAACTGGCTTTGAAGTTGCATAACTTTTAATCCAAGTCGATGTCAGTCGATTTCAATAAAATTTGGCAGAAACATGCACAGCAGTACTCCAATTTCAATAAAAAATATTAGTGTAATCAAAATCGGTCGAGATGATTTTAGGTTTGAGGTCGCAGAAATGTTTTGCAAAATTACTATTTGTTGAGATATTTATTATCTATATACAAGTATATGTATAAAAAAGTAAGGTCCTGACTGACTGACTGACTGACTCGTCTGACTGACTGACTGACTGACTTGTCTGACTGACATTCGCTAAGATAAAATTTGATGGGTTTATTTATTACCTATATTCTGTAAGAGTGTACTTAGAAAGGGTTTTTTTGGAAATTCAACCTCTAAGGGCTCGAATGTGGGTTAAAAGTTTGAAACTTCTTTACATTCCATTTTATATCTCGGCAAAGCTGTTGGTTAAGCTATTAGCTAGTTATTCATGTATCATATAAGTACGTTTTTACCCAACTGCAAAAAAGGAGGGTTATATTTCTCGTGTGTATGTATATTGCTTTGGCACGCTCTAGAGCCCAAACGGCTTGTCGTATTTTTATGTGAGTGTTGTCAATAGATTCGTCTTCAGCTGCAGATGGTCATAAGCTAGGCTATACTAGCTGCATCCCGCGATACATGAGTCTAAAGTTCTTGCAGTCGAGATGTTGGTCGTCACTCTTAACCAATTGTTTGTATGGTTTGGTTAATGACTTACACGTATTTATACAGTCAGTTTACGAAATTTTAGAATGATGCAGGCACCATATCAGTTAAACTAGTCAATGCAAACCACACACAGATAAGTCAGTTACACTTCAGTTAAACAACTATTTAAGTCACTAGGCGCCCCTATATCTATATTATTATGCAAGATATCAATTATGCAGACATTAAACACATCTACACTTATCAGCGACAATAGAGGTTGATGCAAGAGAATCCGAAGGTCGACTGGTGACCCACAAACAATGGTCGCGTGAGTCGCATTTATAGACGCAAAAATATTATGGAAAACCTTACAATGACGCATCCAGTATTTTCTATGACTTGTGTATGATCAACACGAAACAACGCAGATTTACGATTATGATTATAGCTTACGCACAATCTTATGAAAGATATGGATTAAAAATATAAAAAATACTAGCTGCGACCTGCGGATACAGGATACAAAGTTACCTATGTAATCCAGGGTCTAAGCTATCTTCGTACCAAAATTTAATTCAAAACGGTTCAGCAGTATGAGTATTTGTGTGAAAGAGAAACAAACATACATCCATACATTTATAGTAGAAAGAACTGAAAAATAGCAGAAATAAGGGAAAACGAGTTTCTAATGCTATTAAAAAAATTAAAAATGAACAGATTTTTCTAAAACGATTTTCACCCTCTTATAAATTATGGAATGATTTCAAATTTTGCACACTTTTAAATGACCAATGAATATACGATAAGTAAAAAAATAGCCGCAAGTGTTTTTTTAGACTATTTTATATTTTTTTTCTGTACCTAAGTAATATTTGTTATTTAACGACACTTGCAGTGTTACAAAAAAAAAAACATTTGACATTTATAAAATAAATAAGTATATCAATGATTTTAAAGCTCAGTTTCGTTTTAATACGTTTGGAATACTTGAGTTTCGTCATATTTAGAAATACAATATCACTAGCTGATGTCCGCGACTTCGTCCGCGAGGTATTTATTATTTACTTTACCTATAATAAAAGTATCCTACATGTATACCAGGGATGTAAGCTACAATATTTAAAATTTGATTTATTTCAGTCCAGTCGTTTCGGAGATCAGCTCGTTTTAACAGCGAGACAAACAGAGTAACAAAATATTTGAAAACTAGTGGTTAGAAGCGAGTTCGAAAAAACCCGACTGCTATATCGTAAAACCTGTGTATCATCCTTAATTTCTTTGTTTTTTATGTACCCAGTGTCACTCTCACGACTAAGACGAATCTACTGACACCACTCACATTAAAATACGACAAACCGTTCAGGCTCTAGGGCGTGCCAAACAAAAAAACATACATATACTCGAAAAACATAACCCTTCTGTCGCAGTCGGATAACAAAAATCGAAATTAGGTCTTGACTTCTGACTCGGTTTTTAGCAATTTTTTCATTGTACATAAATTCAACCTCAACAGTTTTATTATAATATGTAATAATCATTACATAACATGAACATATAATATATATATATATATATTGTGACCGGTATATAACGCACGTGAACTTTGATAAACATTATCAAAAATTGTGATAATAAAATGAGGAACTGATTTTAATTCCTCATTATTTACTATTTATCATATTGAAGATATTGCAAGTGACTACCGGCTAGTAAAGTTTGATAAGTATAAAGTTTTTATAAAAAACTTTGATATATATATATATATATATATATTATACCAGATTGAAAAAAGGGGATGATGTTTTCTCCGAAAATTTACCTTTATAGATGTATCTTCATTTTTTACAAAACCAAAACTACAATTTCACCTGCTTTTTTAAAAAAGCTGATGTAATGAATATCAATATTCAAATATTAGGGTGCTTTTTTGAAATACAGTCAAAATAAACAAAAATATTATATCAAAATACATGTGAATGTTCGCGACACAACAACTATAATAAGGTAAGTTTTCAATAAATATCAGTTTTTGTCAAATATCCAAAAATTGTACACACGTACATTTTGAGGTTATGTAAGAAAAGTGTTAAACTGCGTCATTAACTACAGACCAGTTTGTATACTGCCAACCATATCTAAAATTCTCGAAACGGTTATTAAATCTAGAATATTAAAATATTTTGAAGAAAATCATCTTTTTACAACTTCTCAGTATGGCTTTCGTAAAGGTCGATCGACGGAAATGGCAATTAGGAAAGTTCTTTACTATGTTGTGGATGCCTTGGATGGATCACAAAAGTGCGCTAGCATATATTGTAATCTATCTAAAGCATTTGATTGTTTAAGACATGACATATTATTAATAAAACTACGTCACTATGGTTTTTATGACTCTGAACTGAATATGATGCATACGTACTTGTGTAAGCGTAGTCAGATTGTTTCTTTACATGGAGTAAATTAAAAGTTGCTACTATAGATATAGGGGTACTATATATAGGTATATATAGGTATAGTTAGGACCTGTTCTTTTACTGATATATATATTAATGACCTTGTCTATGCCGAGCCTGATTGGACTTATATTAGTTTATTTGCCGATGACACCCATGTAGGAATGAAGGATAAGCACAACGAGAAACTTGAAAAAAATATTTTGAGATATGCGATAACTGTATGGGGTAACGGAGCCGATATGATTTAAGTTCAAAGAGCCCAGAAGAAGGCCATAAGAATAGTATTTGGATTAAAAAAAACGCACATCAGCACGAAAATACTTTAAAAAATACAAAATTATGACATATATCCATGTATATTTATAATTGTCTCTTAGAAATTTATGACGAAAGAAAATCTAATAATTAAATCGAATCATATACCATACAATCTTAGAGATCGCAATAGACCGGACGTACTTCTAACAAAACCAAAAGTTCGATTAACCAAAGTAAAGAAACAAGGCATCTGGATAAAGATATGTATGTTTAATAAATTACCTCGTCCTGTAGCTAACTTACATGGCAATGATTTTAGGAGTAAATTAAAAAAAATCTTTTTATATAGTAAAAAAAATCCACTGCATTTTACTCAGTACAAGAATTCTTACAAACTGATCTGACTGAATATTCATTCTCGAATTATTAATTAAAATGGATATTGACATTAAACAATACTTGACTTGTAATGTTACCGGACTGATATATAACTAAGTAGTAACTAACATACCTAAGTACATAACTAAGTATTATGTATATAGTGATCAGACATCAATATTTAACATTATTATCTAGACGCAAATTTATTTTATTTTCTTCTAATTTTTCTTTAAATTTTAACTCTTGTTTCGTCATAATATTATAATTCATTATTGTACGTATTGACTTGCCTAGTGTAACGTGGCAAGTAAATTATTTTTCGTTTCTTTTCATTATATTTTTTATCTTATTACATCTTATTTTAATTATTTTTTTTTTGGTTTCTTTAGTCTTATTTATTAGCAATTAAATTTGCAAAGCCGTAAATGCTAATTTAGTTTTGACGCAGACGCGTTCTTTAAAAACCCAACTTTCGCTTACGACGTCCTTGATTGAACTGCTATAAAACAGTAACCTAGTAAACAAAACCAGTTCGTATTTAAATATATTAACCTAAATATTTTGGTGCATCTAGATATTCAGTTTGCGACCAAAGTACTCGACCTTAAGTAACTGAGGTTTGTAGAATAAAATCTAAAATTGTTAACGTATTTCTCTATACGTTCCACGCTTTCTTACCTCCCTAGACGAGAGGTGTTTCCGGGAGTTCAACCATCCTCACTGAACTGTCTCAGGAATTCAACCATCCTCACTGAACTGTCTCGGAGATTCATCCATCCTCACTGAACTGTTTCGGGAATTCTGCCATCCTCACTAAACTGTTTCCGGGGGAGTCTATGTTGCTCACCGTCTTGTTGAAGCCCTTGAAAATAATCGTTGAAGGATGGTCAACGATTATTTTCAACAATTCTCACAGAACTTTTTCGGGAGATTCTACTATTCTCACTGAACTGTTTCGAGGAATTTTACCATCCTCACTAAACTGTTTCCGGGGGAGTCTTATGTTGCTCACCGCCTTAATCCTTCGACGACTGTTTTCGAAGATTCAACCATCCTCACTGAACTGTTTCAAAAGGAATCTATATTCCTCATCGAATGCTTCCAGGTTTTAATTACTCGTAGATTAGGAAAATGTAAGTTATTTGAATTTATTTAGACTTTTTTATACTAAAAACGACGTGTTTCCCCTTTTCTGTTTATATTTAACGCCGGCAGGTTAGAATATTGTAGATAAATGCTATGCTATAAGTACCAGGTTAACTTTGGCTTGAGATGTAATAAACCAAAAGGGGGTCACTGTACTCATTCTACTAAATATTTTTTACTATAGAACCAACTCTCCATTAGAGAAAAAAATCTGCTGTTTATACATTTTGTCGGCGACCAATAAACTATGGAACAGCTGGTTTTTTCCCCTCAAACTCTCAAAGAGTTGATCCCTTGGTAAAAGTTGTTCCTTGGGGTGAGTATAGTGACCCCTTTCGGCTTAGTACACTCCTAACCAAGAACCCTGTATATAGAAACTTGTTTCTTTAATTCTTCATAGAAACTAATATAACAATTTCATGAATACTTTATAGCCTTAAAGTATTCATGAAAGTAAGATATTGTTCTTAATTTCATGCTTCATTAAGAAAACAAATTTCAATCAAAATTTAATATTTGTTGGATTTTAATCAATTACCTAGCTTTTGTAACGTTACTTGAATTAATTTGACGTTGTTTGATTCGACGTTTTTATAATATTACAGTACAAAATCGATCATTCAGTCATTGAATAATTTAGATGAAGCACGTGACAATATCGGCTCTAAAATCATCATAGAAAAAATATCGCTACCGACCAAGAGATTCAATCATTTCTGTTTAAAGCTAGCAAATATTTATTCTCTTGTATTTTCTTTTGTATGTACGTACACGTTGGTACTCGCGCAAATGTCGTATTTTATGAAACTAATACTGAGTTTCGTAAAATACGACATATTGAGAAACGGCTGAGAGGTCTAGTTTTAAAAAAAATCAGTCGTCTGAGTATTTCTTATTGTATAATTAATAAACCAATTTCTATAATAGAAAGAACATATAGAAGAAAAATCATTCAAGATGTTATCAAGATATAGACTCTGTCTATCAATATATATTTAAAGAGCTGACAGACAGATCACATTTAATGCAAAGCCTAAACCGCTTAACCTAGAGACATGAAATCTGGAGGATGTATTCAACTGCATGAGTGTAATAAGAAAGAATTTTTGTAAATTCCACCCCTAAGTAGTCAAATATAGGGTTAAAAGTTAAAAAAATCTTTATATTCCATCTTATAACGCGTGCAAAGCCACAGGTTACTGCAACTGGTATACGCTTATGTATAAGAAGCAAAACTTTGTACTCGCGAGATAATTAACTGTCTTATTAACTAGAAATAGCCGTAAATATAATTATTATTATGATTTTATAAGATTATCGAGTAATTATTACTTATTTATTATTATTTTACAATCCTTGAATAAATATAATACGAATGCTCCAGTTATATAAATATCAAAATAACCAGCAATTCAGTAATGCTTCGTAAATGTATAATTATAATATGTCGCGTCATTTATGCGCAGTATTAACTTCTTATTAAGTACTCTACAGTACAAAAAATCGGCCATGTGTGATTCGAACTCGCGTAATGAGGGTTCCGTACAAACAGTGTTTCTACATGTTGTAGTCATTCCTTTGCCGTGGTACTATTTAGTAGATTGTAAGCAATTTTCTTTTTGCGATGGTAGGTACTATTGGATATGGATATGGATTGGAAAGTACCATGGAAAATATTTTCTTTTGTTAGCGGTGGTACAGTTCGGTTAACGGTGGGTCACTCTGTAGATTAAGGTTAGAAACGGACAGGTGTAGTATACGAAAGTAGGTGGTTAACTAATAAAAAGTACAGAATTTAAAAAAAAGGCCAAATCTTCAATTCCTATAGCTGGTTATAAATATTCAAAATCAGGCAGCAAAGAGACTGGTCTACATAAATAGTCTTAGTCGTTATTAATCTACGAGCAAAAAACTGCAAAAAATCAACTTTGTTTTATGGAAATCCCCTAAAATATTCATGTTATGCTGTTTTTAGTACATATTTGTTGATATAGCGGCAACCGAATTACAACATCTGTGAACATTTCTACTGTCTTGCTATCACGCTTTATGAAATACAGTCTGGTAACAGACAGATGAACGCACGAATACTTTGGGTACGGAACCCTAAATGAAATCTAGTTTTAATTTTGTTTTTTTTTACGAGGAAAGAGACAAAGACTTACCGAGTACTAGCTCAGGAGGAATGGCATTAAGCTACTGGTTCCTTTGCTATTTATTTTTAGTTTTTACACGGAGTTGGGGGCGAAGGCCTGGTCGCTTTGCCCTTGAAATGACAAGTGGACTGCGTAGTCATACACCGGGTAGATCAGCCTATGTATATAATATACTTACAAGGTTTCTGAATTGCCCTGTTAGTGACTGTACTATATGAAATAGGACGGTTGTAGGTACTTCGTTTGCGTCAAAGCTTAATTAGCGTTTAAGATTATGGAAATTTTGAAGATGATTATTAAGACCGCCCTTTGTGCCATGTTATTCGTTATTTATACTTTAGTATTGTATTTTTGCAGTGACAATAAAGAATTATTGTTTTGGTGACATAAATAAAACGTTTGCTTAAAATATTGGTCCACAGAAACACGGTGCTATTTTTAAAAAGAGACTTTTTGTACTAGTTGTAAATATATAAAAAAAAAAACAATTAAATGAGCATGTCTTGTTATTGACGGAGTCAGGCGTTACTTTGCGGAAATAAGAATAATAAGATGGTATACAAAAAATATTTTAGATGTCAACACCTCCTGAGGATGCCTTGTGCTAAGGCAAAACACGTGTTGAGAAAGTCGGATACTGAGAGAAAAAGAAATAGTAAGGTGAGGTGTGGCGGTGGTGAGGAGGAACCACACCATAAAAACAAAAATATTTTTAT
Source organism: Ligdia adustata (assembly GCA_947049295.1). Classification (NCBI taxonomy): domain Eukaryota; kingdom Metazoa; phylum Arthropoda; class Insecta; order Lepidoptera; family Geometridae; genus Ligdia; species Ligdia adustata. The sequence goes on from OX346238.1 coordinate 8,676,065, forward strand.
ATACCATCTTATTAGCATGTCTTGTTATGTTAGGCGTGTTATGGTTAAATCGCTTTTGGAAAAATCCGGAAAAAACTACCACTAACCGTGTATAAAAATACCTAGACACGAAGCACGAAATCACACTTACTTTAAACTTATATACCTACTTATACATATTATATTTAACGTGTAAATGAATATTCCATAATGGTAATTCAGAATGTGATTGTAAATAGGCCTTGAACTTGCCACGATATCTGCGACAGGTTTTATCGCTAAGTGTATAATAATAATATTAACTAGTACCTACATAAAGACCTACGATAGGTATCAGGTATGTACCTAGATATCTTGTTACAGAAGGACACCTGACTCATTGAGATTTTCCAGATTAAAAATATACCTAGTTGCCCTTCACCATCTTCCACCATTTCTACAGCTTGTAGTACGAGCAAAGTTATCTGTAGCTTATTTTTATTTGTCTTCAACAAACCTTAGTTCTGTAATTAGATCATGGACATATATATAAATATTAAACACGTCAAGATTACATCAAAAAAAATATTCTACTGCGTTATTTACTTGTGATTTATCAATTCCAGGCACCAAGTCTAAGGCTGGGAACACACAAACGGGCTGCTCGGTAAGCATCAAGAGCTTAGTGGCTTGCATGGTATATTCCACTTTGTGCACCCAGGTGACATACATTTTGTATGTGGGCGATCAAGTTACACAAAAATCATTGAAAAAGTCACCCGTATTCACCCAGGTGATTTAATTCCAAGGTGAACTAATTACACCCGTTTAGTCGCCACAAATCTCTTGGGTGCAAAAAATCTAAAGTGAATTGAGGACATTTTAATTTTCAATTTATTCAACTGGGTGCACGAAGTGGAATATACTGCTTGGATCCCTAGGATAATTATTATGGCAGTTAGGCGCCAAGCTCGCAGTGCGACCGGCCGCGAGCATTGTACAACGTATTTTATTGAGGTTAATAACGAAGTTCTATACGCCAAGCAAGCCGCTTGCTTGTCTGTTTTCAGCCTTAGGTATAGAAATAACAATGATTCCCCGTTCATATAAAAAAAAATACTTTTTAAATAAATTGCCAGACAGTAAAAGATTTAAGATTTGTTAGTTTGCATTAACAAATCTTAAATGCCCCACTAATTTATTCTCATATTAACTTTTTGTCTTTACCTTCTGAAAACCTTATAAATTTATCTTATAGGCACATGTTTAGTTCAATATTTGTTTTGTTTCACGTAAAGAACAAGTAAATAAATCTGTGTGCCTATATACCTATAACACTTAAGAATGTATGCTTATCTGATTATCATGAATATTTAACTAAATGGGTTGTTAGCACTATAAGAATCGCAGGCAATACGCAATGCTAGTTTCAACCACAGATTTAAAAGAAAACAGCAGAAATCTATGTTTCAACCAGAACGCAAAAAATTCACGAATAATTCTAGGCTGTACCATTCCTATTTAAGGTATTTCATTTTAAAAATCAGATCACTTTGAAAAAAAAATGGTCTAGACAAATGGGTGCATTATAATGATTTGGAAGTAGATTTTATCTACATAAGGTATCCTAATATTGAACTGGTTCTAGAAGAACTTCTTGATTTAGTAGATTCAGTATATCAACTTCTCATCAAGGCGCATCTTTCCACTAAAAAGTGGATCTCTCGGCTTGAAGGAATATAGTTGAAAACTGAACATAAATTCACACAAGTTCCGGAAGAACTCTCGGCTCGTTAATGTTAACGTATAAGGACAAGATAGTCAACCGTCCAGAGGAGTGCTGAAGCATTTTGGCAGGAGGGAGGCGGTGAGTTTGTCAAGAGATCCTGGAGCTTCTCATCAACATAGGGGGGTTGGTAAGTGCGTACGTATCAACTTATGACGTTCCACTGCAAGGCTCGGTCATCCTTATGGTTATATTACATTATAACTCAGCATCGGCCCGGGTTCGAATTCAGCTTCAACATACTGAACCCGAATATGAACCCGCGCCCGTTCGCATGTGAGGCAACGGATTTACCGACTTGACTTTCACTAACTTTAGTAGGTGCAATCCTATTTAACTAATGAAGCCGGGTATGGTCTCATTTCAAGATTTTCGTCTAGTCAATAAAAATAAAAGACTTGCTGTTTGTATACTCTGACCTTGACGCTAGGATAAACCACTCAGTTGGCGCAAATAAAATAAATGACGGCCGCCTTGGTCTAGTGCCTAGTATGATTTAAATCGTTTTTAATGCTTGCTTTGAGATCCGACGGTCCCGGGTTCAATTCCCGTTCGGGACAGGTGTTCGAATGATCAGTTTGATTATTTGTCTTCGGTTCTGGGTCTTTGTACGCGTGTTTGTGAATATTACATGACATCGCCGACACATAAGAAATCCTAGTGGGGAGCTATAAGTGTGAAACGTTTATTTATTTTATGTTTTTATTTATAAAGAAAACAATTCAAAGTAGCCAAGTTTTAAAGATACACCGTAAATCAGAATATGTATAAGTAGGTAAAAAATATGTTCGGCGGTGAGGTGGTGCAAGGGAATAGATAAGTCTGCGCGCAGAGGTTGGACACGAGAGTAGGGATTAGGCAGTGCGCCTAGGGAAAGTTTTATGTTCAGTAACGTCTAACAATCATTTTTATCAACCGATTTGATAACTTCAACTCAAAGTTCTTAAAGTCGCGAGCGAATCGTATTCTTCTACGCAAGCGTGCTACATCCTAGGACGCATCCACGGTTCACATCAGGTGAGTTGCGGTCAATTGCAAGCCTTTTATCTACAAAAGAATCGCTTTTCTAGCCATATTATAAGATGTCATCTATTGAAAATGAAATGAGACTCAACCCATATTGCATGTATACCTACTTTTATTGTATTGCTTTGAACGACAACTTTTGATGATAGCGGACATGATTTATAACTTTTTTATATTTCTTTATTTTATTTTTTTGTATTACGTTTTTTTACTCTCTCTGCTTCGAGTCCGACTAAATGTTCTTTTGTCTGTCAGTTTGTATGTATGTATGTTTGTCTGTAAATTTCCTTTTTGCGTACAGTGATAACTTACTAGTTGCACTTATTTAACCAATTAATTAAGTACGTATAAACATGACTTATGACTAATAATAATTAGTGTTTTATTCAATCTTTACGAAACTTCGTTTACAGGTTTTAAGAATTTTTTGATTTTTTGGTCGACGAGGATGTTTAATTCCGCCATAAATAAAAAATGCAAAAATCACGACTATAATAATGGATGTAGTACTCTTGATATGTAAATTGCTAGTTATATTGTTTTTGCTATATAGGGTTCTCGGTTAGGAAAGTTTAGGTCAAAAGGGGGTCACTATACTCATCCTTTGAAACGACATTTACTATGGGACAACATTAAGTTCTAGACAAAAAATCAGCAGTTAGCATATATTTTGTCGTCGACCGATCAACTTCTTGTATGGAACTGCTGATCCCGAATTCAGAGTTGGTCTCCTAGTGAAAATTATTGATATATATCTATATATCTTATTAATATAAGTATAGTGACCTCCTTTCGGCTTGGTACACCCCTATGCGACAACCCTGTATAACATGCTATAAAATGTTTTAAACTCATATTTACGTAACTGTTTGACTCAAGTTCTCAAAAACTTTTAAATTATTAATTTGTATGGTGTTATATAAGAACCTGCTATTTAAATTGCAATTTTCAATAGTGTTATCATGAAATTAAGTTAATTGTCAAATATTTTGTATATAATAAAATATACATATATTATAATTATCTCTGTATTTACGCGAGTACTAACATCCAGACAAATATATATTAAATATTAAAAATATAACAAATATATTTTTTTGAAGGTTCTACATAATTTTATTCATCCACAAACGTCTTTTACTTAATATCTTTTACTATCGTATAATATGAACGTATTTTTATTCATCCACAAACGTCTTTTACTTAATATCTTTTACTATCGTATAATATGAACGTATTTTTATTCATCCACAAACGTCTTTTACTTAATATCTTTTACTATCGTATAATATGAACGTATTTTTATTCATCCACAAACGTCTTTTACTTAATATCTTTTACTATCGTATAATATGAACGTATTTTTATTCATCCACAAACGTCTTTTACTTAATATCTTTTACTATCGTATAATATGAACGTATTTTTATTATGTTATGGCAGTAAAGAAAAATATTATTATTACAAAATATACAAGTTGTTAAATAAATCATAATAACTGTGTCTCATAATTAGGTAAATGAACGAATGCAATCAACTCTAATAATAAAACACTAAACATTATGATAATTTAAAATACAAAATGGCAGCCACAAAACAAATCAGTCTCTAAAATATTTTAACAAGTAAGTAAATTTCGTTTATGTTCTAACACTTATTTAATTGCAAATTGATAAAACGATTATACACACTATGTCAGCCGCGCGGACATAAAATGGAATATGTACAGAAGTTTTAAACTTTGAACCTCTATTTGACCCTCTCAGAGGCTGAATTTTCGAATCTTAGCACACTGATACACCCTAAAATGAATATCATGTAACAGATGCCTGTCGTCCATTCCATGTATACTTTGTGTATCTACGAGTATATTTTAATGTATATATAATTTGTAGGTGCCAAACATACTATGCATAAAAACTTACATTAACTGCCTTTATTAACAAACAAAATGACTAACTAACAAAAACAAAAAATATACCAGAAAGATTACCTATAGATCATTTAAGATCTACAGATAAACCAAATGCTCAAACCCACCAATTAAATAACTTAAATGTGAATTGATAAAAATCTATCTATATGAACAATATAAAATAAAATAAATAAATAAATAAAAAAGCCTTTTATTTCCACTACATTAAAAAAATTCAATACATCTGTTTTGATATCAAAGTTCAATTACAAGTAAAATTTGACATTTAACAAAATTTTAAACAAAGACATTAACTTTCATTAACTTTCATTAAACTCAATATGTCAGTTATAAATTCAATATGTCTAAGTCAATTATAAAATTCAATACATTTTGTGCAACATTGTGTTAGGTTTTGTCAATTGTAGTGGTCGCCTCTTCGGCGTAGGCCTAAATGTACAGTAGGTATACATAAGATACCTATAAAGAGCAATAAACGCACATAGAGGAAGATATATGAATATAGGTACATTAGAGCTGATAGGGTAAATGAGTAATGCTTTTGTCCAAACACGACTAATCAATTTAACCGACTTCAAATATTAAAGAGGTACTCAAAACGACTTCTATATCGCCTATCTGCTGTAAGTGACTTCATTCAACCAGGCATTACATTCAACAAATGTAATTAATGATATTTAAATTTACAAACTATTTTTTAGAAAACTGTAAAAAAGTAAATTTACGAAACAGAATGTCATCTATGTATAGTCAAAGAAAACAATTAAAAAAGAATTATCAAAATTGGACAACTCTGTTAAAAGTTATGCGTGGACATACTACAGTCAGTGAATCAATCATTCCCTGTTTTCCGACCCTTAAGTACTTATAGATTTTTATGGGACCACCTTTGGGACCCCTGTTAGTAAAAAAGTATTATCAAAATTGAACTACTCGAATTGACATTTGCGGTAAAGTTTCCCCGAATATTAAATATTCTTAAAATAAAACAAACTATAACTATATATTCTGGGAAATAATGGATTTTATATTTTACTTGTACCATCTCAAAAAGTTATTTCCTAACTTCAAACAATCAACCAACGTAATTCAAAGAATTTTATAAAAAAATCACAAAAAAAACAATACCTGTTTTATATTCAAACACCGCGCCGTCTTTCACAACACTATGTCAACAACTAGTGATGGGAAATTACGTAACGCGAGCAAATATCGATAATCATAAAATCAACGCGACGAACGTGTAATGCTGGCACGCGCCTCCTTTGCACTGAAGCCCTGTGAAACTTCGCCGGCTAATTACCACGTTGTACTAGTGGTGGAATTAAATTATCGATATCAAATTATGTTGATAAATTCACTACGGTCATAATAGGTACCTAATTATAATTAGGAGGCAATAGCGATCATGTTGCAGTTACAGATACGGCATTATGCATAATTATAAGTAATTTTAAGAAAAGTGATAATACTATTTATCGTACTCGACACAACTTTGCAACTTTTCTGGCGAAAATGAAGGTTGATGTCAACCTTCTGAGGGATATTTTTTGAGCTACACATTATAAAATAGAGATACAGTGAATACAATTATGATAAAGGTACATATTAATTTAATAATATATTTTAATGACTAGTATTTATCAAGAAAAAACATTAATCCATTGAATTTTATGTTTCGTTTTAATTGCCTGTCATTGTATTTACTGCGTATTAGTGATAAATATTGTTTTATTTGCAATCTCTAGTAATCAGGAAGTTGATACGCTGCACTCGCTGATGGACATATAATTGTATTTATAGATTTAATGGCAAGTAAGTAATTTGGCGTAAATTCATATTTTATATTTTACCATACGTTGTCACACTGAACATTACATTTGTTACAATCATCACAACATAATTTTTAACTACACGGTACAGAGTTCTTGTTAATAGATTTTTTATTATTTATTTCAATCGGCATGAATAATAAACCAATTTAACTAATGACACATTTTCTTATCTCTGTCAGCATGTACCTATGTTATTAAGCAATTTTGTCAAAACAAGCCATACAGGTTTTACTAACTTTCATTTAATTTTAAATATTTTTTGATCTGTAATTACTGGAAGATTTTTATGACGTAATTGATCCAGCGTATTCGAGTCTGGCGAATTGTTCTTTCGTGTGTCAGTTTGCATGTATGGCCATGGATTATTGAATTATTCTAAATAATAATAATAATCAATGATAGGTTTACAAAGTTGTGAAAAATATCGTGGTCGTTAGGACAGTTCTAGGAATTACTAGCTAATTATTGACTTTTTGGCTGAACAAATTTTTATAGAGATCCCATTAAATGGGCTCGCAAGGTCAACTGTTCGTAGTGTATATGGTTTAACTTCCTGTAATGTTTAATTTATTATCGATATCATATTTGTTCATGTCCACAGTTGAATAAACTTACAAAAATGGGTTAGCATATCAGCAATATTAAACTTCCCCTCCTGGCATTCAAGAATAGGAATATTTATTGGTCTTTGAATAACGTTCTTTACAGGCAAATCTTGTTACATTTTATGTATTAATTACTTAAAAAACTTTTATTAATACTTTGATAGTTCTTATAATATATATATTTATATATATATCATATTATATATTTACATTGTGATTTATTTCTCTAGTTATTAGTAATATTTTGTAATGGTTGTTCATTGCTCAAGCACGATGATTCGACAAGCTGCATTGACATATATTCACTAAGTTTATAAAAAGGATTACTTTCAAAAAATATTTTAAGATTTGCTTGAATAAAATTGTATTCAGTAATGATAGCTCGTAATTTATTGTACATTAATATTTTGGTGAAAAGTTCCTGTTTCTTACACTTAGCTAATCTGTTTACAGGCAGGACCGGCCTTTTTTATTATTACGTGAAATCCTTTTTTCCGGTATTTCCCTATCGTTATATACCTCTAATAAACTAGTATAAATATAAAGTGATATAATATTAATTATTTTATCAATAATCAATCGTCCCGGTGCAAAATTACCTTTAACACTGGCTGTCGTTATCGATACGTTTCAAGATATCGATATTATCTTATATTTAGATGTACATGCGTTTTTATAATTGTCGATAAATTAGTAAGATATCTCAGTGGATACGCAGACACATTGACATAGAAGCTTTCCTCGACCTCACATATCGTTCATTTGTGTTTATAACGATAAAATTAATAAATAGCTAAGTATATACATATATCGGCACGTGTCAGTGACTTGATAAAACAGTCATGTGATTGTTGAATATATTTACTTGGTAAGATAATAAGAAATAATTAGTTCAACTGTATATTTTAGATATTGGGACGTGTTCCGTGCCTCAGGGCGTATGTAGTTGTTTGGATGTTTTTACCCTGCCGGTAGGTGCCAGACGCGTTAATAGAATATTTACACTGACAGCAACTAACCCTTCACGGGAAAATAGCCTTCATTGCTATTGCCATGTATAGTCAACTGTCAGATAAACGTCAGAGTGTTTTTACCGAGCTATTTTGATCGTTAAATAATTGCCGAACGCGTCAGTTGCATGTCAGTTGTTATTTACTTTGAGGTCGGGAACGCGAGAAGACCGAATAGTTGCACCCAGAGTGCATGCATGGAACGCACCCCTGGGGTAGGAAAAACTTATGAGTAGACTGCTTGCACAGATTATATAATAACTGCTTAGTTGTTTTACATAAGATTTCGATCGGCCATTAATTGAGTTCTAGGCCGATCTCATCTTTGAACACTTATACCTAATTTACAGATTTAAAAGGCCTTATTAATAACCGCTTCTTAATGTTGATCGCCATTAGCGCGAGAAAACCACTATTGGGTAAAACAAAACAAAAGACTTCGTTAAACAAAGGATTAATATGATAGCAAAAGTAAAAGACAGCAACATTATACGATGATATGAGAGATTGTTATGATAAGAGCGATTATATGTAACTACAGTTTAAATAGATGTTAAAAACGAAAAATAACTTAATATATCTGTATCACCAAAACGGTTATTTAAAAAAAAAGTGCATTAGCTATCAAAATTATAGCTCTTCAATTTCCTATATCTAAAATCAAACTTTATATTGCATTTTTAATTATTTCTGTTATATCTTCGTGTATTTTCAAGTGACTTAAAAAAAGGAAGACATTCCCATTCCCACTACATTTTTTTATTGTGCGTTACCAAATTTCGCAAAAGTTTTTTGTTCGAACTTTCCGTGTGGTCTGATATAAATTGTATCGAAATCCAATTATTTGATTTTAAAATCAATATTAGTACAAAATCATACTAAATCAGCGGTGGTATTTTAGTCGTTTTGGTTTTCATTCAATTTGATCGATCAATCAATGTGTGTGACAAAAAATACTGATTATAACAATCAGGAAGCGAGTCGTGATTGAATTCACAGAAAACGTGTTACAATTAGATACTTATTTATACACTACAATAATGAACTCTATAAGTAACACATAATGTACTTCATTACATGTTGGCAAAAAACATTTTTACATACTTAAGGATCTTTCGAGCATGCTTAAAAAGTTGCCCTTTCATTTTTTTATCGTGTTCATAAAACTGGTAGACATATGAACTATGTGTAGTTGTTTTTTGCACAAAAGTATTTTTCATATTGTTGATAAAATCATCAGTTAGCACCGTTAAATATTATGTAATTCTTTAAAAACATTTTCGGGTTCCTATTCCTGGCCGGTTTCTTTTGAAGGTCGTGTTTGTAAGCAACTGTAAAATAATAATAATTCGTTTTAGAAAAATGTGGAAATTACGACGGGCGCCGTAATGGAAGAGTGTTTCTCTAATATCTTACGGTTATTTGATTCCAACCCGATTATGATAAATCTTATCAAATAAGAATTATCTTCTTTTATCTTTGAAAACGGCAATTCCATAAAATAATTTCCGTGTCCGCACAACGAGCCGCAATAAATTTATTAATACGTTAGTATCGTTTAGTATATTTTTATTGTTATGATACTTCCTGAAAAATGTACTTACTTGATAAATAATTTGAATTGGTTATTTACGGATCTATTCATAAAGTTAAAGGTAGGTACTACACACATTTTTTTGTTTAGATGATGTTATTGCGTTCGTATGCCATCTCGCCTAATATGAAGCGACAATGGTGCCACGCTTGCTCAAAAGAAACCGATTCAACCGTGACTTGAAAAGGCTTAGATTAATCTAAATCCGTTCTTTAAACAGAAACTGGTAGCGTGTTTTGCAATGTGACGTCAAGCTGTATCTCTACTTGTCCGATCAACAGAAAATCCTGTCAAAGAACATTCCAAGGTAAATCAAATCCCCGACAAGTATTTTACCAACGTGGTGTATGAATAAATCCATCAACTAAGATCGGCAGATCACATGCCAGCTGAAGATGTGACTGAAGACGCTAAAGTCAAGCACAAATGCTTTTCTGACTTTAGCTCAGAGGTTTAGAAGAAATATTTGTAGGTGATGCTACAACAGTAAGCAAATGAAAGGAAAAAAGGGAGTCCTAAACTAGCCAGGTACAATCGACTGTATCAGGGGGCCGGCCTAAGATGCTGTCATCTGAAGTGACACACTTACAAGTCTTCATGCTACGGATAATAATATACAATTGTCATACCTATGGAAAACAAATATACTATGTTGATGAACTATGATGCCAATAGTATCATTTTTGCGTCTCAATTCATTCAATACGCAGCTATAATTAAGTAGGCAATTATTATGTATGTCATTTGAACCCTATCATATCCAATGACGCACGATATTCCGTATTTACCAAACATTTTGATAAAATTCATTGGAGTGTCTCGCGATGTAGTAAGTCTATTTTACAAAATCAGAAACTAATAAGCATAATATTGACTTCACAGAACGCTTCACATAAGCCAAAAAGTTTAGTGATGTTATCGATACTCATGAGAGAAATAATAGAATTAATTATTTAATCGTCAATCTGTAAAAAATGCGATAGCAAACAAAATTGCATAAATAATATATATATAATCGAATACGAAATTTTTTATCGATATTATTTTCTTACTACCACCTCTCTTTAAATGTCAGATTAAAAGTATCACCGTCCTAAAAGAATCTGGAGAGCTTTTCCCGCGTTCGCTGAAAAATGGATTATATTGGTGTCAATGTCTTGTATATGTGCACAAGTGTGGGCAAGTGATATAAAGATGGAATTACGTGGTTTTCGTGTTCGCGGGAAATATACATAGTAACCCTGGTACAGTCTCCACCGCTTCACCAGGGTATAAGATCTGGCTTTAACTTGACCACGATGGCTTATTACTTGATATTGGATTTGATTGATTAATTACTTGAAAATTGACAAATTTGACGCTAGCAAATAAACAAATCGTATGATGCCATACTAAAAAAATACTATAGTAAAAGTCATGATTATTTATAGCAAGAGTAGAAGTTATTGGTACTGATGAGGGCCTCCTTTCGGTTTAGTGTGAGTTTAGTACAATAAAAACCGATAGCAATGTATGTACAAATTATCTGTTTATTAGTAATGTTGCTTTTTATTACATAGAATAACCAGATCTGAAATTATTTTTTGAAGTGATTTATACTTAGGTAGGTATATGTCGCTTGTTTTTACAAAATTAACAACGATAGGTTAAAATTGGTTTTTATACTATCCTGAAATTATTTTAAGCGTATCCGACTATTTCAAACATCTTTTTACTTTTATGTCTTATTAATTTTATGAATATTATCATATATATAAATATAAAAATTATTAAAAAAAACTAAAAATACCTTAAAAAATTTGGATTTCGGGCAAAGTGCTCAAATTGCTGGCTGCGTTGCCCCGCTAAATTACTAGACTTATTTTTTGGGCAAAATATATGCCAGCATTTCTTTCTAACGCAGACTCCTTCAGACAATTATTATGTAATTAATTAATTAAAAATCCTTATAACGATATTCATTACGAATTAATTTTAGCTTATTTATTATTGTAATTAATTCTTGATTCATTCGATCCTCTGGAATCTCACGTACACAACGAACTTTTTAATTCTCCAGAAGCAATTCAATGGCAGTTCAGTTCAGACAGCTTATAGAAATGATGATGAATGTCTTTTTACCAATTTATTATAAAATGAGGTCGAAGAAGTAGGAAATGGGGAAGGAAGGAGGTACTCAATACGACGTTTTTTTTTTTAAATATTTGTACCTGATTTTTGGAGACGGGTAGACAGATTTGAAAAATATTTTTGTATGAAAGGCTATATGTACTTTTCAAGTACCTAGTTCCATTAGAATTTTAACAAAATCGATTCGCATGTTTGAATTTTAAATCCAAATAACTGTAAAACTGAATCGTTAAACCTGTGTATCATCACTCTCACGACTGAGACGAATCTATTGACACCACTCACATAAAAATACGACAAGCCGTTTAGGCTCTAGGGGGGTACCAAAGAAATATACATACATACACTCGAAAAACATAACTATCGCAGTCGGGTAAAAATAACTAGTATCATATCAAATCACAGTCCAACACAATAAAAATCACTACATAATATCTGTTTTGTCCCACAATTACGTAATAAAATGCGTGAGTAATAATCAGTTATAGGACAAAATAATAGGAAATACTGTGTTGACCTTCACAACCTTATAGCACTCTGGTCTATGTCACTGAATATATATCATTGTAGCGTATGTACATAAAGAGAATACACGAAAACTGCAACGTAACGTACTCATTATGCAGGGTTAACGGCTAGGGGTGTAATAATCCGAAAGATAGTTTGAATTTAAGATAGATCAATTCTTTATTGCGGAATCAAATAAAATATAGATACACTCACAAAGGGGGTCACTATACTCAATTGAATGTCTGAATTCGAGAAAAAAAATCACCTGTTCCAAAATGTATGAAACAGCTGACTTTTTTTTCTAGAATTCAGAGTTGGTCCTATAGTGAAAGTTGTTCCTTATGATGAGTATAGTGACCCCTTTGCGGCTTAGAACACCCCTAACCGATTACCCTGTATACCTGTTTAGTGAACATGCAAGCGTATCACCAGGGGCGTTATTCTCTAACTAACGAGTTTTTTTGCTGAAAACGCGTGTCGTATTTAACGTTATATTGACGCAATACGTTATTTTGATGATGAGAAACGAGAGCATTCCGTGCCACGACACGATATAAAATTTGACGTAAGCTTAGAGAATACCAGTCGCGTTAAGTTTTCTATACAGAGGTTTTAATACTCTGAGCTGAAGTCAGAAAAGTACAACGTCTTATCATTAAAAAAAACTCAAAATCAAAAGCACTAGAGTTACGATAACTCCTACATCGACGTTTGAGTTCATCGATAAAACTCAATGAGTGTGACCTAGTTAATAGCACTTTATAATTAACAACAGCACTAGTCATTATTTTTGTATAATGTAATAGGGCAATTCAAGATAATATCATCCTTTTTCTTGCACATTCATGTGTAATATCTAGTTAAAACTAATTTATACAGCGATATTAAACGTTGGTGAGATGAACGATGGAAGGAACGAGGATGGCTCATTATATATTTTGACAAGTTTTTCTACTAGTAATTTTGTAAACATCTGTTCTCTTGGTTCTTATCTCACGACCAAAATATTGGAAAATCTTGACCAATTTTTCATAGTTCTACAGGTTCCGTATGTCCGTGTCGAATATTATTATTATTGGTCACTGACACTATGGTACTGATCACCGGTACATGGAAGTACCTCGTATTTTCACTCTCCCCTCTTCTTCTCGTTTTTTCTCTTTCAGTTCCCTGTGCATCAACTTTTACTATACGAACTGCAAGATCGTTACCGGCATTTTGTGGCCAGTATTTCTCGATAGCTCAAATCTGGGTCTTTTCAAATCGCGAATGAAACGTTTTTTTTTTCTGCGCATGCTACATCTTAGGCCGTATCGTCGTTCACATCAGGCGAGAGGCGCGTTTGCAGTCAAACTCAAACCTATTTCTCATATATAAAAAAACTGAAGAATGTTGTCCTAATTTTTAAGGAAAATACTTAGTCAAAAATCTCATACAACTAAAAAATATATAAATATATACAATCTGTATGCCAAGTTTGTTGAGGATTGGTTAGCAACTACGATCCGTACACGAGTAGGTACCAAAGTTCAGACGTACCTAATTGCGTAAACTGACAAAAAAATATTATAAAAGCATATTGCCAGACTGAAAAGAGAGACTCTCCACTCGGTTCATTAAATAGTTCGTTGGAGAAATAGAGAACTAATAGAAAGCTGTTAAAACGAGCTATATAAGATTTAAAATTTATCAAAATATGCGCTAAAAATAAAAATAAAATAACCAACGACCTATTTGTTCTCACTTCCCAATTTATGGTTTACCGGATTTCTAGAACACGGCAAAATAGAATTGGAAAAACAATTTGTTTTCTAACAGTACCTCTGACTATACCTCTGAAGTAGTCTGATTGAAATTTTCCCAAAATCAGTCCAGATCGATAAAAAAGAAGTCGATAATCAACGGTAATCACTTTGTTTTGTTTTTTATAATTGGCTTACCAACTAAATTTGTAAGAAAGTCAGTGTCAGCAAACTCTCCGCGCGACCTTGACAGCTCGCGCTGGCAAATACTGACGAAAGCATTGAGTAACAAACATTCTTGGCACAGTTAGCTTCCTAGGTAGGCAGTACTCGCTACAGTGATTACGTCACGTCCCTCAGTTAGGTCATAAGGAGATAATAGTATTCAGGTTTGGTATTACCACGTAGTTGTTGATGGCACGTATTTTAGTTAACGTAAATAGATTTCGTTAAAAATGTACGGATCAATTATAGGTGCAAAATGTCGAATAGGAGTCACTGTATTCAATATACAACTTAATTATTAAATATATTTGAGATTTTAATTATTCTATAATATAAAAATTAATCGCTAAATGTCGAGAGCAGCTGAACCGATTTTGCTTATTCTTCTTTTAGAGTATTCCTTGAAGTACAAGGATGGTTCTTACGGAGAGCAACATTTAAAAAACTACCTGAGTAGGTCTAAAACAACACTTTTCTACACTCTCATACAATCCATTCGTAATAAAACTACTCAAAAGTCAATTTGAACTTTAACACCACACCATAAAGTTGAAGTGTTAGTGGAGAAGTTCGAGAAGACAAAGCAATATATATAGTAGTATATTTTTTAACTGTTTAGGTTATTCTTTAAAAAAAAATTAGGTTCTCCATTCAAAAATTGGTCACGTGATTGGTCAAGTTGTATGGAGGACGCAATATTTTACTGTCGATTTTTTGCTAAATTCTGTTCTACAACGGTTTCACTTTGATGTGTAGACTAACACCCTTAATTTTTGTCACACCTTTCTGTTACACGCTGTATACTAATTCTCGAGTGGTTTTACCGTTTCAATTGTAGCAAAATCAGACCTGAGGTTTGAACTTTAAATAACTGGAAAAATTCTATCAAGCTCCTCCCGTAATGGAACATGGTTATTAGTTTTTTCTAAAAATAACAAAAATGATTATAAAAAAAATATTTAAATTTTTAGTAGGTAATATTCAGTTTTATTATTTTATAACAGTTGTATATTATCAATGAGTTCGTATTAATAATAATATATTAGACATTTAAATTTAAATTGGATTTTTTATAACGTTTACGCATGAGAGTGTAAGAAATACTTACATTAACAGTCCCGAAAAAAATTAACACAAAAATCACCGCACTATTATGGCCACTACAAAATAAATGACATAATAGTATATGTCATTGGCATAGTATTAGCGATTTTTGAAAATGTATTATCGATATATCGATACTTTACCGTATCTTAGATATACGAAAGTAAAATTTAAAATAAACCTGAAACAAAAAGAAATTTGTTCTTGATCTGTAGTGGCGTCCAAATTGGATTCAAAATTTACCGTATTGAGGAGTTGTGAAAAAATATGTATATGGAATACAAATATTTTCACAACTTCTCAATATAGTTATCGTTTAGTGCCGGGGTGGCCTTCTTGGTCCGATTTACATCAAACATAGCAGATAACTCTCTCGACTAACTCACCTTTCAAAACAAAATCAAAATCGATTCGTCCGTTTGGGTGCGAAACCACAGACAAGCACACAGATACAGGCACGTCAAACGTATAACACCTCGTCGTTTATGCGTCGGAGGTTAAAAATAAATTACACAGAACCTTATAGACAAGCGATGTGATCTCAAAAAGTTTAAAATCACGGATCTTTCGCTATAACGTAAAACTCAACTTGATATATTTTCGATAAACCGGATGTTATCAAAAGTAATCGATTATTATAATCGATAGCTGCAACCTCCTCTCTAATACCGTACCACCTCTCACCTCTTTGGCTTGTTACGCAACACGCTTTCGCCATTTCGCACTCTTGCGCGTTACTACACGTATGTGTTGAAGAGACAGACAGCATTAAAGTCAACAATATTATGAGTAATATCGGCTTTTTCATTTCGATTCGTCAATGATATTAATATGACAATATATGGTATAAAATTTATTAACAACCTCTAAATAAATAAATTGGGACTGTAAAAAATACTTCATTTCTGCAAAGTCCCTGAAATGCTGATTGCGTTGCCCCGCTAAATGATCTTGGCTTACTTTCTGGATGAAATAGGTACAAGACTTCATTTTAGTCACAAGCTTTTGTCGTTATGACCGACAAATCATTAAAAAAAAGTTAAGAGCTCCTGCTCCCAATAACCCTAAAGTTTCTACCCCAAGCACAAAAAATAATACGCTCTGTCTATCTATAAACTCGATATATTATAGGTACAATATAAGTTAACGTCCTAACATGACAGACGTGCAAATAAATAATAACAATTGTGATTTATAATAGAATAAATAACTAAATTATAAATATTGCATTTTAAACAAACATTCCTCTAAATTGCCAGTATTAAATGACTTACTTTACTGTACAGGCTTAGCCTTGACTATGTCGCACAATTGTATTTTCTTTTTGTGTAGCTCAGCTTCCTTACTAATAAAAAGATCCAGATCATGAGTCCGTTCCAGTTCACAATTTAGCAAGAGAATTTTTCTGGTCATAGGAGCCATCTTTCTATTCATCATACTTTCGGAATCCGGAAAAGCGATGCCCTCTAGCACTTAAGTAATATTTGCGCTGGTTGGGGCATTTTGCTAACGAAGTTGTGCCTCGTCTATTGTCTTGTTCCTGGAAGGTAATCGTTACACGTAGCCATCCACACGAATTCGTCCCATTTCTTCATTTTGAGTTTAACAATAAATTAGTAGTGCCGCGAGCTGTCGACCTGGCGACCTCAATTTTTTACAACTTTTTTTAAATCCTACACAACTAGGCATTTGACCACAAGTTTGCACGACCCCGTGAGTCAGCGATACTGTAGCCCTAGATGGAGTATGCCTAGTAGTATGGAGCCTACACTGGCTTTCAGGGAAGGCTGCCGAAAACTTCGAAAAAAGAAACGACAACCACATGACCGTTGTTTTTTATATTCTAATTTTCTAGATAAATGTTATGTTCTGCATTTTGCCAAATATTATCAAAATCAGCCTGTAAATGGCGCTGTAGCGAACTTCCTTTTCCTTTTGGGAGAAGTACCTCCCAATCATATTTCCTTGACGACTAAAATTATTCTAGAACTCGAAGCACGCTTCGTTTACTCAGACAAAAATATCATATTTGAAAATTTTATACATAAAATGATATATATTGCTCCCGAAGTCGACAGCTCTCTGCCACTGCCCTATTGCTGTGGTAACTGTGGCAGTTGGGAAAAATATCCTGTTGGTGATTTCAGAATTCCTGTCCTACGTCTAATGGTTCTGACTCGGGGTTGTTTCTGAATCAGTGCTTTGTTGTTGTTTCATGAAATATGCACATAATTATATTAACAAATAAATATAATAAATTCTTACAAAATGGTGAATGACAATTCTTTTTTGATTTCGTGTCGGAGCTATTTAAAACTTTACTAGTATTAAGTATGGCTCTGAAGAACCCTATTTATTCCTCTTGAGTTTCTTCCAGCCAGTCCATGCACACAATTGAAGGCGTTACCCTAAGTTACTAAGTTACTATTGCAAGGTGTACGACTATATAGGAACTTAAGTTGAATTCACGAAGCAATATAAACTTGACAATATGTAAATATATTTCTTTTAGAATAAACAGAGCAAGTGTCAATGCAGTTGCATGTTTAGGAGATTTTAGAACTTAATAATTTCTTATGGTACGACACGTCTGCTAGGAACGAGTTTTGCGACGGGTCCGTAATAAGGGCAAAAGGCTACCTAAAGTTTATTTGAAAGTTCCAAATTACTTAACCTATAGAGATAAAATGAAAACTTACATGTTATACAGTCTAAAGCTTCTATTTTTAGTGATACGCTGTACTTCGAAACATACTTTTTATTTAATAATAATCTAAAGACGCACTAAAATAATGCAAAATTAGCATACTTCATGCTTAATATAAGCAAATATATGTGGTCTTAGATAATAGTTAAATTAAGACCTTATTGTACCATATCTGAAGCCAAATAAAGATCTTTGAACTTAAACTCGTTATAATTCTTCCTCATAATTATATTTCAGTAATATGTGCGTCTCGGTGTTTTGCTAGGACTACCAAAAAAAAACTGATCAACGGTTTAAGACCTTGTTAGTCTTCTTTTTGATAAACAAATTGTTAAAATCAGATTTTACTGAAACAATCACAACTAGAAGCTTGGCTGGGTTTCTTCTTTTGACGTTTTAAGAGTCTCGAGTACCACACGCATTGGTGTAGGCGTCTTCTTGAGAGTCCTTTACATGTTTACTGGTTGGGTTTATTATTATTATTATTTATTGAAGGGTTTTGTTGTTGAGCGACCATACCGCCTGGACGGGGGAGCTGTCGGCATTATAAAAGTTACCTTAATTAATTTCGAACACAACTCTGCTGTACATTTTGCAATTATATTTGCGCAGGCGCTCTGCTAGATTTGTTCGATTTTTTTTTATATTCTTTAGGCGGTCGACCGCAACTCACCTGATGTAAAGTGACGATGCGGCCTAGGATGTACCGTTCTTGCCTAGAAGAAACCGATTCACTCGCGATTCGAAGAGACTGATATTATAGCTATCGGGAAATAGAGAACATAGCAGCGAATTCCCCAACAGTTCGCACTTTAAAAGTAAACGAAGTGTTTTGTTGCGAGTCCGTGTAACCTCTACCATGAACCGGTGCCGCCTCACAGTATCTCTACATGTCCCATTGTAGAATGGAGATCTAGAAAAGCTATCTTTTTTTCAAGGAGTCCAGGGCTCTTTGAGTCAGATGCAGCTAAGGCGAATGTTGTGTCGTCACACCTTTTCTAGTGCTTTTCTAGTTCTAGTGCTCGTAAATAATTTATTCGTTTCGTTTTTATAATTACTACAATTTAAATAACATTTCGGCTTTAAAACGCATCTGCGCTGCTCACATGAACAAGAGGAATGTATTCGTACAAATGTAAACTCCAAGAACATCCAAGTCCCACCTAGGCAATCGGGTAAAAGTCACATTTGTCTCGATAATGTTCCCAACCCGCATGTACACTTCATAATATGTACGAGTATCTTAGATATATTTCATATTTGACCGTAGGCGCAGTTGATAGCAAACCTGCATTCTGTTTGCTATCAAACGCCGCTGGTCCCGGGTTCGATCCCCGGACAGATCAAACATTTGTGTGCATGAACATGTCTGTTTGACCTGTGTCTGGGTGTTTATTATATATATATGTATATATATCAGTGATTAGGTTATCACAGCACAGGCTTTGCCTAGTTCGGGAGCTAAACACCTTTGTGTGGATGTTGTACTATATTATATTATTATATTTAATACGGTAGTTAAGAAAAATTGTAATTCAATTATGAGATTTTAGGTGATCTACCTTCAGTACGAGATAAGCTAACTTGTTGACTTGGTACTTCTTTACAGAGTAACCGGTTAGGATGTACTAAGCCTACAACTTTTATTGAGGGACCAAAAAATCAGTTGTACGTAAAATTTATCGGTCGTCGACAAAATGTATGGAACAGCTGATTTTTTGCTCTTAGATTAAACACTTCACTTATTTTTAAAAGCTTACCTTTTCTTGCAAGCAGGTTTCCTCACAAGTTTTTATTCACCATAAAGTCACGCAACAACGAATTTTTAATAAGTTTACTTTGTTTATTAAAAAAAAAACACTATTTTATCAAAATAAATTTCATTAATAATATGTATCTCAAACTAAGATTGCTATGATTTAAAAATGCCCATTATTCCACTAACGATTTTGTTTTCTTTTATCTTTTTCATGAAGTCAGTCAGACCAGACCCGCCGGCCGCTTCCTCTGCTGATGATGGAGCTAGCATTGCCAGCAGGAAGACCAGCAGCACGATGGAGAACAGCATTTGGAGATGCGCCATGGTACCTACCTAAAACAAAATTATACGTAACTGTCGTAGACTCCTCAGATACTTACTGTCATCTGCGACATAAAATGGATTAACACATACGTAGGCTACTTTTTATTCCGGAAAACTGTAGTGTTCCCGCGGGATGATCAAACACCTACCGCAGGTTAAGCCGTGGGGCGCAGCTAGTCATTCACATAAGTGCCTCGACCAATAACAGAAATGTTAATAAAGTGAATGTTGGCCAGAAGAAGCCTAATTCAGGTTTAAAGTTTTCTAACTCAAAGGTCTAAAGATTGAAAGTTCTTTATATAGGGTATAAGCTATATTTGTGCTTAATTTCATCCCAAATCTTTTTTATTTTGAATACCAACGCGTGTTTAATTCATTATCAAATCTCCATCCCTAATGAAGTTCAACGAATGTGAACGAAACTATAGTTGGTTCTTTCCAACAATCAGGTACAAGTGAAAACTTGTCTTTATAAACAAAATCATCTAAATCTGTTTGAGCGTGTAGAAGGAACAGATATACACACACACAAACTTTCGCCTTGTAATATTAGTGTGATGTGATGATAAGGCACAAATCAGTCGTTGGGATTATGTCTATTAAAGATGTGTTTAAGATAGTTTAAAAGGCAATTTTACACAACTGCGAAAGAAGAAGGGCTAAGTTTTTCGAATGTATGTAAGTATATATGTATGTATATTTCTTTGTCACGCCCTAGAGCCTGAACGGCTAGTCGAATTTTTATGTGAGTGGTGTCAATTCGTCTTATTCGTGAGAGTGACACTGGGTACATCAATATTAAATAAAAAAATAACAATGATGCACAGGTTTAAATATATAGCAGTCAAAAACACACAAATTTATTAACAAGTTTACCACTTGTTTGAATTTGTAATTATTACAAGGTAAGATTTTTCATTCTATTAAAAAAATAGCAATCACTAATACCACTCACCGAAGACGACCAGATGTATTAGAACCCTCAAGTGTTATGATCATCAATGAAAGTCTTTTATTTATAAAGTCCTACCTATACCTACATTACCTGTTTAATAAGGTCATGTACAAAATAATCATCATCTAAATTATGTCTAATTAGTTAGATATTCTTAAATTATACTTTACAATTCCTCGAAGCTATTCGCGGGTTGCAAAAATAGACTTTCCTTTTAGGTTTTATCAGTCAAATACTAAATACCTAGTACTCGTTTTATCTAAAATAGTAGTTGCCCGTGGCGTTGCTTTATATAATTATTATAGTGGAATAATCATATATATATATATTATTATATATATATATATATATATATATATATCATATATATATATATATATCTCGCTAAAACTAAAAAACGGATAGGCCGATTTCAGATCTGATTTTGGTTTTGAAATGTTTGTGAATTTTCAAGGAAGGTTTAAACATAATAACTGTTAAGCGGTACAAAGTTCGCCGGCTCAACTAGTGGAGAAAAAAACATTTGACTATGACAATACTTAATAGTGTTAGTTTACTCATCACAGTGAATCCATTACAGAACAGTTTTCAAAATTAAATATAAAATAGATTCTCCTTATAAGAATTGGTCACGTGATCGGCCAAGTTATGTGGAGAAAGCATATTTTTTTTGGCAAAATTTTGTTCTACAATGGCTTTACTTCGATGTGTAGACTAACCCCGTTAAGTATTGTCACGCCTTTCTGTTACATGTTCTATATCCCAAAATCAGTTCTCAGTTTATACGCCCTTAGGAACAACTAATACAGAATACACTCCTCGAATTTCATGTCTTTCGGTTTAGCAATTTAGACTCAATGTTGCTTACTAGCGACGCATCAGTCTGTCAGTCAAGAGTTACTTATGTATATATATATATTAACATTCAAATAATACTGCAAGACGTGTCAATTCATCATTTATTATAGCTCTTAATATAAATTAAAATATCATAAATACAAATAAGCTAATATATTTTGAATGTCTAGAAAGTTTCTAATGTCAAAAATATTGACAAAACTCAAATATAAATAATACTCTAATTGGATATTTGTAACCAAAAACAACAAAATAATATAGCCTAGTTACTGCTTTTACAAAAAAAAAAAAATGTTTTCTGTCTCAAACCAAACACACAAGAAATCACTAATTTTATTTTTTAATTGTACCAAGTAAATTCTATTTAATATATTTTTGCATCATACAGGTTTGCACTTTTGCAGCTTTGCAGTCACTTGGCAGAAGGAAGAATATGACAGTTAAGTGTTTTTGTATGACTGCTGACTTTCCACAACTGGAAACAATAGGTAAATTCGACCAGTGTCACTACCAGTAGTATCAACCCATAGGCGTCCCAATGCTGGGCACGGGTCACCCCTATGGAGAGGTGTAGGCCATAGTCCACCACGTTGGCCATATTGCGGTTCGAACATTTCACTTATCTTTGAAAGTTATCAACCTTCTTCGGCTAACAGGTTTCCTTACGATGTATTCTTTCACCGTTTAAGCATGTGAATATTAATTCTAATATGCACATGAGTGAGAGCTAACTTATTAAGCTACCACTAAATAAAAAAACTAAAATAAATAACTACATTTTTTTATCTGGTATAATACTTACATGTTTACAGGGATATTTAAATAAGTTAATATATTAATATATATTTAATGTTACGCACATTATCCCGTCTGAATCACACGAGCCGTTGTTTAGAAATTTTACTTATAAAGTGCGAACATTATTTGTTTAAACAATGATTATTATTAAAATTATTATCCTTTACATCAAATACAAGGTGCTTAATGATATTTTGATCATGAGTGTTGCACTCATTACATCTACCTATCGTAGTAATTATACATCTAGTTTGTGAATTGTTCGTCGATAGTATTTACAGCCTTAAAACGTATTAACTCTAGATTTAATTAATAATATATACAACACACAAAAAACTCTCAGTCACTCTCAATTACACGACAATTAAAATAAGAAGTTGGAACCATTAAATGTATTCCCACTAGAATAGGAACCCTAAAAAAATCTCGTCGATGATGTATTCCTATAAGGAAGTCATCTACAATAGCTTTTTTAATATTAAAAGTTTAGTCCTTAAGTCCACTTCAATTCTTGTAATAAATTCAATATAAATTGAGATAGATAGACAAAGCTGCATTTAAAACAAACGCAGCGACAACAACGTGGCGAAAGATTGGAAATGGTCATAATTGACTTCTAAACTGGTCGTGACGTCTCTGTAGTCAATGACTTGCCTCTGAACTCTTCTTCAATATCCTGCAGTGTTCTATCCTTTGTTTCAGGAAGCATAGTTCCCGCTACCGTCAAACAATATATAACAATCAACGTATATATACCGAAGGTACCATGTAAACCAAACTTTGCAAAGCAAAGAGGTGGAGTTTTGATCGCCAAGAATAAATTTGCCGAATAAGAAAGAACGCTGATCCCACCAGCTAAATTTTTGGACTCGAGAGGAAATATTTCGCCAGCTATTATGAAAGCTAAAGCTGTTGATCCTGTAGCTATTGTGAACATTAGGCAATGAGCTAAAAAGATTCCTATTGCTGGATGGTCGAAGGATAGCAAGTCGTTTGCTTTAACATAAGAATAAGCGGCGATTACAAGTAGTGAGCTAATGTTTAAACCTACAGTCGTAAACAGTACTAAACGTCTCCTGAACCTCTTGATAACAAGAACAGCGAAGGTGCTAGCTACCAGCCTATGTATGTCTAAACTGATGACCAAAAGAGGAATATTGACACCGACATCACCAACAGTTTTTCGGATTAAATCTTCTGGGTAAACCACGATAACATTAACTCCGCTCCACATAGACAGTATATAAATATGCATCATGATTATAATTGGTTTAAAGAACTCTTTTTTTCTGATAGTCGTATTTAAATACGTGTATTTTTGCTTTACTATTTCGGCAAATGATGTCGATTCATCTGGTATGAGACTCTTCTCTCTAACAGCCTTACTGGCATCGATCATTTTCTTCAATTCTTCTTCTTCCGTTCCACCTCGAAGCCATCGGAATACCTTCATACTCTCTTCGTACCTTCCTTGAGAAGCCAACCAGCTGGGCGATTCCGGTGAGAAAAATACTATAAGCAAATCAACTGAAGCCATGATTGTACAAAACATAGCACCAGCCTTCCAAGTCATGTATGAACCAGCAGTATGCACAAATAACACTCCTAGAGATATAAACACTGCTATCGTCATGAGAAAGGCTCCTCGGTTTCTAGGACTGGTGTATTCTCCAATAAGAAGAGAGCTCAATGCTGTGGACATTCCCATATAGGTTCCTTGAAATGCTCTGGCGACTAGAAGCAAAGTGATGTTCGGCGTGAAGATAATAGTAATCCATGTAGCGATAACAAGAGAGATGCAGATCAGGTTTGCCGTTCTTCTGCCAAAGTTACCCATGAGAGGGATAACTAGCAAGTTGCCGACGAACAAAAAGCAACCGGGCAGTGAGGCTAAAAACAGAAAAACCTTAAATTAGAAAACCAATCAGGAGAAGTCAAAGAATTAGAGCTATAACGTATAGGCATATTACAAATAAAGTGAAAAATTACACGTAACATGTATGTAGACATTTTTGTTTGAAGTATTTAATTAATTAATTATCAAGAGCATGTCTCTTCGTGGCCAGGGCGTAGGCAATGAATACCAGAGAACAAATACAACCATTTATATAAAACTTTTAATATTCACAAGGATGATATTTTTCGCTTATATGAACAGACAAACCACGTTAGTTAATATGATTATATACTTAAAACACAAAACATTGTTTTTCTTTGGTAAAATTGAATATAGTGAGTGTTAATATTAATATACTCATTAGTTGGCTAACTTCGACTTACCTATCCATGATCCGGAGGATTCGTCAATGGGAATAGTAGAGCCTGGTGCTTGCAGCTGTACCAGGAGTGGTGCTCCAAACCCTATCACCAGGCCTGACCCCGCCATGTTTAATGACACACCAAGTGTTACGAAGCACTGGAAAGTAACAAAGACAAAGGGCATGAGCTGGAATATCTATGAATCTGACTGTGTTTGAAAAAAAAACGTCTGTCACTGGGTTTAATAGGAATTTAACACTTTTTTTTTCATCATCGTCAACATTTGCTTGCCCACTATTGAGTACAGGTCTCCTCTTGCGCGCGTCATCAGTTCTGGTCCTGTGCAAATGTCGTCCACCTAGATCCTACGGCTCTTGTTAAATTTTTCCTTCAGCTCAAGAGATATCTTACTACTAGATACCTAATGCGTGTGACCACTATAGTGTTTTTCGATCTTCCAAAAATCATATTAGGGATAATTTAGTGTCATGTTTAATTTAGTTCAGGCCCTGTATTGTCTGATATCAATTTATCTCAGAATGAGACAACCTTAACCGCACATAAGACAGTATTTTACTTTAATGCTATTTAATTCTAATACACAAGTATATGTAATTAATATATATATATCGTCTTAATTACTAATGAGTTTTATTAATAAGTAGGTGAATACACAAAATACAAAAATTAATAATTAATTTACAGTTATTTATATTAAATTAAGAAATTCTCGTTGTTGTTGGATAAATTCAGTGAAATGCGGCTTATAAATACTACCGAATTTCATAACACTCACTACGTAACTTATTTATTACTATTGACTTATTAGCTCACAGATCAGTCGATCCCACTGCCTCTGACAAGATGGAGATTTGTAAAAAACGGTATTCGGTCAAGCAAGCCTCGATTTGATTGTCTTCTTCTGTCAGATTAGACAGTTGGCCAAGCAAAAATCTAGCCATGGTAATAAGGACGAAACAGTGTCTCTCCTTCTTTTCACTAGTAAAACATAATTATAACATCTCGTTCTCGCAAGCTGTGAAGTACCTTACTGCAATTCTATCTATTAAAATTCTTTGATCACGCTAGTAAGTGGTCTACGTAGACTTTTGTCGTTTCTGTAACTGCTTTGGTTTACCAACCGTCAAACCGTATGACCAAAAAAATTAAATAAAAAATATTACTAATTTTGAATATTTAACTACAGCTATCTACAATCATGGAATGACCTCTATGTATTATATATTTGATGACATGATGAACGTAGGTGCATTTTGTAAGTAGACGTAGCATACCCAGATCATGAACGGATTTTATTGTCACTTTGGAATTCTAGCACGCAAAAGTCAAAGGTTTAGACATTTATTGTCGTACAAAAATATTCCGTCACTTCCATGAAGACATAGTTAAGAATACCTTAACATGCCTACTTTATGACGATTTGTGTGATGAAAATGAAAAATATATTCTATTTTATAAAAAGGAAATCATACCTGCTTCAAAAATGGTGAAATCCATGTCTTTTGGGGCATACCCATTATAAAGAAAAACTTTAGAACATATTTTACTAGAATAAAATCCCGCGTGACGCGTGAGTGTCACTCGAATATCACGTAACTAAATGTTTATATTCTGATAAAGACTATGAATATCATCACATCAGTACAATTTCAATGTCATTAAATGACCTTTTGTTCAATACTGTGCTGAATTTACCTCGTCAGAAAAAATGATTGTTCACAAATACGTTAAAGGAGTCTTACTAAATATCATATAACCTACTGTTACTTATCTTACGTAAAAATTTTATGCAAAGTCATTTTTAGGGTTCGTGTTACAAAGAATAAAACCTTTCTTCTGTCTTCCTCTCCTACTTATGAACCAAAATGCATGGAATAGCACAATCAAAATTATTAGCAATTTTAGTTTAAAAACAATTTTGGTTCCCATAAACATCGTGTTGGATATAACCGAATGAGTCTTTTATAATCAAGTCAAAGATTCCTACACCATTTTTGACGAAATGTACCATTTTCTAGTTACGGACCTTGGAAGTGGTTGGCAAGTTGGTCGCCTTGGATTTCCTAACTCTGGATGTAAGATGTAATAAGGGAGGTAGGATCTAAGTGGACGACAATGCAAGGGACCGGAAATGATTGCGTGAGCAAGAGGAGACCTATACTCAGCACTGCATAATTACAGGTTGATGATGAAGATAAAGAGCCAAAAAATTATCCTAGCAGAAAGACTCTTTATAAAAAAGCTTAGAGACAAATCGTATAACAACTTTTAAGAGTTATAAATAAAACAAACGTAATTTTTTTTATCAATATAAATTATACGGAAATAAAATCTGTTATAATGCTACGGAATCCTACAGTATGCGTGTCTCGACACGCACTTGACTATTAATAAGAAAGATATAATGATTTGTCTTTTATAGTATTGCAAACGTTGTTATCAGGTTTTAATGTAAAGACAAATGTTTACTAACCAATGTACGAGTACATTACAATACTCCGCTACTTATAATATGTTAAAACTCTAATAATATCAAATTCTATTTATATTTTCTATGCTAATTGACAAAAAAGGGTGAATTGTATATCTCTGTGTACGTTTATTTTGTTTCACTTCTAAATTACTGTATAGATTTCGATGTTTTCCCGCCTTGTCTTGATGTCAGAAGAGAAGTCGTGAGAAATCGAAAAATATTTTTGTTTTTATAGTGTGGTTGCTCCTCACCACCTCCACACCTCACCTTATTATTTATCTTTCTCTCAGTATCCGACTTCCTCGACACTTGTTTCGCCTTAGCACAAGGCATCGTCAGGAGATGTAGACTCTTTAAGCGCTCGCTCGAAAGCTTCACGAGCTTTCATACATTTTTGCTGTTAGCAAATTATTTTTGCTGTATTTAAATTGCAATATAACTTAATTCTCATTTTATGATGAGATTAGCGGAGCGTCGCACGCCTTGCTGACGAGTGTAATGAAGAACAGATCGCAGACATTAGACGCATGTGGAGGAATGGTGAGGTCGGAGCCAATGAGCTCAACGATGGGAGTAGCGCAGGGCTCTTCTATCTCGAACATACTATTTTCTCTGCTCTTGAACGATTTGCCTGAGTCTGTGACTGCCGCTGATATATTCATGTACGCTGATGACGTAGCCGCTGTAGTCACTGCGCCTGGGGTGGATCTCCTAGAGCTGAGGCTAAATGAGACCACGAGTCAACTGGCAGGGTGGTTTCGGGTGAACGGCCTTGCGCTTAACCAATCTAAGACCCATTTTACACATTTTTGCTTATCGGGCCACACAACCCGACCACTCACTGTTAGCGTGGAAGGTCAAAGACTGAAGCAGGCTGAAACTACCACTTTTCTAGGCTTTGAAATAGATAGGTGCTTGACGTGGGAAAGCCATATCAACAAACTATGTGGCAGGCTGGGAAGTGCCTGCTTCGCTCTGAACCGTGTCGCTAAAGTAGTATCTGCCGAAGTAGTGAGATCTTGCTACTTTGCGACGGTGCACTCGCTACTGCAATACGGTGCGGAGCTTTTAGGTAGGGCAGCTGAGTGGGAGCGAGTGTTCAGACTACAGAAGCGCGCTATTCGGGCCATCGCAAAAATACCACAGGACAATTCTGCTCGTCCTCATTTCAAGAGGCTCGGTATCTTGACATTGCCGGCGCTTGTCATATACCAAGTAGCAGTATATGTTAGAGAAAACCTGGCCTCTTATGGAAAAATCGGCAGCGATCACTCGTATCCGACCTCTAGAAGAGGTAAACTAGGAAGCGTTCCCCGCAAGTTAGTGCGATCATCCAAGTGAACCCACGTCATGGGTCCCACGGTGTATAACAAGCTGCCGGAGCACGTCACCGCAGCGCCCACTATGCCCAGCTTTAAGTCACGACTCAAGCGCTGGCTGCTTGAGCAGACGTTCTATAGTTATGAAGAATTCATAAAATTTAAGTCTAATTTGTAAATAATATTACCAAAAAATTTGATTGTAGTGATTAATTATGATTATTTTAATTGTTGTACATACTAATGCTACATGTGCGGAATGAACTAAGTATAAGCATATACCTTATTGACATAAAATTGACCTGTAATAATTATTACCAATAAATTGAGTATGAGTATGAGTATGTGAAGTGAAGAGCTTGGTAAGGATTTTGTATAACAAGTAATTGACTTGTTATTATTACAAAGTATTAATTACGATTCAAGAATCATTATAAAAATATTTAATTAATTAAAATAGTCGCTTTTACGGCCATTGAAGCGTCTGCATTTTTAACTCCTATTATATTTTCATTCGACGCAATAGTGCGTCTCGAGCAAATTGTTGTAAGGATAATTGGTGATCCTTAGCATCAACGAATAGAATAGAATATTTATTTATTCCATTACTGTGTGTTAGGTTTTATATGTATTTATTTAAATTAAATAATCGATTTGGTATTTCTATAACTTTATACTGGCAACCTCGGTGTGAAAGTGGGGGTAGGTTAACTTAGAAAAGACGGTCGGCTGGTGGACGTACAGTGTCTCTTGTAATTGGAAAAGGAATACCGTTGTACTTACAAATAAGAATATACCTAATCAGTAGAGTTGTTGTGTGCTCAGGATTGTCGAGAATTAAACATGTAAGTAGTTTGCTATTTTGTTGTTTACTAATTTCCACTGTGTTATGATGCCACGTGATGGGTTAACCATAAAGCGATTGTTATGTTGTGTGAACTGAGTAAGCAGTAGCTATGTATTTGTGATCAATTAAATAAATAATACTTGCTGAGACTGAGTGTTTTATTATATGTGTACAATATAGGTCTTTAAATATAGGTAGTATGTTTCAACAGTTGACAGAGTTCGGGCGTACAATAGGTATATATTTGTAGAATGAGTTAATTACAATTGAAGAATTAAATAAAACGAATCTTTTGAGTCTTCGCAAACGCGAAGGTGCGTTCAGGGCACATGGCTTTTACTACTTTCTAACACATACATGAGTTACTGGCACCCACAGTAAAGGAAGTCGAAAAACTTTGGCAGTTAAAACGTTAAATGAATCATGAATACAGAGTGAGTTAATTATTTTAAAGATATTTTAAAGCTCTATATTCATCTAATCATGTTTTGTGACAATCAAAACATGTAAAAACAAAATAATACTAGTAAAGCAGTAAACCAACTTTATGTGGTGTACAGGTCTAGAGGAGAAATAACTTATGTATTTATACTATTTATTATTTATTTCACGATAGACAAATAAATCATTCATTCAACTGTTGGATAAAGAAAGAGGCACGTTGAATTTTGGTCCTGTGCTGAACGAAAACAAAGAAGATAAGTAACACTCTGAAGTTTGTCATCACCATGTAGTAGAACGTGTGCAGCAAAAGAGCAGCTTATTTCAAGCGTATTATGCTTTGCCAAACCCCACCAGAATCCTCACAAAAATTTATTAAAGCCGTTAAAAAAGTGCAATCGCATTAAAAACTATCCTACAACAATTAATGAAAATAAATAACATCTTGATAGATTTTGTCCAAAACAAAAATCAACCGCATATCTCTGACTTATAATGTGATAATCAGCTGGTAAATTACAACCAAAATTGCCTAAATTTTGGTTTTAGTTCTACTCTACTCTCTCGCTTGACTAAGAGTGCTTATTTGTTACGATTAAATGTTTAGCTTCACTACCAAATAATCTGTTATACAGCTGTTCCATTATGATCAGTTTACCTGACGCATATACTAGGTCATACATTAAATTTTACCTGTATAAAAATATATATTCATGATTAATATTAAGTAGCTGTGCCCGTGGTTCAGCCGCCGTGAATATTTTATCATCCCATGGGAACTTCAGTTTTTCGGGATAAAAAGTTTCTGAGTTATACGAGGCTGGAGCATTAATAATCAGGGGTGGGAGAGATAGTTAAGCTATCTTTCCCACTCCTGATTATTAAGCTATCTTCTCGCCATCGAAATCCGTTTGAGCGTGAAAGAGTAAAACATTTATATTATAAATGTTTTACTCTTTCACCTGATTGTTATTTCGTATTTATACATAGATGTTATTTCAGTTATTAATTACGCAGACAGTACATTCAACTTATTGGTTTATAATTATTGGTATTTAATGATTCAAATTTAATTTTTATTTTACACCAGTGTTAGAGAATTCATTGAATTTCTTGCAATTATACGTAAGGTCATTATGACAAATAATGTCATCATTACAAGGTCTTTCAGTACAAATAATCTTAAGTTTATATATTTTATTGCTTAGAAATCCAATGGTGAAAA
The DNA here is from genome assembly GCA_947049295.1 of Ligdia adustata. Classification (NCBI taxonomy): domain Eukaryota; kingdom Metazoa; phylum Arthropoda; class Insecta; order Lepidoptera; family Geometridae; genus Ligdia; species Ligdia adustata. Next base: position 8,707,512 of record OX346238.1, read on the forward strand.
CTTACAAACTTCCTTCAAGGATCGTAATTTAAAAGGCGCAGAACTTACGAAATACTGGTTTAAGAAAGCTTACTCGTACTTGTGCCTGACAATCATTTTTAAAATTTGATTTCTAGTATTTTGTTCTAGCATATTTATAAAGAGTGCATAAATTTTAGACATCCTTAGCAAATTTATAGACTAAACTATGTTTAAAAATAATTTGTGGTACAGCCGTTGGTGTTTATCAAGTACTCCAAAAAAAAGCGCCAACAAGGCCTTTATTGGACACGCATTAATTATTTTGTTTTAGTAACCAAATCACTGAAATCATTTTGATACAGTACAGTATATTATTAGACGATCTCAAACCCTATCAAACCAGTACAGCTATCTGTGAATAATCTTTAAATAATTAAGAACCTTCTTTGAAGTCATATAATTTACAGTTTTTTCAGGCAGCAATCTTTACTTGCAATACAATGAAGCAATCTACCGCCGCGGCTGTATCCTTGTTGATACTGAGTTGCGCGCTGTATTCCACCTTCGCCGCTGGGATCAGAATGGGATGGGAAATGTGGGTAGGAGAGCAAGGAAACCAAACATCTGCTTCAATAGGTAAACCGCAAGATACAAATTTAACACTGATATTATAAAGTCTATGTGAGTTTGGTGCTCAAACGGTTGAAAGGATTTGCATTGAAATTTGCCATCCGAATAGCTTATGATCTGGATTGACATATAGGCCAATTTTATCCCGAAAAAATGCAATGCTCCTGTGCAATATTCAAATATCTGCGAGTAACACAGTGGGGAAGCAGCTAATATATAATAAACAAGTCCTTTGTCGTTAAAAAACATAATATGCATAAAAACCTATGAATTAAAATCAAATATTAAGAATTCAACATTTTGGCAAATTCAACTTTCTGGGCCTGAAAGGTTATTCGTACCATGACATAATATAACATAGCCAATATGTTGGCTTTGTTAGTGATTTGTCATATTTTATTTGGTTGCTCGTTACACAAGAAATGTGATTACAGGAGCTGCGCATAATTATTATGTTATATAAATTGAGGTCCATGATACGTATGTATATTTATAATGTACATCAATATTTTGTTGTCTATTTTTGTAATTAGCTAATATATCAATAAGGATCGTCGGACCTCGTAGCAAACCTGCTGGCATCTAGATTACGGCGGTCGTCAGTCAACTTTGAATGCATTTACCGTCCAGTCTTGTCAAAAATCTGGATATTTGGATTGACCGGATTTCCTCTTTCAGATATCTATACACCGACTTCAAGGGTTGAAGCAAACCCTAAAGGAACCTTAGGGCCACTTGTACCAGACACATCGCTAACGGCTTTAACCGGTGTGTCGCAACGCTATCCTACAGGAAATGCGGCAGCAAGTGCGTCAGCAATATCCCAAGCGGTTTTTGGAATGATGGGCAAATAAATTTAAATATTTTTCACACAATAAAAGTCAGGATAAAATACTTTCCATAATAATAATACAATTTAGCCTTGAAATGCTACTTACTAAAACTTCTACAACTCATGACAAATGATAAAAAAATGGTTATATAGTCTCCTTTCTACCTTGACACCTAATGTCAGACTATCAGACTTAACTAAATATTTACAACACAAATCACAATTAAACAAATCAAAAATCTAAAGGGATCTTGGGAAAATTAAACCTTCCATGTTTTGGTGGCTACAGATCCCATATCATAAATTGTGATCCCATATTTCCGTTTACAGCCTTCGTTCCGCACACATTCCGTTAGAATGTGATGTGTCGATCTACAACTCTACAGTCACCACAAGTCGTTGTTGATGTTCTTTTCATTACAAAAGCAAACTTGTTCTTTGGAATCTATCACTCCGAAGACACTTGGATTTGGCAAAGCAAAGCAAGCCTCTATTTTGCACCGTTGATCACCAATAGAGCCAGTCGGGTCACTGGACTGTTCTGTAACGTCAACTGCTGGATAAAGAAAGTAGCACGTTGTATTTTGTTCCTTTGCTCAATGAAAACAAAGAAGATAAGTAACATATAAGAATTAATAGTAAGTACAACGTGTGCAAAAAATTATGACACTTCATTTTAACCTTATTTCTTCTGCCAAACCCCTCCTGAATCCTCACAAGTAATTTATTGAAGTCGGTTATAAAGTGCAATCGCATAAAAAAACGAGTTATTCGCTTTAGAACAGATTCGCTTTAGGACAGATTCGCTTTAGGACAGATTCGATTTACGGCAGAAATTGTACAGTTAAGTACATTAAAATAGTGCCCAAGTAAAAAAAGGTATAGGTTTAAACACAAGAGGTATAGACGTTCTTTAAATCTATATTAAACGCAATTCATGGAAACGTTTTAGCAGATTTGATCCTTACATTTCTGTTGCCCTGGTACTTTCTTTTTAATTAATGTTATGTATAGTTGACCCGACCGGTAAACGAATCCGAAAGAAAAGGGCGCGGCAGTCTTTTTGAGCAAGAGAGACACATCGCTAGTGCGACGAGTGCGGGAGCAGTATGCTGGCTGTGGTCGGGGACCGACTCCACTGTGCTTACGTTAATCATTGCTGTAGTCTGCACATCGCACGCCTATATTAACTGTCTAACTTACGTTGATTGTAAAAAGAGATGGCTTAAGGGTTTGATTTACACAAAAACAGAAGATTTATTTATAATCTGTGTCTGGGTGTTTATTATATATATAAGTATGTATATATATATTTCTAAGTATGTATATCAGTCATCAGGTTACCATAGCACATGCTTTGCCTAGTTTGGGACCTGAACACCTTTGTGTGGATGTTGTCCCATATTATTTATTTATTTATTATTATAATTCCAAAATAACAGACGAACCGTATCTCCTATCATCCCTCCTCTGCGACTTCGTTCGCGATTGCTATCCATGTATAATTTATGTCAGTACCTATATATTTCTATTGTTGCTACTCGTATAACAACACACACTAATAAGAGAAGAAAAAAAATAAACTTAAACTAATATAAATGTACGGAACCCTTAGTGCGTGAGTGCGACTCAAACTTTCATCCCCCCCCCCCCCCACGGGACCGCCTACAAATTTTTGGGACAACAACTTCAGGCGGTCCATTCTAAGATTTTTTTTATCGATATCAATGTACGCGTTGTTGAGTTATCACTTACATCATTATGTCTTTCATCCCCACGCACACAGGAACCCCGGTGAACTTCGAGATAAAAAGTTGATATCATGCTACAAACTATATGTATCCCAAGTTTTTGAATCCATCCAGTAGTTTCAGCGTGATGCCTGGTTAAGATACAGACAGACAGACAAAAAGTTACAGATTCGGGTGTAGCATCGATAGCTATATCAAAATACATATATTCAAAATATCATGTATAGAATTCTTGAACTTGTTACAGTTTTGTTATAAGTATAGATTTTAAATTTGTACGAGAGTAATTAATTTACTTGAAAATAAATGAATAGGAAAAGCAAATTTTACATGGTTTCAAACAGAGACGCTTCGCTCGCTCGGTTGATTAAGAGTGCTCATTTGTTACGATTAAACAATGTTTAGTTTCACTAACAAATTATCTGGTTACACAGCTGTTTCATTATGTTTAGTTTACTTGACGCATACGTTAGGCAATACATTGAATTTTACTCGTTTGAAAAATATTATCCTGCCAATATTCATTATTAAAGGTGGCAAGTTGTGCCCCGCGGTTTTAACAGCGGTGAATATATTAGCATGTGAGTATCCAATAATGACAATACAATTTTCCGGGATAAAAATTAACCCAGGGTAGATAGCTCAAAAACTTTCTTTGCGCCGAATTTCGCCGTTTCAGCGTGAACAAGTAACAAACACACACACATACAATTTTCGCTTTTATAATATCAGTATAATTGCTATTCTTATGTATATATATGTAATTTCAGTTATTAACTACGCAGATAGTACGTATAACTTGGTGGTAAATGAATCAAATTTTATTTTTCCAACAACGGTATAGAATCCATAACCGTTCGGTATATTGTGGTAAGAATTGATTTTGTGTTGATCTCTGATGTAATAAGTCCACATATTCGTATTCTGTTATTTACGAAAATTTACGGTTTCCCTGGTATTTTCATATTGATATCAACTTAAATTATTTTCTTTTCACAAATTAACTGTAGATCTTTCCGTTTTTTAGATACCTACTTACCTACTTAAAATGTATTTTCGGATTTCTTTAAGAACAACTTTACGCAAGTATTTTTTAGGGTTTTTCAACCCTAATAATTTAAAGTGTCTTATACCAACCTCATATTGGGGACCAAGTTTTAAACCTTCTTCAAGGACCCTTAACTTTTTGACTATTTTCAACGTTCCGCGACCGACCGATGTGACTTAGCTAAAAAGTTTCCTCGGTATGTTAAATTACTATGGGAAGTTTATACCTAACCTTAGTGTGATGTTACACGTACCCTACACACGCTTTTAAAAAAGGGAGCGAGTTGGAAATGGGACTCGGAATGCGAAAGAGCCTTCTGCTCGGCTCGGCAGACAGCTCGCCGTACGGTCTGGGCGCGGTGCTGGCGCACGTCTGCCCAGACGGCAGCGAGCGTCCCGTCAGCTGCGTGTCTCGAACGCTTAATGACGCAGAAAAAAATTACAGTCAGCTCGATAAAGAGGCACTAGCTATTTTTTTCGGTATTACCAAACATCATCAATATTTGTTCGGGAGACGTTTGAGTTGCGGATCGATCATGAAGCACTGAGCCATATTTTGCGAAAAAACGTGGAATACCGCAGACGGCCGCATCTCGCCTTCACCGAAAGGGAACGGAGCGACAGAAAACGCGGTGAGGACAGTTAAATAAGCGATCAGGCGAACCATGCATGAGGACGAGAATACACATCAAGCGGTAAGCAAATTTTTATTTCGATACCGGAACACCGAGCATGCCACGACCAATGTTGGCCCGGCAGTCGCATTACTTGGACGGTGGCTGCGCGGGCGCCTCGACGCCGTGCGCCCGGACGTGGGCGTCGTCGTGCGTGTCGCGCAGCACCGCCACTGCGCAAACAAACCGGGCTGGGACCAGGACATACCTATCGGGGATCCTGTTCTTACACGTACGTATTCTGATAAGAAAAATAAGTGGTTCGAAGGCAAGATAACAGGGCCTGTTTCATATAAAGTCGACGTCGGCAACGGTTCAGAATGGCGTAGACACCAGGATCAAGTGATACCGATCGCGCGAAAGAATAGGTATTCTTTGTCGAGACCTAATTTAAACTCCACCAGCAAGGAGGAGGAGAATCCCTTGCAGCCGAGTAGCGATGCTGACGACATGACGGGGGAGGGGATGTCGTAGACGCATATGCAGACTAGAGAGGATGTAAAGATGCCACGGCGTCACGACGCTCTCTCTCTACTGCCTCCTGTGTCGGAGGCCTCTGCGCGCTCACTGACACCTCCGCCCCCGGACGCTAACGCCTGGGCTATAAGGGCTTATAAGCGGCTAATTACGAAACGATGAATTAATTATTTTCTTATGTTTAAAGGTTTTTTTAAGTATACTTAAAAAAACCTTTAATGGTGTTGGGTCAATTAAGAGTTTAAAATAAGTATTAAGGCTAACGGAATTTATATATTATTGCTAAGTTTAAGGGCGAAAGATGTGAGGGTAGATTATACTTTTACGTACAATACAATGTAGGTAGGAATGATTTTCAATAAATTAGTCAGTTGTCAACCTTGGCCTTTTCTTCACGTTCCAATCACAATTTCTGAACATCACAACTCGCATGCATCTGTTGTGAATGGAGTTTTTATTTAAAGTAATTACTGTTTTTCAGGCAGCAATCTTTATCCGCAACACAATGAAGCGATCTACCGCCGCGGCTGTATCCTTGTTGATACTGTGTTATGCACTGCACTCCACCTTCGCCGCTGGGATCAGAATGGAAAGGTATATAGGAGAGCAAGGAAACCAAGCATCTGCTTCACGAGGTAAACTACAAAAAGTTGGGTAATACATACGCTAAACACTATTTAAAAGACGAAATTCTGTAAGGGTATGTATAATATGTGTGAGTGTGTTTGTTTGTGAAGGAGCAACACAACTCTAAGGAAACTTATGAAAGTTGCCATCAGAATGGCTTATGATCTGGCTTACACATAAGCTACTTATTTTTCATTAATTCATTGAAATATCTGCGGGTAATGTCGTAGGGCGAAGCTAGTATACAATAAACAAGGGCTGTACCGGTGAATTCATCTTTGTCGCCGAGCTTCTAGCCAGCAACTAGGTCCCTGTATTGAGTTGGGAACTGTTTGTGACACAAAGCATTTAGGTGTAGTAAATATTATATTTTGAGTTTTTGTTTAACATATTTTCTGTTGCAAGTATATATTTTTAAATACAGCCTACAAAAGAGCCTGAGCTACCGGTGAAGGAAAACATCGTGAGGAAACCATAATATGGTGATAGGGCCTTTCCTATCGTTCGCTTGGATAGCTACCACCCTCAAGTTGTAAAATCTGTCGCCAAACACCTAACGGTGTGTTCCGGCAGCCTTCCTTGAGAGCCAGTGTATTCCAGACTAGGCATGCTCCATCTAGGGGCTACAGTATTGCTGACTTCCGTAGTCGTGCGAACTTGTGGTCAAATACCTAGCTGTGTAAGATACCAAAAAAACAAAAGGGGATTTGGAAACAGGGACCAGACATGTAGGAGAGGGAAATTTTAATAAGATGGTATATAATGAATATCAAGCTTTGTCTTGATGTCAGTGTGATAAATCGAAAATTATTATTGTTTTTTGGTGTGGTTCCTCCTCACCACCGCCACACCTCACCTTATTATTTCTCTTTCTCTCAGATCAGAAATTTTTGTTTCACTTGTCCCCAAACTGATAAATAGAACATATTATTGAATTGAGGCTTACTTATTTCATACTAAAAATGCAAGACATAATGCTATTAATGCAATTACAAAAGTACAACAAAAACTATTGTTTAATTGTAAAATAACATAGTTTTTCATGATTATAGTTTACTTGTCTTGATCCGTAGGAAGCCTTTTTTACTAACCTGTGATATATAGGCACAGATTAAAATTGATTCTATGTTATAAAAATACGCTGGATTTCAGATAGTCAATGTGACAATCAATCCGTTTGATTTTCGACATTTTGGCGCTGATAACAGCGTTTGAGTCCATGGAGCTAATATTTGTGATGATATAACGTCAGTTTTAGTACCAAATACACACACAGAAGCGCGTTGAATGACAAAAAAGTAACTGTAATTTCCTAGAATATTTAGTCCGACGATAAACATGGCATCTTGTTAGCCATATTTCATCTAGTCTATATAATAGATAGTCCGTTCTTCTTGCAAAATCTTTTTATGTGACGGAACTGTAAAGTTACTTCGGTACAAAAATCAATAAACAAGAGTTGCAGTTGAAGGTCTTCTTGCAAAAAATGTCTATGAAAGAAATAGTGGTGTCTATATGGTGTAACTTTTCAATCAATCGCCATTTTACTGATTCCTTTTATATTATTTACTACATTAGCCTACAAGCGAAATACCGAAAGAGAAATAAAAGTTTCAAGAACGTTTATTCTTGTACAGAAGAAAATTATCTCATATTGGCGCTTTGTGTCAATTTTAATTTCACCTTTATGGATAACCATTTACATAACCTAAAGGATTAGGTCGGCTTGTATCCATGGGTCTCGTTATAAGACTGAGTTGGCCACGAATCACGGCGAATATTTCCACTAGGTTGAGGTCTGCGTTTGCCGAGTTACTATATTTATTAATGTAAATTTCTTAGTAAAGTATCAAGTAAAAAACTAATATATTAATTTATGACGAAGTGTTTGGATAGTTGCTCACATAGATAAGTAGTTACTAAAGTAACCGACTTTACCACTTTTTACGGCATAAAAACTGAGAGACTTGTGCATTTTTGTACATATTATATTTTGACAGGATTTCTATTTCAGGTCTTAGTCCACTGGTTTTGAGGGCTGAAGGAAACTCTGCACCAGTCCTAGGGCAACTAGAAGCAGGAACATCGCTGACGGCTTTGACAGAAGACTCTCCTGCAGGAATCTCTGCGGACGTATCATCAGTACCCGCAGCTGCTTTTGCAAATGTTATGGGCAAATAAAATGTTATTACTAAATATAATTATATAGCATTTGATTGATATCACGGAAAGTACTAAAATACAGTTAATAACTAGTTCTGAGCCAATGGATTCAATAACATGTGTGTGTGTTTTGTCAAATATATAAATAAAGTATTTGTATGTTGTAGTTGACTAGTAATACTCATCAAAGATTGAATATCGAATTTTATTAGTCGGTAAATGGCGTCATAGTAAACTTTACTATGATGCCATTTACTGACGCTATACCCTTTAGAAACTTAGTCTCAGAAGCGGCACTATTTGACAATGCTGTCGCAAAGTGGATACACTGCTCAGTAAATTACTTACAATATAAATAATATAAAACTCGATCCATCATGTCTTAAGAAGAGTTGTAACATATATTAAAATAATAATTATGATCAAATTAAGCTTCAATGATTTGGAGAATTCCGGATTGTTTAAAATACTGCTACAGAATCCCGCATCATAAATTGTGGACCGATCAAAGTATTTCCAAATCACAATGAAACGAATGAAAAATCTAAGTGGAAGAATTAAGTTTCCAAAGTTTTGGTTGATTTCGTATTATTTAAAATAATTCTACGAAATCCCATGTCATAAATTATTGTGGTCCCAAATTTCCGTTTCCCACCATCTCTCCTTAAGTATTCTTAGTTCGAATAAAGCCGGCTGAACCGGAATGTGAAAACATTCCATCAAAATTAATCTGAAATTCCACAGTCACCACAAGTAGGTGTTAATTTTCTTTTCAGTAGAAATGCAAACTTCGATTGAATATGAGCAGAACGAACTATAAGAGTTTTGACTGATACATTGAATATGAGCAGAACGAACTGTAAGAGTTTTGACCGATACATTGAATATGAGCAGAACGAACTATAAGAGATTTGACCGATACATTGAATATGAGCAGAACGAACTATAAAAGTTTTGACCGATACATTGAATATGAGCAGAACGAACTATAAGAGTTTTGACCGATACATTGAATATGAGCAGAACGAACTATAAGAGTTTTGACCGATACATTGAATATGAGCAGAACGAACTATAAGAGTTTTGACCGATACATTGAATATGAGCAGAACGAACTATAAGAGATTTGACCGATACATTGAATATGAGCAGAACGAACTATAAAAGTTTTGACCGATACATTGAATATGAGCAGAACGAACTATAAGAGTTTTGACCGATACATTGAATATGAGCAGAACGAACTATAAGAGTTTTGACCGATACATTGAATATGAGCAGAACGAACTATAAGAGTTTTGACCGATACATTGAATATGAGCAGAACGAACTATAAGAGTTTTGACCGATACATTGCGGTTCAGCCGCCTATTTTCAGAACAAGGATACTTGAGTAGAGTTGGCTGGAAAGCTTTTCTCTCTAAATCTTACTTCAAATACTTTTGTCACAATATTATGTTATAAATATAAAGGAGATAAAAGAGTTGGCTCCACAGCACCTACAGATATATTTCAAATATTGCCACACAATGTATTCCTATATTCAAATCATCTGATAACCTCATATTATTTCTCTTAACACATCACACCGTTTCTTATAGCTCATCTTTTACGATTAATACAATATTGTCGAACAGCAGACTTCCGCTTGACATTAGACGCGCTACGTCACACACAACCTACTTTCAAGCATCGAGTCATAGCCCATTATCTTAACATTTATTTGTAATTATTAGTTATTATTTTATTAATTGTACAATTGTATGGGTTTTTTGCCTGAAATAAAAACATTTAGGTACTATTATTATTATCTAATTGTGTCTTTATCTCAGAGTAAATATCAATTATTTTATTTATTCATTTCTATGCCTCTAATAATTGTATAGTGAGTATGAATAAATCATTACAATCAATCAAAATAATTAATAATATGAATATCAAATGCACCTGCGCTGCTGTTCCATGGCTAATGGCATGGCTAATGGCATGGAACAGCAGCGCAGGTGCATTTGATATTCATATTATTAATTTTGATTGATGCATTGACTTTGGTCGTGTTAATGGCAATGGTCATCACACACTGAGTTGTCGTCGCTGCGCAGGGAGGTTTTTGCGTCACTGTGCTCTCAATGACATAGTTCGTAGGGTTTTTAACTCGGCTAATGTCCCATATATGCTGGAACTGCCAGGTCTAAGTAAATCTGACGTTAAGAGACCGGACGGGCTGACTCTGGTGCCGTGGCTGAGGAAAAGTTCCCAGTGAGTATACGCAGAATAGTAGAAATCTTCAGGATCGCAAAGTTAGTGTGCGCTACGCTGGCTAGGAATATTCGAAGGACACAAGCAAGGGCTGCGTCCAAGGTTTAATAAGCGGACTAATTTTATGAAATTTGCTTCTAGATCCACTACTAAAAGGCTGGACCACTACTTAAAGCAAAGCCCTTGCTGATGATGTAGTCTTGGTATTCGATAGTGATACAGCGCTAGAAGTTTTCATTAAAATGTGTGACCAGACCCTCTTAGATTTAAACATAAAATTGAACTTCCTTGATCGCGACTAGTAATGCATAGTTCTTTGCCAAATTTAATGGTTATCAAAATTTATAACAAACTACCCGACCATATAAAATGCAAAGATACATCATCATTATATTTTATAATTTATTTGTTTTATTCTATTGTTATTATTAGTTAGTTTCATTTGTAGATTACTGTAATATTTACCTTGTCATCATTGTGTATTTTTTATGTATGCATGATTGCCTGGAAGAAATCGCAATAAGCGATAAAACTACCACTAGAAATATAGGATATATTTATCTATTATTTTTGTATTAGCTGTTTGAAATAATGCTTTTTAATAAAATTAAATCTTCTCTAGATGAGCAATCGTTCAATTAGCGTCCAACACCATGTGATACAAAGTGACAGCTAAATGAACTAGGAAATGCATACATATATATCGAATACGCATTTTGTTACACAGTTACAATACACATCATTTAAATGAGCACCAGTATATTTAAAAATATTGCATCGGAAAGTATAACGACGTATTGAAACCGGGTAGGATAATCCCACTTTTTAAAAAAGGGGATATAGAGGATATTAGTAATTATAGACCCGTTTGCATTTTGCCAACTTTATCAAAAATTTTAGAAGCTATTATTAAATCGAGAATCGTTAAATACTTTGAAGAAAATAATTTATTTACAATGTCACAGTTTGGATTCAGAAAAGGCCGCTCAACAGAAATGGCTATAAGAAAAGTGGTATATTACATTCTAAAATCATTAAATACGTCAAATAAATGTGCAAGTATCTTTTGTGATCTTTCAAAAGCTTTTGATTGTTTGAGGCACGATATATTGATTTTAAAAATGCAATATTACGGATTTCAAGGTCATGAATTAAATATGATGATAACTTACTTACAGAACCGTAGTCAAATTGTCTCGATTAATGAACAAATTTCTACAGAAGGTAGGATGTCAATTGGAGTACCACAGGGCTCTATTTTAGGCCCAGTCTTATTTTTGATATATATTAATGATATTACCAATGCATTGCCAAGTTGGGCTCACATAAATTTATTTGCAGATGATACACATGTAGGTATCAGAGACAAATGTATACATAATTTAGAAAATAAAGTTAGTATCGTTAAGGAATCGTTAAAGGAATGGTTTGACGCAAATGGAATTGTTCTTAACTCTGATAAAACCATCTCTATGCAGTATCAGTCAAAGTTAGGTATTTTTGGGAATTCCGTTAGTAAAACAAATGTATTTCTATGTTATACAATAGATAATAAAAAAGCCATAATGCGCACATCGATAAAATTTGCAAGAAAATGGCAAGTGGTAATTATGCTTTATTTAAACTTAAGACATTACTAGATAAAAAGTCGCTCATCTCTGTCTATTATGCCTACGTGCATTCTTTTATAAGATACGCTATTACTGTTTGGGGAAATGCTAAAGATATCATAAAAGTCTTAAAATGTCAAAAACAGTCTATAAGAACAATTAACGGTTTGAAAAAACGTAGTCCTGCGAGAAAACACTTTAAAAAAGATAAAATAATGACAATTATATCACTTTATATTTATAGTTGTTTATTAGAAGGACACGAGGATAGGGAAATACCGGAAAAAAGAATTTCACGCAATAATAAAAAAGGGCGAATCCTACCAATAAATAGATTAGCTAAATGTAAGAAGCAGGGGCTTTATACCAAAATACTGATGTATAATAAATTACCTAATATTGTAATGGATCTCAATTTTATTACATTCAAACAAAAATAGAAGTATTTTTTGAAAGCAATCCTTTTTAAAAATTCAGCGAATATATGTCAATGCAGCTTGTGGAATCATCGTTCTTGTGTAACGAACAACCATAATAAAATATTAATAATAACTAAACAAAGCAATTATAATGTAAATATTTGTCATGAGAACTATTAAACTAAGAACTAATATTAAGTAATCGTATATAAATGAGATTTGTAAGTTAACTTTTTTAAGTTATTATTAATTCAAATGTAATAAGACTTGCCTGTAACGAACGTTATTTAAAGGTCAATAAATATTACTTTACTTTACTTTACTTTAACAAAATGTTTTTTTATAAATGAATCAATAGAAAAAGTTGAAATCATATCTTTGTTTAATTTAGAGATATTTTTCATTAACATTCACAGGGATTTGATACAGCAGCGGCGACTGATGTAGTTGTACCGTATGCGTTACCATCGGTCGCTAGTCTGACGTTGGTCGAGAGTTGTTGAGATTTCGCAGATGCCGAAGCTTCTGGAGTTAGAGGAGGTTCTTGAATTCCTCCTCTTCCTCCGGTTTCCAAAATTCTTTCAACCTGGCCTGAAAATTAAAAATGTCCGAAGTATAATATGATAGTGTTGATGTTAAATTTCGTATAGACAACTTTTACGCAATACTCGTATATGATGCCTTACGTTACATTACGCATGTCAGAAAGAAGACCTTTTATTTTTAGGTTACATTTATCATTTTAACCAAATTTTATGTAAGTATGAAACATGAATGAAATTACAATGTGTGAGTAAGTAAATTAGTATATGCACTCTGGAGAGATAGAGTTTACAGTAAAGTTTTATTATGAAAAATCTTATGTTGAAATACCTACTGCTGGAGGTGTAACATCGTAAATTAGATTGTTTATGTTCTATAATTTTTTACCCTTGCAATTTTTATAGAAAGCGCCTACACGACTTCATGAGAACAAATGTTGCTCTTATTAAACATAATATGTGATCAATGTACAGGGTCCAAACCCCTGCTACCTATTTAATGTCTGATACCTTCACGCATAAACCACTAAATTGATTTTCCTGAAAACGGCACAAAGACACAGCAGATCTTGGAAGGGGACAAAGGCTACATTGTTTGCTAAAAAAAGAATTGAAATTGTTAAACGATCAATAAAGTATTTTGTTATAGTAATGTAGTGAAGTATTAAATAATAATAATATAAATCTGTACAATATCTTTGGAAGAGATTAAGTTATTTATCTAATATTTCAAGTAAGTAAATGTTGGGCATCGGTAGAAAAATTTCTAGAAGTCTCAAAATTGTTGTTTTGTAGTAAAGTTTGGTATTATTTATAGGGAATTTGGAATCGTACAACAAACAAAGCAGGTCCAAAGTATTGTTAGGATTCCAACTAATCAACTACGTTAGTTAGAGTTATACTACGATAGACGAGGTATGAGACGAGGCTCCCTTTGATTTGGTTTTTAAATAAATATTGTATTCATTTGTAAATGTTTCATCTACTTGTGGCCCTTCCAGTAGTTAGGTAGGAATTAACTTCCTGTTTAATTATAGCCTTACCTTTTTTATTAAAAGAGGTAACGTTATAAAGCTTTGAATGTTCTAATGATGTAACTTGAATTGTAATAGTTTACCTAAAGTTTGATAAGGATCCAGCACTGCTTGGTTTCTTTGCTCTTCTACCGACATTTCCCATCCCATCCTGATCCCACGGGCGACGGTCGAGTGCAGGATACAAGACAGCAATAACAAGGAGACAGCCGCGGCGGTAGATTTCTTCATTGTGTTGCTGTAAAAGATTACTCGTTATAGAACCAAAAAAACGGACTTATTAGCCGATTATAAAATAAGGATAAATAACGTTTTCATTCCGCCATTTCGAAATACCTTTAAACTAATGTTGGATTAACCATACCACCGGCCGTGGGTCTAAAGACTGATTGACTGAAGACCACTGATTGATGATATATAAGTTCAGTACAAACGCAGTTCATAAACGGGATAATAATTGTCATACTTTGGACAAATTCCGAACTTGATTATTAATAACGAGCGAACTGTTTATTATAATTTTGTATGTGACACATTTTCATATGTAATGAACTAGTTTAACAAAACATTATTTTCCCAGTGGTATTGTTTTTCCAAGAGATATGTCCTGTAGTATGGTGGGTCCGAAATGGTTTCAACTTCGATAATCAAAAAACAAGGTTTAAAGAACATCTCACATCGCCTATACAGATGGCCACTGAGATCAATCACATTTCGCGAAAAATTTAACTGAAGCAGAACAAGAAGTTAAATATCAGTATCTAACTCTCTCGACGTGTGTTTCGCAAGAAAAAGACAAATGCTAAGGTGAGATGAGGAGTAAACTACTCGTACATTATAAGAACAAAATTTTAATTTTTATGCTGTTATCAAAACAAAGTGGGAAAACACTAGATATTATTTAAGTCACATCTGGTTTTAACTCATTACATTTAAACTATGATGTACTCGTATTATCAAACTCTTAGTAAAACTAGATTTCGTGTTAGCAAAGGCTATTATACCTTTGGTTTTGTTCACCTATACAGTAATATCTTAGGATACTGTACTTTATACATAATTGGAACTTGTTACTAAAGAAAAGTTAACCATTGCCATTTAATTGAAATTTAAATGTAGCTTAAGTAAACTTAAAATAATGAAACAGCTGTATAATTAGAATATTTGTTAGGTAAACTAATATGATGCCGATATCGAAAGAGAGCGTAGGGCGTTAGCGGTTCGTGGGAATATGCTGGCCTGCAGATTCGCTTGCTGTACGGACAAAGTAAAATTCATACTTTTTAAAACACACTGAACATGTACCGCAAAAAAAGGTCATAGGTTTTGTAGTTTTTAAAAAATAATATTATGGTAGACGCCAACATAAAACGTTAAAGCAAGTATTTTTTTTATTTATTGGACCCTAAGGTTTATAGAACGTTGCAGCTAAGAAGTTTTTTACATTGAAACTTTATTTGCATAGTTAGTTATTTATTTTCGATAGAAAGGTTTACTGAAATTATTGTA
This sequence comes from Ligdia adustata, assembly GCA_947049295.1. Classification (NCBI taxonomy): domain Eukaryota; kingdom Metazoa; phylum Arthropoda; class Insecta; order Lepidoptera; family Geometridae; genus Ligdia; species Ligdia adustata. The sequence continues at coordinate 8,723,047 of OX346238.1, forward strand.
ACAAAAAAAATACGAAATTGGTTCTGTAGTTCATATTTTCGATAAACTACCGACAAGGTTTTTTAATGGAAATCTAAATAAAATGTTCCATACAAATCTTACGGGTATTTTTGCAATTGTTAGACTAAACGTTTACCGAATCAAAATACTATAGTCACGAGTTTAGATATAAACGGCATAGATAATGATTGTACGTGTATCAACACAGCATCTACCAATATTTGTAGCGATGGCGACCGAGTAGTTAAAGGGGGTAGATTGCCGTGCGAGAGGTACGAGGTTCCATCCCACTCAACACGCAAGCAGAGCTTGAGCTACCGTTGAAGGAAAACATCGCAAGTTGAAAAATCTATCACCAAGCACCTAGCGGTGTGTTTCGGCGGCTCTTTTGAGAGCCAGTGTATTCCGGACTAGGCATGCTCCATCTAGGGCCACAATGTCGCTGACTTCTGTGGACGTGCGAGATTTTTGTCAAATGCCTAGCTGTCTTGAATAAAAAATAAATTGGCAATCGGGATACACATACATACACTAGCAAAAATCCTACGGGTTAAAATTAGTGCTGAATTCGCAAAATTTAATTGGCGGTAATGCTATGCACAATATGAAGTTCTTAAAAATTGCCCACTCATAAATTCTCAAGTTTTGAAGTCCCATTGACATAATTATGAAAGGTTAGCAACCGCGAACAAAGTCGCGGGTGCAGCTAGTCATAATAGAAATATGTTAAAGTAAAACTTCCACTTTTCCCCACTAGTAGGAATAGATGGAAAAAATGGGAGATGGTTTTAATGTATTACTACAGTAGGGATAGATCATTAGGGAGATGTGGAACTGCTGCACAATACGACAAACAAACGCTCTGTCTGCTCCATGCTTAAGACGAATATGTTAAAATAACTTACTCGGATGATTTAAAAGAGTGCTTATTAAATTTGTTAAGTGTGTTGAAATTAGATGTATCCAATAGTAGCGGCATTCTTTCTTCTACAACGTAATTTTTTTTATCAGGGGCTGCGTATGCGATTATTTTGGAGTCCATTATTTTCATTATGGTCCATTTTACAATCAGACAAGTAGAGATACTGTAAGGCGCCACCAGTTCATGGTAGAGATTCGGACTAGCACAAAACGGTTCGCGTTTACTTGGAATTACTCTTAAAATCGGGAATGATCGGGAGATCGGGAATCAGGGATTCTAGGCAAGCGCGCTACATTCTAGGCCACATCGTCACTTTACATCAGGTGAGTTGCGTTCAACAGCAAGCCTAAGCAAGCAAAAGATTAACGGCCTCGGGACACTAGTGTCTGTCGCGTTTCAGCTTCTTTGAGTCGGCTTCAGGCTTCAAGCGGCCAATCGTTTGTGGGTACTGCAATAGTACGATGTCCGGCTGCAGTATTAGTGCGCTCATCGAGTTTTTAAAACTTTATGAGCGTTGAAATTCTGAAGCCGGATCTTAGACTATAATGTTTCAGCAGTACCTAATTTAATTGAATATTTGTTTCGATTCGTTTACTCAGCTTGTATTATCTTGTGTATACATATAAATATTTTGAAATGTATCAGAAATAACAAGAAGAAATAAGGGTGTTTAGTTTTGTTAGGACTCCAGCCAGCATCAGATAGGTACTTAATTTTTCATTTGAAGTAAATTTTATAAGTTACCAATTTTATTAATATTATGATTATAATTTTTTTCTTTTTTGTAATTGTTTAAAACCATGCAATAAAGTAAATTTAAATTTGACTATGATCCACCCAGCTTAAGTTTATGCTACCACAAAACCTTGTTACTCCAGTGTCGACAACCAATTTGGACATTCTATAGTATTTTGTCCTTGTTTGTTTTTTGCACCGTTTGTATCTCTGAAATATAGAAAACTCTTAAAAAGTGAAATCTGACTTTAGTTAGTATTTTTTTACTGAAGTCAGGTAATAATTTCGTTTTTTCAGGCAGCAATCTTTATCTGCAATACAATGAAGCGATCTACCGCCGCGGCTGTCTCCTTGTTGATACTGTGTGGCGCACTGCACTCCACCTTCGCCGCTGGGATCAGAATGGAAGGAAACCAAGCATCTGATTCGCCAGGTAGGTAATCCGCAAATATCTGGTTAATACACTGATATTATAAATGCGCAAGTCTGTGTGTGCTTGAGATTTTGTTTGTTTGTTACTCCTTCATGCTCAAACGGCTGAAAGGATTTGGATGATATTTGCCATCCGAATGAATGGGTTCTATATTGTATCATTCAGTTTTATTGCATTTTTATGGATTTCCTATAAAAGAAGAAGACTAAGAAATACTCAGCTAATATTACTCAATCTAAACTATTATTACATATACTTTTAATATTTAAAACATGAATGTTCGGCATAAATAACTAATAAAGGAAAAAGAAAATTTTAAAATGTCATATTTTCAACCACCTTTTTTAAAATTTTCGTTTGCTGAATTGCCATGACGGAGTTGTTTTTATTTTTATGTCGATTTAGCACATATGTATGTGAATAACGACTAGTTGTACCAAAAGGGCAATTTTAGTCATTTTGTTTATTAACATAAACAAAATGACTAACTACGACAACAAAAAATTATAGCAGAAAGATTACCTATAGACCATTTAAGATCTACAGATAATACAAATGCTCCAACCAACGACTAGTTAGATATAATATAGAAGGTACAGTAGAGCTAATCAATGTAAACGAAGTTGGATTTTCTGCATCAATGTAAAGAACATAATATTTAATGACATTTGAAAATAGGCTCAACTATGTCACATGTCAAACTAGTTTTTTACTCAAATTAAGAGTGGATTCTTTATCAGCATTTCGGCTACACCTAGTCAGCTATTTATTGATAGAAACAAAACACGTTTTTGTTACAGGAGTCTCTGAAGGAAACCCTAAATCAGAGGACACTCATACATCAGCAGGAATGGAGCTGATTAATCTTAATGCTATGAACCAAGTGGCAAGTCTTGTCGGTAATGCGATGGCGCAAGTCATGGGCAAATGATTCTCTCACTATCGCCAGCCAAAACTACTCGAAATATAACAAAAATGTAATAAAAACTCTAGTGTGAAAGTAAATTACCCATTTTCATTATACTCTGACGGTAAAACTAAAGCCTGATGGCACACGAATAAGCACTCTTTTACAAAAGTACTGTGGTTCCGAGTTACCTACTAAGGTCAATAATTACCTCGGCAAGCCCTTAAACCTTACCCTAAACCTTTATCACTCCTACTCCTACGTTCGTAGTTCCTACCGCGAATGTTCCTACTCTCTGCTCAGTTATAATGACCACCATTCCTATTTTCTTACAGGACCTACTCTTAGTTTAGATATAGATCTTTACCACTTTCTCTAATATCCCTAAAGGAACTATTAAACCTCCTACCTAGCAATACTTACCACTATGTCCCAATCAGGTGATATATACCAGTAGATTCCTACGTCCCTATATCCCTGCGTTCCTATCATCCTAACATCGCTAGCCCTACTTATAAATCAGTAACATATAGTGTAGTTGTGTAATTGAACTCATTTACTGTAATCACTTAAGGATGCCTCAGACAAATATTTCATTTTGTGTACTAAATCTATCGTAAGCCATGGCTTCCACAACACGGGCCTTGAACTCATGGGGGGTCACAAATACCTCGATTTATATACGTAAGTTGTTTTTACGAATAAATATTTATCTTAATCTTATATACGTATATTGTCGTACATATAGGAGATATCTGCTGCCAAATAACCTACGGCAACAGACGGAGGTTGGAAGAAAATGGGATACGCAAGATAATAGTCTTTATATTATTTAATAATAGTATTTTAAGGAGACCAAATATACTTGACATTCATATTAATTGAAATATATGAATTCCATAGGTAAATAAACATAGAAAATCGTGGGAATGGAAAAATGCCAATAAGTGGGATTGAAAAATTAAATAAAGCAAAGTAGGACACACCACTAGCACAAGTAATACAAATAGCACTAACAGCATGCTTTTAGTGCTATTATATAATAGTTTTAGTTAGTATTATATAATATTTTTTCTATTTGTTGTACACTTCTGCGACTCTTACTGGACTGGACGCTGAATCCTTCTCCTCAGACTCAGCATTCAGTCCACAGCTGAGGGGAAACAAATGAAAATTGCAGAAACAAGTGAATATCAAAGAAACGATTAGTGAGCATCAGAGAAACAAATCAGCATCCCAGAATCAAAAGATCGTCGCAGAAACAAATAAAGTAGAATTTGGTTATAACGAAGCCTAAGGCCAATCCATTTTTAAGCCGCTAAACAAAACTGCACAGGAAAATAATGGTTTCTGCAATTTTCGACCTTGTTGTCATTTTTTATTTTTTGTTGTTTTGGGTCTTTCCTTTCTAATCGTTGAGAGACACTTTTACGATTTTCTTTTGTTTTTTAAATATTCATCGCGAGAGCAAAGGATTACGTACAAATCCAGGATAAAATGTTTATTCTATTTATTTCTGGGACGATCTTGATTCTGCGGTGCTCATTTGTTTTCTACGATTTTCATTTGTTTTATGTGATGTTTACACACACTCTTAAAAAAAAACTTTGATCAAATGGCATGAAGGTAGAAAGTATTTGATTTAAGATAAGATAAGATAAGACAACTCTTTATTAAAAACCAGCTTATACACTATTTAAAAAATAAAAACCAATACAAAAAACATGCTAGATTTCTAATGGCAGCCTTATCGCTTAAAGAGGTCTCTTCCAGGCAACCATGCACGTATAAGATATTACAAAAACTAGAGCGGCCTTAGCAAGGTAAACATAATAACATATAGGTACTAAACATAACTAAATAGATAAAATAGTTAACATAATTTAGAGAAAAAAAATATATATATACACAACGATATATTATTATTATATAACTACATACAAAACAAATTATAAAGATATGGATATGAAATTACTGATAAACTAAAACACGATTGTTAGAGTGATAGGTAATGTGCTATGACTCGATGCTTGAAAACGTTTAGAGAAGGAGCACGTCTGATATTAGTGGGAAGATTATTCCACAATAACACAGCTTTCACCGCGAAAGAGGACCCGTAAGAAACAGTGTGATGTGATGGGATAGATAATTTGAGGTTCTCCGATGATTTCAAGTTAAACGAGTGAGTTGTGTGGCAGAATTTAAAGCATCTCTGAAGGTACCGCGGAGAAGAAGGATTAAATAAGACATTATAAAGCAGACAAAGTATGTGAACATCCCGGCGACGGCGAATAGAGAGCCACTTGAGCTTAGTGCGATATTTGGAGACATGGTCATACTTGCGTAAACCAAATATAAACCTTATACAGAAATTTCGAAGGCGCTCAAGTTTATCGAATTGCTCCTGAGTGAGATCCAGATAACAAACGGCAGCGTAGTCAAGAATATGTAACAGAAGGGATTGTGCAAGCGCAGTTTTAGTGATAATGGGAAGAAAATTGCGTAGTCTACGCAAAGAGCCTGCGGAAGCAAATAGTTTGCGGCTCACTTCTGAAATTTGCGTATCCCAGGACAGATTGCAATCAAACACAATGCCAAGATTTTTGACGGTTTGGCTAAATGGGATAGTAACACCATCAAACACTACACGGGGCAATGTATCCCAATCTATTTGGCAGGTTATTTAATGAACTTTAATACAAATATACCATAGTACAAATGAGCTTAACTGAAATGAACCAAAGATGAAATAATAATTTGCTTTTTTTTTTTTTGTTCTCAAGATATTCTATTGTAATAATAACGTGTCTGATAATTGTTCACAAAAAATTGGTATTACTTTCGTATATATTAAAGAATACATATTTTGGTAATTATAGGGACTATACATAACCTAACAAAAACTATATAAAGTTATAAATAAGACTTTAATAGAAAAAAATCTGACAAAGACATCGGATGTCATTAATGTTGCTTATATGAATGAGGCTACGATCGCGTGGACAGTACTTTGCCCAAACACTGATTACCCCCAAAATCCATCTTCACAGAAGCAGTGGGACCGGCCGATCTGTGAGCAAGCGCGGAAACTTCTCCTTAATACGTGCTCCAGCTCATCAGATTGCGCCCGTCTCTTAGCGGTTTCTGAGTGGGAATCAGGTTTGTGGTTACAGGCACTTCCTTCGCCTAATACTGGGACCCTCCTTGACAACACTTCATTCAGAATCGCAATCTCCCTTTGCTTGGGTGCAACGTGTTGTGCTCTACACCGCTGCCAGTGTGGCGCAAATGTCGACCAGCTCGGTCACCATGGCCTATCTTGCTCGAAAAGTGCAGGCAGGATACCCCGTCACGCTAGCCTTAACGATATCCTTCGCCGGGCTCTTACCACCGCTAACTGTGCAGCTATTCTAGAACCGAGTGATCTTATGCGTAGTGATGGTAAGAGACCCGACGGCATGACACTTATCCCCTGGAAGATGGGGCGGCCTTTAGTATGGGACGCTACATGCGTCGACACTTTTGCACCGTCTCATCTTCCTGTTACTAGTAACAAGGCTGGTGCGGCGGCAGAGTCAGCTGAAGGCCTCAAAAGGCGCAAATATAGTAATTTAGATAGCGGTTATATGTTTGAGCCTTTTGGGGTTGAAACTCTCGGGCCTTGGGGACCAGGAGCAAAATTATTATATAAAGCCCTAACAAAGCGTCTAGTTGACGCTACTCGAGACCAAAATGCTGGCCTCTACCTGGGTCAGCGCATAAGTATTGCCATTCAACGAGGCAATGGGGCCAGCATTTTGGGTACTCTACCAACTGGCAGTGGTTTAGATTTAAGTTAGTTTTAATTTTTGGATATACGAGGCTTATAAGAGGCTTTTGTACATATAGTTTATAACTTTATATAGTTTTTGTTAGGTTATGTATAGTCCCTATAATTACCGAAATATATAATTTGCTTAGATAAAATATAGTTTAATTTAAGTTTCGACGAGACTGTTTTGCCTTGTTGACTTTGACTGTTTTTGACTGAAAAGATTTGCTGCAGCTGGCCTCGGGATGGGGTTGCTCAGGTCAGCGCTCCTCGGCTGCCCAGGGTGGTGGTGATGGTGGGTCATGGTGGTGGCTACGGACTGCTACTCTTGCATGCAGTCCTGACTGCTGGTGGTGGTCGTCCTTCAGACAGGACCCTCGGTGGCAGGCTTCCGGAGCTAGCAATGAACTGCTAGTTGTGCTAGTCAAGTTTAGCGCCAACTCTATGATGGTCCAGGCTCTGATCTCTTCTTCCAGTATTGCGGTAATCGGTCCAAGATGGCTGCCGCTACAAAATGGCGGAGTAAATTTTTTTTCATAACTCCGTCAATATGGGTATCAAATGAAAGGGCTCGACTAGTAAAATACTATTCACTAGAATAATTAAAAATCCAAGATGGCCGCCACAACAAATGTCGGGGGATTTATAATATTTTATTTTAGTCCATTAAAATAGAAATTCTATAAAAACATTTTGAATAAACTAAAGCAATGTTTTTTTTTAAAGAAATTTATTCTAGATCTTTTTTTAGGATTTGTTGTTATAGCATGATGTGCGAAAATTTTAACTACCAAGCTATCACGGTTCTTGAGAAAAAGGACGGACGGATGGACAGACGGACGGACTAACAGCGAAGTCTTAGTAATGAGGACCCGCTTTTATCTTCTAAGTACTGAACTCTAAAAACGTCAACAAAACAAGTTTGTTGTATCAGAGCCTCCCTTAAATATTTATTTTATTTTCTCATTTCGTCAGGATTGTCATCTTGAATTTTGAAATTTAATTCATTTGCACCAGTGTTTTAGTAGCCAATATAACTCGTTCGCTCAACCTACGACGAATAGAACACCAGGACGCAGTTTTTGTAAGTCATGACACTGACAATTTTGACACTAAAATGCGTATACAACAATAAATCTGTAAAAACAGTTCAGTAGATTTTATTACTAGTAATACTGGGTCTAAAATGCTGTAGCATGCTGGAAATCGCACATTGTGACAGTGACGGAGCGACTCGGAACGATACGCATTGTTCATAACAACGTACAAGATTTATTTACTTGATTAGTTACAATATATTATAAAATTTATTTGTATATTTTAATTGACGAGAAGTTAATTGGAACTAATGGATGGACAGTTTAAAAAAAATGTTAACGAAACATGACGTTTCGTAATTTTTTTAAGTTGTAGGTGATAATTGATTGACAGTGTATGATTTTTGATTAGGCTATTTAAAAGATGACGTACTAATCGTAAGGAGTGACTAAATTTGCAACGGCGCCATTTACTGGCTCAAATCAAATCAGTCAAATTAAAAAATACATATTATGGTCGCAGGGTCGACGTTTCGTTTAACTACCTTTTTTAACGTGGAGAAATGCTGCATGCATACCGCTCCACCACGGGAAGGCAGAGCGGTTATGTGGGTCTCTTACTCACTAAAATTCCCACGGTATCACTCCCTGCCGATAACTGGCGGGACACGGGAACGGTGGTGACAGCGGTATCCATGTATATTTATAATTGTCTCTTAGAAATTTTTGACGAGAAAGAAAATCTAACGATAAAACCGAATCACATACCATACAATGTTAGAGATCGCAATAGACCGGACGTACTTCTAACAAAACCAAAAGTTCGATTAGCCAAAGTAAAGAAACAAGGCATCTGGATTAAGATATGTAGCTAATGTAGAATATTATGGAGTGCGCTGTAGATTTTGCGGGCCCAATGAAAGATACTTTATAAAGTTAGCACATAGTTTTATTTTAAAATTTGCACACAAAGCTTAAGTTAGGTTACAGCCATCTTTTTTTTTCTTTTTTTTTTTTACCAAGCAACAATCATAGAGAGAGAGTAATGACATAGAGTATTGATTTAACTTTTTCAATAAATGGTGCGTTCACAAAAATATCTCCAACATTCCCCCTCGATTGTAATTTGTACAATAATTAAAAAATCGTTAGGTTGTGAACAAACCATTAACAACAATTGGACAAAACTGAAAAGTAAGAATTAGTAACCATTATAAAACAAAAAATATTAAGAAAACATACTAGATATATATAAGACATTTATGGACAATATTAGAAACATTACATTTGTCCACTATGTAACTGTCATACATAATCAATAGTAAACCATAAGTAGTTACTACTAGGGATAATAAAATTTAAGTCTTTCAACTCTGCAAAATGAAACCAAAACAAAAAAAAAAAACAACTAAAATTCTCACATTAATTGTTAATAAGTTTACAGTAAGCAGATAAATAATCACATTCAAATGTAGAGAGTAGAATTTACATTACTTTAATCAATCTTTTCATTTCACTTAATCTTTCAGCAGAAACAGTTTTAGTTAAAATATCTGACAAATTTGCTTGTGTTGGTACAAACTCAACTTGAATGCACTTGTTGATAACTAAATCTTTCAAAAAATGATATTTAATGTCAATGTGTTTAGCTCGTTTGCTATTTTCTAAGGATTTTGATATTTGTATGGCACCTTTATTATCTATATATAAAATACTTTTCACTTCACATTTCAACGGGTCACTCAGTCCATTTAGGTCACAATACAGTCCTTTCAGATAAATTAAATCACACACACTAGTAGCCGCAGCTACATATTCTGCCTCCACTGTAGACAGCGACACACAAGTCTGCTTCCTTGAGAACCAAGCAGTCACATTACCATTATACAATGTGATAGAACCTGACACACTTTTCCTGTCAGTGGCGTCTCCTGCCCAGTCTGCATCGGAATATGTTTCCAAACTTTCTGTGTTTGATGGAGTATACATTAAGCCTTCATCTTGGGTTCCTTTTAGGTATCTCAGTATTCTTTTAGCCTGTATCCAAGTTGATTGAGTTGGTCTATCTAAAAATTGGCTAAGGTAGGACACAGCGTAGCTAATGTCAACACGAGTGAATGCTGACACATACAGCAAGCTACCAATCAGCTGTCGATAGGGTATGTTCTCAATTATGGGTTCGTTCATATCTTTTTGAAAATCTTTAGTTATTGGTGTGGAAGTGGCTTTACATTCAGACATTCCAAATTTTTCCAACATTTTAGATATTTGTCTTTTCTGTGTCAACTTCAGGTAGTTTCCTTTTCTTTCAATTTCTATTCCTAGGAATGTTTTTGGTTCTCCAAAATCTTTGACTTGAAATTCTTTCTTTAGTTTTTCTACTACTTTGTTGACATTTTCTTGTGACCCAGTCAAAATTATGTCATCAACATAAATAACCATCCAAACATTTATGTCTTTTCCAGTATATAGACAGTAGTCACGGCTTGATCTTTTCAGACCAATTGTTTCAACAAATGCGTTAAAAGTCTCATTCCAACATTTGGGACTCTCTTTTAGACCATATAATCCTCTGTTAAGTCTCAGTACTTTATTCTCTGGAATATTCAGTCCTTCAGGGGGCTTAATATATATTTCAGACTCTAATTCCCCGTTTAAAAAAGCTGTAGGTACATCTAACTGTCGTAGTGACCATCTTTTTGATACTGCATGTGCCATTAATGTTCTTACTGTTGAGATTCTTGCAACTGGTGCATAGTTCTTACCAAAGTCTTCATCTTCTTTTATTTGAAAGCCTTTTGCAACAAGTCTGGCCTTTTTCTCTCCATTATCTTTTGTCTTAAAAATCCATTTAGTGTCAATAGCCTTTTTATTCGCTGGTAATACACTTTCTGTCCAGGTATTCATTTTCTTTAACGCATTTAATTCTTTCTTAATGGCATCTCTCCATCCATTATTAAGAGCTTCATTATAGCTTTCTGGAACTTCTCCTTCACTTATTAAGCAGTATGCTTCATGTAACTCATATTCACTGTATATTTCTGGTTTTCTTACAATTCTACCACTTCTTGTTACACGTTCGACCTCTTTGTCTGAATCTATCTGCACTTTTTCATCTTCTCTTTCTTTATCTTCATCTTTTTCTTCTTCATAGTAATAATTTTCGTTTTCTGTGTAGTTATCTCTTTTTTCTTTATTTACTTCTGTATACCTGATATTACTTTCATCAAATCTTATGTCTCTTGTTGTTGTTATTTCATCAGTTTCTGGATTCCAAATCTTATATCCATTTGTAGCATATCCTACCATTCTCACTGGTATTGATCTTGCTTCTAATTTATCTCCTTTGGGCATTGCAACCATCCAGGCTTTACATCCAAAAACTTTTAGTTTATCAAGCATCATAGGTTTTTCAAACATTTTTGCTGGTACTCTATTATTTATAGCTCTCGATGGACATCTGTTTATCAAAAATGTTGCTGTTAATATAGCTTGACCCCATAGGTGTTTAGGCAAGTTTGACTCATCAAGTATTGTCCTCGCTTTATCATAGATTGTTCTATTCATCCTTTCACTTTTTCCATTCATTTGAGGACTGTAGGGCAGTGTGTATTCTAATTTTATGCCTTTTTCATTGCAGTAATTTTTGAAATAATTTGACGTGTACTCACCACCATTATCACACCTTATTCTCTTAACCTTAGTGTCTTTATCTCTTTCAATCATATTTATGAAATTTATTATATTCTGTGCCGCTTCAGATTTCTGTTTCAGTAGGTATGTGTGAGTAAAGTGGGTATAGTCATCAATAATTGTTTGGAAATATCGGTGTCCTTCTTTTGTAGGAGTTCTAGTTGGTCCTGCAACATCTGAGTGCAATAACTCACAGACTTTTCTCGATTGTTGTCTTTCAATGGGTTTAAAGGGTAACCTCGTACTTTTCCCTTTCATACATGCATCACATGTTTTATTTGAGCTCGATAATCCCAAAATATTTAACCCTTTTCTGTTCAAATGGCCAAGTCTTTTATGCCATATATCTTCATCAGTCTTTTTGCAAATATTGCAGTCTTCATTTTGTTCTTGTAATCTCAGTTTTAGAATGTATAAGTTTCCTGCTTTTTGCCCTCTGTACATTCTTTTTCCAGACTTAATTATCACTTCATTTTTTGTGAATGTCACTGATTTCCCAGTTTTAGTAAGACAGTCTACAGATATTAAATTGCGTTGCAATTTGGGTACTATGTAACATTCCATAGTCACTGTTTGGTCTTCATACTTTAATTTCCAAATTCCTTTTGCTCTTGATTGTAATTGGGTTCCATTTGCAATGGTTATATTTACCGGAGTCTCTAATTCCTTTATATCAGTAAGATGTTTAGCATCATTTTCTTTTATAAAATGTTTGCTTGCTCCCGAGTCAACAATGAAATGCTTTTCTTTGCCTATCTCTATTGTTTCTTTTACTCTGCTCTCAGCAATGAACATTTCATTATTACTATCTGTCTCTGTGGCCTCAGCCATTTCTGCTCTTTGTTTGCTGTAACCTCTTCTGATGTTTCTACCTCTTGAAATTGATCTTTGTTGATGTTGGTTGTTCTTTTTACACTGGAAGGCTTTATGACCATCACGTCCACATTTATAGCAGGCGAAAAAACTTGTTTCTGTTCCTGCTCTGAAATTCTTTTTAGCTCCTTTTATTTTAATCTCGGTGTCTAATAGGCGAGTCTTAACAAAGTCGATGTCAATTTCTTTTTCTTCGCTCATTGTCTCTATAGCTGTTATCACGGTGTCGTATTCTTCTGGCATCGTGATCAGTAAATGACATACCTTGTCGTTCTCATCAAGTTTGGATCCCGTCGCTTCCAATTCGGCCACTAACTCATCAAATTTGAGGAAATGTTCCTGCAGAGGCATGCCGCCACACCGCATTGTCATCAACTTTTTACGAAGGTGCAACTTGTTAAACACACTTTTTCTTTCGAATACTTTTTCTAGATGCTCAAACATGGCCGCCGCTGTGGGGCATTTCTTCACAATTTCCAAATACTTATCGGACAGACACTGAACTATTATTGATCGTGCCCTGGCATCTTTTTCAGTGCTAATTTCCGCTTTATCTTTCTTCACTAATACATCGGTCAGGCTTCTTTCCTCCAACAAAATTTTCACTCGAAATTTCCAATTTGCGAAGCCGGCAGCGTCTTGCAATTTGGGCAAATTTATTGGAGGGGCCGTCATTTTAGAGTGCAAACCACGCTCTGCTGTAGAATATTATGGAGTGCGCTGTAGATTTTGCGGGCCCAATGAAAGATACTTTATAAAGTTAGCACATAGTTTTATTTTAAAATTTGCACACAAAGCTTAAGTTAGGTTACAGCCATCTTTTTTTTTTCTTTTTTTTTTTTTACCAAGCAACAATCATAGAGAGAGAGTAATGACATAGAGTATTGATTTAACTTTTTCAATAAATGGTGCGTTCACAAAAATATCTCCAACAGCTAACTTACATGGCAATGATTTTAGGTGTAAATTAAAAAGAATTCTTCGAATTCACTGCTTTTTACTCAGTAAAAGAATTCTTACAAACTGATCTGACTGAATATTCATTCTCGAATTAATTAAAAATGTATATTGACATTAAACAATACTTGACTTGTAATGTTACCAGACTGATACATAACTAAGTATTATGTATATAGCAATCTGACATCAATATTACATTTAACATTATTATCTAGACACAAATTTATTTTTTCTAATTTTTCTTTAAATTTTAACTCTTGTTTCGTCATAATATTATAATTCATTATTGTACGTATTGACTTGCCTAGTGTAACAAACGCAGTTATAAGGCCTAAATATAATATGATGTTGATGTTAAATTTCGTTTAGACAACTTTTACGCAATACTCGTATATGATGCCTTACGTTACATTGCGCATGTCAGAAAGAAGACCTTTTATTTTTAGGTTACATTTATCATTTTAACCAAATTTTATGTATGAAACATGAGTGAAATTACAATGTGTGAGTAAGCAAATTAGTATACGCACTCTGTGAACTTAAGTTTGTGTTAACACAAAACCTTGTTTCTCGAGTGTCTGACAAACTATTTGGACATTCGATCTATAGTATTTTGTCCTAGTTTGTTTTTTGCACGGTTCTAAAATGTTTTAACTTTGTAATTGAGGTCATGTTTAACAATTTTTTTTTTATGGTAAGACCGTTTGTATTTCTGAAATATAAGTAAGTTCTTGAAAACTCTTAAAAGAGTGACATCCGACTTTAATTCGTAATTTTTTTGAAGTCAGTTAATAATTTCATTTTTTCAGGCAGCAATCTTTACTTGCAATACAATGAAGCAATCTACCGCCGCGGCTGTATCCTTGTTGATACTGAGTTGCGCACTGCACTCCACCTTTGCCGCTGGGATCAGAATGGGATGGGAAATGTGGGTAGGAGAGCAAGGAAACCAAACATCTGCTTCAATAGGTAAACCGCAAATATCTGGTTATTACACTAACATTATAAATGCGCAAGTCTGTGTGTGCTTGAGAGTGTGTTTGTTTGTTACTCTTTCATGCTCAAACGGCTGAATGAATTTGGATGAAAATTTGCCATCCCAATGGCTTGTGATTATTCAATTGTAGTAAAAACAAAAAAAAAACAGGAATCTCTAACACTAATCTTAAACACTAACTAAATTATAATATATTTATACATTTGTAGTACTTGTGATTTATATTGATTCATTCGATTTATATGGATTTCCTATAAAAGAAGAAGACTAAGAAATATTTAGCTAATTTAACTCAATCTATACTATTATTACATAAACTTGGAATATTTACGCGAATACATCATCTTTTAAAACATGAGTTAATAATATATGGCATAAATAACTAATAAATAAAAACGAAAATTTTAAAAAGTTATTACTCTCTCATATCAGAATCTCCTTTTTTGCATGTAAATTTGTCAAAAAGATATACTTAACACGTAACGTACAATAGAACCTATCAATGTAAACGAAGTTGGATTTTCTACATCAACGTAAAGAACAATTTTGAATAGGCTACTCAACTATGTCACATGTAGAACTATTTTTTTACGAAAATTAGGTGTGAATTCTTCATCAGCTTACAACTTTTGGCTGTACCTAGTCTGATATTTATCGACTGACGCAAAATTAATTTTTGTTACAGAAGTCTCTAAAGGAAACCCTAAATCAGATGACACACATACATCAGCAGGAATAACGGTGATTAATCCTAATGCTATCAACCAATACACAAGTTTTGTCGGAAATACGATGACGCAAGTTATGGGCAAATGATTCTCTCACCATCGAAAGCTAAAACTAGCCGAAATATAACAGAAATGTGAAAAAAACTCGCTAGTTCCAAATAAAATTACCCATTTTCTGACTAACTCGTGGTTCTTTTTTTAGTCTTATTGATAATGCGCTAACACTTCATACTCTGACGGTAAAACTAACGCCTGAAAAATACAAATAAGCACTCTTTCACAAAAGTACTTAAATATTCGTGTGGTTCCGGATTGCACTATATTTTGTAAGAAACACTTGTTGCATTATATTTACTAAGAATGTTTCACTTTTTTTTGTGTGTCTGTAATAATGAATTGAACTATCTATGTTCTTAGTTCCTACCACTGCTGTCCCTACTCTGTGCTCAGATGTTCACTTTTTTCAGAGGTAAAAATAAATATAGAAAATCGTAGGAATGTAGAAATGTCAAGAATAGGGTTAAAAAATAAAATATTTCAAAATAGGACACACCACTACCGCAATTAAGATAAAAATAGCACAAAAAACATACTTTTATATAAAATTATTCTTCTGATACTCGTACAGGACTGGACGCTGAATCCTGTCTCTTTGTCAGACTCAGCATTCAGTCCACAGCTGAGGGGGTTCACTACGCTACTTCGAACTGCGTTACAAATTTTTCAACTGTGATGTCTCATTGAACATTCGATACATATGACATTTATTTCATATGTTTCATAGGACTAAAGTTCGTTTGCCCCATGTCTCATCTCATCTAAACTAATACGTTTTACTTAAGTGTTGTTGTATCAAAGTTTGCTTGATCCGAATCATTTTTTGACTAATTACTGTTTTAAACAAGTGAATATCATGTAAAACAAATGTAAATCGCAAATGAGATGAAAATAGAAAAAAATGCTAGTTATTAGAGTTCTATTCTTCATCAGTGTCAGACAACAATTCATCTTCGGATTCAGTGCCGTTGTGGCTGCTTGCTTTCACTTTCTTCATTGTAGATGTAGGTGGCGAGAATGATAGTGCCCTATTATTCCTTTACACTTGTCCAGACCCACTCGGCAGATAAATCGAGCTCTGCAGGAGTCTCTTCTAATAACAAAACTCCCAAAAATTCCTCTTTTTCCGGCTGACCAGGCTCTTTTGAAGGCCAACGCCTCAATGCATCAGCATTTCCTATTTTTTTTCCTTCCACATACTGTATTTCATAATCATATGAATTTAATAGCAGAGCCCATTGCAATATTCTCGGTGAAATTATATTAGGAATTGGTTTTCCTGGTCCAAAAACTTCTAGACGAGGACGGTGATCAGCTTTAATCAGTATTCTTCTTCCTCTGATATACTGCTGAAATATTTTTAAACCTAAAATTATTGTTGCTGCTTCTTTATCAATTTGTGCATAGTTCCATTCATGAACATCATAGTCCTCGAAGCGAACATAATTGGTCTCACTGTTCCGTCTTCCATCTCATGCTCTAATACTGCCCCGAGGCCATATTCAGATGCATCACAAGACATTACCATTATCATAATGTAGCAACGTATCCTCACTTGACAGCATTGCCTTCAAACTCCCAAATGCTTCTTGGCATTGCTTATTCCAAACCCATCTCGCATTCTTCTCCAGTAACCTGTATAATGATTTTGTTGGCTTTGTGCGGTAAAAATCTGTCATAAAAATTTAACAGGCCTAGAAATGCCTGTAGCTCTTTTAAATTTTGTGGTGCTGATGTTTTCTCTATAGCATCAATTTTATCCATTGTGGGATGTACATTTTCCTTTATTCACCTTTAATCCAGCTTCCTGTAATCTGTGTAACACCATATCTAATCTTGCATTATGACTCTTTACATCATTTCCACTTATAACAAATGTTGTCTAAAAAGACTGCTATGCCTGATATTCCAGCTAGCAACGAACTCATTAACCTTTCACCCCAGGAGCAGCTTTAACTCCAAAAGCTAATCGCTTCACCATATGCTTTCATATACTTTCACTTGGGTATACGCTTGTTCTAAGTCAATTTTTGAAAATACTCCTTGCAACTCTACAAAAGCTTCACTAAGTGTTGGTAGAGGGTAAGTGTCTGTGTTTGTTTCTTGATTCGCCGTTGATCGATAATCTCCACATAATCTGACCTTTCCATTTGGCTTTGGTACCACTACTATAGGAGTAGACCAATCCTAGTGTGCAGTTGACTCCAGCACTATTTCATTCACTAATCTATCTATTTCCTTAAAAACTTCCTGTCTGCGAGCGAAACCACTGGTCTGCTTTTAAGAAATTTTGGACATGATCCTTCTTTTGGCGTAATACTTACTAAAGGTCCTGTATATTCCCCCAATCCTGGTTGAAATACTTGGTCATGTTTGTTAAGCAAGTTTCTAATTTGTTCTTTCTTATTTGGTTCTATTTTTAAACTATTAATACCTTGAACTATTATTCCGAGATCAGAAAACCAATTCCTTCCCAGTAAACTGATACCGCTTCCTTTTGCAATCAGTATCTTTAAGATTATATTAACATTTTTAAATTTCACTTGTACTGGTAATATCAACTTCACTAAATCACTAATTGATATATCTTATAAAGACTATAATTCTAAAACCGAAGCTGATATCAGAAATAATCCCAAAGAGTTTTGGAAATTTATTAAAGATCAGAAATCGGACCGAAAGTTTCTTTGTGAGTTTGAATTTGGCGGTAGGACTGTTTCTGGCAGTGAAGCTGCCAACACGTTTGCCAACTATTTTAAATCAGTCTTTCTCACGGAGTCTCCGAAACTGTCGGTTGAGGATGCTGAGAGCGAGGCAGCAAACTCTTTATGCTCATCCCGCATATCGGTAGACAGGATTGGCTCACGCGATTTATTTGTAGCAGTACGTAAGCTAAAGGCAAATTCTTCCGCGGGTCCAGATAGTATACCACCCTATACTATCAAAGACTTTTATGAAATATTTAAGTCGCCACTATTATACATTTTTAATTTATCGTTAACTACAGCTACTTACCCATCCAGGTGGAAACTATCTCGTGTTATTCCTATACCCAAGAATGGCTCCAAGTTAAAAGTCGAGAAATATAGACCTATAGCTGTTATGTCAGCATACGGCAAAGTTTTCGATTCAATTCTAAACCGAGACATCACCAGGCAGACCAGGACGCAGCTGAGTGATGCACAACATGGGTTCAGAACTGGTAGATCTACCGCCACTAACCATATAAATTTTCTGGACTATACTCTTACAGAAATGGATTTGAGGAAGCAGGTTGATGCAGCTTACTTCGATTTTAAGAAGGAATTCGATCGAGTGTATAACGACGTGTTACTTAAAAAGTTAGCAGCTACAGGTTTTACTCCTACCCTGCTGAACCTTTTTGGTAGTTATTTTTCAGATAGGTTCTAATATGTACAGCTCTGTAACTACCGCTCAGACCCGTATATGACCTGCTTTGGTGTGAGTCAAGGAAGTAATCTCGGTCCAACCCAATTCCTAATCATGATTAATGACTTGCCGAATGTTGTCAGAGCAGCTAGATGCCTTATGTTCGCGGATGATTTGAAGCTGTTCTTGGGTATACGAGATACTACAGATTGTAAAGCCCTGCAGAGGGACATCGACAGTATTGTACCGTGGAGTGAGCAAAACCAATTAGAGTTTAACGAGAGTAAGTGTAAAGTTGTAACGTTTACCCGGTCTTGTTCACCAATTGCATACGACTACAGTATTCACGATGCACGTCTCGAGAGAGTGCAACACATTCGGGTCCTCGGCTTAATCCTCGATTCTAAGTTAACATTTAATGACCACATTGTGGAGATGTGTGCTCGAGCTCACAAAGCACTATTATTTGTGATTAGGCAGTGTAGGCGTTTCCTAGATAAGGGCACCATTGTCGCGCTCTACTATGCGTTTGTACGAAGCAAGTTGGAGTACAATTCAATTGTCTGGGACCCGCACGAAAACTTGTATGGACTCATGGTAGAAAAGGTGCAGCGAAGGTTTGCTCGTTACCTGTTTAGTAAAATGTATGGATACTATCCCTATTTATATCCGTCCCTGTTTGTAGCGGGTATGGTGGGCATGAACACATTAGAACTGAGGCGGAAATGTGCCTTACTTGTTTACTACTACCGGATTCTTCAGGGTAAGATTGGCGACACGTCTACTTTATCGCGTCTCTCACTGGTAGTACCGGAGCGGGTGCGTCGGCTGGAGGTGCGGCGCCTACTCGCACTCGCGGCGCCGCCGCCGCGCACGATCACTACGCGGTACGGACCCTCCAATCGCGCCGTCTCTCTGCTTAACGCGCTGGTTGCTCAACACCAGGAAATCGATATATTCCATGACAATATTAATGTATTTGTAAATTTTTGTGAGCGTTTTTTGACTTAATTAAAATTTAATGTTTCTTTTTTGATTTTGTGTGTAATTTTTAATTTTGACTTTTTTTTTAATTTTGACTTTTTTTTTAATTTGATTTTTATATTGTATATTTGTTATATGAACGAATGCATGTTGAATATGTGTATCTCGCCACATGCCTTGGCGTTGCTGTGAATGTGGGAGAATTGAATAAATAAAATAAATAAATAAATAAACTTGCCGTCGATATATGATTTCAATCCAATATCAGTGGTCTCTAACCGAGGCAGTTTTCCTTTCCATATGAGTATGGCTGTATTTTCATTTATAATAGTGTATGGGCAGCCTGAATCCACTTCCATTAGCACTTCTGATTCATTCAGAAACACTTTGATCTGGAATGTCTCCACATCATCTTGTCTAATACTATTAAGACCAACCTCATACAGCACATTACCATCAGAGCTTTTCTTCTTTTGTTTTGCTCTTGTTAAACAGGCAGCTTCAATGTGCCCAGTCCGTTGACAATGTCTGCATTTGCTCCACCGGAATCTGTATTCACCTCTATGCTGCTTGCCTTAACGGAAACACTCAGAATTTTCACTATTAGTATTATTTATCTTATTTATTTCTATGGGCACTTCCATATCAAATATCCTCGGTGTGGTGCCACTAGAGCTATTAAACTTGCATCAATATTTGCAGTTTCAAGTGACAATGCAATTTCACAAGCCTGTTCGAAAGTCAATTTGTTCTGCTCCCTGTCCCTGTCTGCTTCACCAACCTTTCGGGTTAGCAAGTATTCTTTGGAGAGGTCGCGCCTGGCACCGACAGTTTGGTTGGATAATCCGCTGCGAGTGTTTTGGGTTGATGCACTTAGTTTCCTTAATATAATAGCACATTTGCTATCACAAATAACTCTTTACGACGCCATTAGGAGCAAATCCCAACGCGCCATCTTCTCCCAAATAGAGAAAGACGATCCGTTCCGTCACTCGATATTCGATTAATCGATTCACAAAACGTATCAATAAAATTAATATGAAGTAGACAGACACAGATAATTTACGAATCAATAAAATTTATATGAAGTAGACAGACACAGATAAAATATTTTCGGTTTATCTGTGTCGAAGAGAATACCATCATGAAGTGAGTAATATTCATAGTTGATTTACGGTACAATAATACCAACTACGCGGCATTCAGCGGTTATTCCTCATGAATTCATGAGGAATATTCTCTATTATTATATAATCATTCGATTGGATACGATATTTGCTTGGCGTTTACCGTCCATTTCCACGGCATTCAGCGGTTATTCCTCATGAATTCATGAGGAATAACGCTAGGCCATCTAAACGATACGGAATAAGTAAAATCAAACGTAACGTTATAACCGATTTACACTAGTAAACGAAAATTAATTTATTATCGAGTCGATCGATATCTATCAACTAAGTTGCCATTACAAAATATAGTAGCGCCGGAGCGGTATTGCTACTGCAAATAGGAAAGATTCTACTTTCTCTCAATTGTAGGCTTCACATTTCGCATTTATTTAGTTAGTTACCGAAATACGATAAAATATAAAAACAGATGCTACAGTATGAGATGTATGTTTAGATACAAAAATAAAGTATGTTGTTATAGTAATTCAAATAAAGTACGGTTTATACGAACTGCATGAGCACATGAGCACATCGTTAGGTGTATAATTATTTAAATATCATCACTATCGGGAATTGAGTCTTTGTCTGCGTTGACGGCTGTCGTGAGTAACAGCTACAATGTACAATCGGCTGGCGCCTCTTTAATTTGTTTGGTGATTTTGATTGAAAATCCAAACTACTACACTGATTTCATAAAAAACAAATAAAGAGTTGTTTACTCAAAAATCATACAGGTCCAAGACTCACATCATAAAGTTCGCGTCAATAATTGTATTGTCAAAACAAAACTAAGCACCATAAAGTTATAAAGCCAGTGAGAGAGGTCCCCTTACTATAAGTGGTAATGCCAGTGAGAGGAGTTGCTATGTTCTCTGAGATAGAGTTTCATAGAAGTTGAAGAAGAACGTATGACCAAATAGTGATCATGTGCAAATTGTTTTCCTGTGGAAAATCGATGCACCGCGAGCAGCTTAGTCGTCCTTTTGTTCCTGATGTTTACCTTCGAGACAAGAACCATCGTCACGCAGTATGAAACAGTCTCTCACGCTAAACCTCCGATGTGCTCAATGCTATGCTGAGCTCTAATAGTGTTTTTGATATTTTTCCGTCTTGTCTAATAGTGAGTTTGAAGTGACTGTGACTGGAGAGAGATTCTATCCGTATGTGTGAGGTATGATGAGGAGTCATCTAACAGTGCATCTAGTATCGCGTAGTGCTAAATATATAAATAAATATATAACGAAACTTCAATTTTGATACTTTACTTAAATAAGGAGGCATTCCTTCTTGGTTTCCTTGCACTCCTGCCCTTATATTTGGTCCCATGCGGATCTCACGGCTGAAGGTCGAGTGGGTGCATTGCTTCAGTGTACTGCTGCAAAAGATCACTCGTGATAATGCCTGAAAATAGTTATTTGTTATACAGGAGTGCAACGTTGCTTTTTAACCGCGTGCTCACTTTTGAAGACCGATCAAGCGAAGGATTATAAAATTGAATTCAAAAATTAGAATCCTGAGCGTAGGCGAGGGAATTAAAAGAGCACAAGGTGAAAAATCTTTGCACTCGAGTGCAACACGTAACTTTTCATTCCACCTCAGCGAGGAAATGACTACATACGAAAAATAAAAAATTGAATCACTCATTTTAGTTTTTTGACTTATTTTTAACATTATAACAAGGTTTTAACAATATGACGTAAAAAGACAATGGCGCGCGCAAAACAAATTAAAAAAAAAGTACAGCGAAAAGGTTCCGAGGCTGAGTTTTTAACAAAATAAAAAAGGTTGTAAGATGAGTTCGGCACCATAGAAGTAGAAGTAAATAGGTTGAAGGAGGTTTTTAATTCACAAACTTAGTGCACACGATATTCTAAACTCAAATTTACTTTATCCTCTAGCGGATAAAAACGGCTTTTGCACTCAGATATCGAATAGCAAAAATACTATTTCGGAGATGGTGGGATGAAAAATATATTTTTCTGTGGTCGGATGCGTCCTAATGAAACTACTTTCTACTTTCCTTTGTCATTGTCCTCGCCATGAACAATGTTCACAATTAACATTCTAAAAACAAAATAAAGAAAGACATTTACTTAATGATTACTTAAATTGTATCATAAACTTTTGTAATCACCATCTTCGCTAACCTTGAAAATGACACGTGCTACACGATTTTCTATGATGCTCAATTCTCTCTTATTTTGCTTACTTCTGCAATATTCACTAGTCTATGCGATACTGTTTTGTTCGTACGATACTCACTTGTTTCCAAGATGTTATTTTTTTTAAAACATTGAAGTTTTGCTTGACTTTAGCTAAAAAACTGCTTTCAATCAGTAGACCTACTTGTTTAGGTGAAACGAAGCATGGCACAAACAAACTTTAGTTTTCTAAAACATTGCATGTAATAAATGTGATATGTATTGAGTGTTCAACGAGACAACATCATAATTAAAATGAAACAAGTTTAAACGTTCTTTAAATTAGTCCACAACTTTTTTTTTTTAAATACTTGTTTTGTAGTTTTGTTGTTACGGAGATAAAATTATAATATATTCTTACCGCAGTATTCAAAAGTCCCTCTTAGAATTCTCTATCGCTGTTGAAAACAGAACAAAATAAAAATTACTATAAATATTACCCACCAAGTTGAACTATCTGCGTAATTATTTATTGTTAAATCCACCACATAAATAAATACCATTAGCTATAAACGTCAATTTTGGTTGGATAATTTTCCTTCATACAAGTAGTTTATAACGTTGTAGTATTTGTTGTGGCTAAGGTAAACCAAAAATAACAAAAGCAGTTGTAACCAGAACATTCCGTATGTAAGCTAAATATATTATTATCCTAATTAGGATACGAAAAATTAATTACTTTTATTACCATAAAATCTTACTAACCAATAATCAAAGTATTAATTTAAAACGAAGTGTTTGGATAGTTGCCCACATAAATTGATAGTTACTGAATTAACCGATATGATTTACATTCAATTTTACAAACTTTTCCGAAAGAAAAACTGCATTTTTGGACATGTTACATTTGAATGGTTTTCTATTTCGGTTTCTATCCACTGAATTTTAAGGCTGAAGAGAACCCTAAAATAGCCCTTGGGCCTCTTGCTCCAGTAATATCTCTGACGGCTTTGTCAGTAGTGCCGCAGGGCTGTTCTGCAGGAATCCCTCCAGATGCGTCACCAGTAGCCGCAGCTGCTTTCACAAATGTCAGGGGAAAATTTGTATATTATTCATACAATAAATGTAAAAGACGTTCCTTAATAATTTAGCAACATCTAGCCGTAGGCTTAAAATGCTACGTATTAAAAGTTCTACAAATAATTATGACGATAAATGTCTATTAATAGTGTAACCAAATACCTTTTTGTCTGAATTTTACATCAAAATATTGTTGGCCTCAATATTCTGCACTGATACTTGATTCGCTATGTGAAGTCTGAAGATAAAAAAGTAATTCACAGCACAACTAAATATGTTATGGAATGCCAAATAAATATGTGATAGAATCCAGTGTTCCAGTGATCCAGTATACTTTGCTATTCTCAGATTGTAAGTTTAAGATAGATTCTAATATTTTTTCAAACAATCGGGACAGCTTTTTATGATAACATTACCGAAATTTTATGTTGCGATGTAAGCCGAAGCTTATGCAAAGGAATTAATTCGATGTGCATAAAAAATATCACAATTAATGTTAAGCCTAATAGAAAATTCTATAAGTTAACCAGAAATTCAGCTCCTCCGATGGAACCATCATTGCCTCTTTAATAGATTGACAACTATACTATCTCCTTTATTAAAATGTTTCAGTGGCACTATAAGCGATAGGGCCAACATTAGAAATGTTGCATATAAATTATATTTTTCTGTATTAGCTGTTTATTAATAATCTAATTTTATAATAAGCGTAAGCTGGTTATAACTAGTTGAATTTTCTTCACCAATACGTTATAATATCGTTATGACTTTTTCTAATTGTATGCCAGGGGGATATGTTTAAAGTTGAATTCATACCGCCCACTTACCTTACAATTGATAACTCATTGTTTTTTTATCTATTCGTATTCAAAAAGTGATTGAGTTCTTGTATAAGAAACTCTTTGTTTTATACTTTGTAGTGAAGTTTTTAGATGTCATTGTCAGATAGTCATTTATCGCATCTACTAGACAACAAACGTCAGTAAAAAAATATCTAGACTAAACGATTACGTAGGTTATTATGTAAAAATAGTATATAACAAACATTTTTAGTACGAGTAGACAGTTCAGAATGCATTTGAGTGATGTTGCATTCATTATTTTAGTAGTGTTCCTGTATCCGCCAAGTTCTGACTAGATTTTTTGATTTTTTGATTCCCCGCCATTTCCGGATTTTTGCCATTCCCAGTGCTCTGCTCGCAGTACGCCTCAATTCCCCTCAATTGTCAACTTTACCCATGCGTTCGATAACTTACACCGAGTGTGTCAAGTCCTCGACAGTGATCGGAATATTCAATAAAAAGCGTTTATAACGATTAAAACTGTCAA
This sequence comes from Ligdia adustata, assembly GCA_947049295.1. Classification (NCBI taxonomy): domain Eukaryota; kingdom Metazoa; phylum Arthropoda; class Insecta; order Lepidoptera; family Geometridae; genus Ligdia; species Ligdia adustata. The sequence continues at coordinate 8,748,293 of OX346238.1, forward strand.
ACTGCCGGTCGGAATACCGATTGTACTTGCGCTGCTGGTGCAAAGGATGGCCTTTGCTATTCAGCGTGGAAATGCTGCGAGTGTTATGGGTACTTTTGCATCGGGAATGGTCAGGGGTGGGTGTTTGGATGGTTATTTGATTAGGGTCATTCAATTGTGACGTAAATATTTGTGTTTCAAAACTGGTAATAAATGTATTTAATAAAAAATACCATAAACATCTACTCAAAAATAGATCTCAAAGATAGATCTTCTGGTCCCCTTTCCAATATCTAAGGCGATAAGAAATCGCTTAATTAAAAAATACCAAAACTATTTCGAATTATAAATAAGTATATAATGATTTTCATAAATTAATCAATCCAAAAAGTTATATATCCACTTTTAATTATTCAGATGAGTTGATTTTCTATTAGTTTATAAAGGAATTAAACACAGCATTTGCGACTGAATTTGCTGTAGCGTATGCGTTACCATTGCTCCCTAGATTGTAATTGGTCGAGAGTTGTTGAGATGCCACCACTTTTGGGGCTGCAGATTCTTGGATTCCTCCTCGTCCGGCTTCCAAAATGTTTCGAACTTGATCTGAAATGTTAACATCGAAATATGCAAAAAGTTGTGATGCAAAATCTAAAAGTGGCGGATCTGATTTTTATAGCCTGTGTAACTCCATGTCAATATGACTATCCAACGGCAAAATATTTTTTTTAAATCGTTCATGCAGTTAAGTTTATTCGTTACATACAAAAATAACAAAAAAAACTTATAGTATAGAATTATAGATATAATTACAGGTTATAAATAAAAACAGGTACAGTACAAGGGAGGTGGCCAAAAAACTAGCGATGTTACGTTTTGTATAGCCAAACTTATCTGCTGGTAGAAGTGCCAGAATAACTGAGGTCATAATGATTATGTCGATAAGACGCACATGTTGGATTTACACTTGACTGATTATATTAATTAAAGCAAGTTTTTGAATTAAAAGGGGTACCTTTATTAATGTCTAATTTGTTGTAATAATGTAACTTGTGTACCTACCTGCTTGATTTATTTGCTCTCCTACGCTTATTTCTGGTCCCATTCTGATCTCACGGGCAAGGATCAAGTGCAGGATACAAGACAGCACCAACCAGAAGACAACCGCGGGGGTACATAGCTTCATTGTGTTGTCAAAGATTGCTCTTTCGTAGTGCCTGAAAATTTGCACGGATTAGTCGATTTCTAAATTGGGATCAAAAACGTTCTCATTGTTGTTTCCTTTTTTATTTTTTTTTACCTTTTCTGGGTTTCTATGCTATTTCATAATATGTTTCTACTGATTACACTTCATGTATGATGTATGATCGGACCCTTAACAAAACTAGATTTTGTTTAAACAAATGTCAAAGTCAAAGTCAAAGTCAAATCATTTATTGGCCTTATAACTGCGTTTGTTACACTAGGCAAGTCAATACGTACAATAATGAATTATAATATTATGACGAAACAAGAGTTAAAATTTAAAGAAAAATTAGAAAGAATAAATTTGTGTCTAGATAATAATGTTAAATTTAATATTGATGTCTGATTAATATATACATAATACTTAGTTATGTATCAGTCCGGTAACATTACAAGTCAAGTATTGTTTAATGTCAATATTCATTTTAATTAATAATTCGAGAATGAATATTCAGTCAGATCAGTTTGTAAGAATTCTTTTACTGAGTAAAAAGCAGTGGATTCGAAGAATTTTTTTAATTTACACCTAAAATCATTGCCATGTAAGTTAGCTACAGGACGAGGTAATTTATTGAACATACATATCTTAATCCAGATGCCTTGTTTCGTTACTTTGGCTAATCGAACTTTTGGTTTTGTTAGAAGTACGTCCGGTCTATTGCGATCTCTAAGATTATATGGTATGTGATTCGGTTTTATCATTAGATTTTCTTTCTTGTCAAAAATTTCTAAGAGGCAATTATAAATATACATGGATACCACTGTCATTATTTTGTGTTTTTTAAAGTATTTTCGTGCTGACGTGCGTTTTTTTAATCCAAATACTATTCTTATGGTCTTCTTCTGGGCTCTTTGGACTTTAATCATATCGGCCCCGTTGCCCCATACAGTTATCGCATATCTTATCATGGAATGTACGTATGCATAATACACTGACAACATATCTTTCACATCTAATACAGATCTTAGTTTAATGAGCGCATAGTTAGCACTTGCTAACTTCTTACACAGTTTACCTATGTGGTTTGTATGACTAATAGTGTGATCAACAGTATATCCTAAGAAGACATTTTCTTTTACTGCAGGATTCTTGATCACACCTTTGCGAGATTGATATTGCATAACGATGCTTTTATCCGCATTTAATATAATTCCATTAGCATTGAACCACTGTTTGAGAATATTTTTTGCCTCTAAAATTTTTATTTCTAGTTTCTCGTTGTGCTTATCCTTTATTCCTACATGGGTATCATCGGCAAATAAACTAATATAATGCTATAACATATGCTGCTTTGGTTTATGTTCGGGCATAATCCGAACAGCTCAGCAATTATGCGATTCTGCAGTTTGCATTTGACGCGCCGCCTATTTACCTGGCTTCATTAAATATTAATTAATAACTAGTACGCGATCATCTACCACTGAGCAAACTGGCATGCTTAAACCATTGAATTATCCACTTACCTACTTTAAACCATTAGAATTATCATATCATTAATCTATCTATTAATATCTGTTGTTTACCTTTTTGTTTTGATGTCAGCGTGAGAAATTAAAAAAATATATTTTAGTTTTAATAGTGAAGAGCCACACTATAAAAATTAACCTCACCTCCCTATTATTTCTCTTTAACTCAGTATCTGACTTCCTCGACAAGTGTTTCACCCTGGCATACTCAGGAGATGTTAAGAAGACAGACTCTTCAAGCGCTCACTTATAACTGTTGCGCCTCTCTGAGCTCTCTATATACCAGTCATGTATACTTTCCACCCAATCGCACTTGTAGTTCGTCACCGTTGTTATTGTGTTTGCGGTCCGAGCGTTGTTAAACTGACTCTGTCAGTTTAAAATAAGCGTAAGTGGTGACGTAACTAAATTGGTTGGATCATTTAACAGAACAAAAAAATCCTGCTTTCTATGATTCAGTATTTTCAACTGCTCCAATACACACAACATTAGCCTTTGTCACAGATTTGCATGACCTTATATATGTTACTTGCTTGTAGTGAATTTTCCCGTCTCAATTAAATATTTCGCGAAACGAAAATGCATACTGCACTGCATTCGTCACATTTGAATTTGTAGACACTAGATTTCCGAGCGCTAACTTGTATCTGCGAAGTTAGCGTATTTCTAATGTTCACTTGCTTTAACGATATTCACTTGCTGTTGCGATGTTAATTTGTTAGTGATATTGAGGCGTTGCCTGACGTTAAAGATGTAGGTAGCTTCACTTAAAAACTGCTATTGATAAAATGTATTGCCAACTTTGATAAAATAATGCTTCGGGAAAATGTGCCTGATGTGATTCAGTGAACAAACGAACTTTAGTCTTATATAATATTGCATGAAATAAATTGCTCCGTAGCACCTGGACAGTTACTCAGCTTTAGACACTATCACTTAGACAGAGTACAATCAAATATTCGTCGAGACAATGACATCATGGGCAAAATGTAATTACTTAGTTGAAACGTACTTTGAATGGCGAAGTAATTCCCTTCGTTCTTATTCTTTCGTTTGTTTCCGCAAAATGCCAAACATTTATGATTGCTCTACCGCTGTTGAAAACTGTATTTAATTTAAAATTTATAAAACTCAAGTTGTTATATCTGCGTTATTATTATCAAATACACCACCTATATCAATACAGAAAATTTATTAGCATTAACGTCAATTTTAGTTTTTGTATGTTAATTCAAGTAAGCAGCAACAAGTATATGTTGTGTGTAAGGTAAACAAATATAACGAAAGCAGTATAACCAGAGTACTTCATATGTGAGCTAAATATATGATTACTGTAACAAGCTGTTACCCGCGACTTCATCTGCGTGGACAAATTTTTTTTCTGATGCTGTATACCTGATCCCGTCAAAAACATTACATGTATATAAATACACGTTGCAATTTTTCTGCCGTAAAAAGTTGTTAAATCGAATGTAAGCCAAGTCGGTTAATTCAGTAACTGTTTATATATGGGAGAAACTTTCCAACTACTTTGTCACACATAATATCCCTTCCCACATTTCAGGACATGGTATTCTGTTATTATTTCTCCTAATATAAATCAGTATTGGTATTTTTACAACATTATAAATTGAACAGACATACAATCTTATAGCTTATTTTCAAGTTTAAATTAATTTTATCTTATTTGTTTTAGTTAGTTTTGTTTCATGTATGGTTACTTTTTGTTGTAGGGTCAGGTGGGGCTTTTGCAATACCGGGGTAAAAGTGATAACGTTTACTAAAAGTTTTTTCACTAAAGAGACCGGTGCTGCCATCTCTGATATACCATAGATACTTCTTCAAAACTACGCTAACCACTTATTGACACTGCTTTACCGACGGATGAAGAAGTGACGTATCATTACGTGTCGGACTTTGTAAGAGCGTGCAGTACAAAGTTAAGGTAAAGCGTAACTTTCCATCGATATTTATCTAAAGATTAAAAGTAATATTTTATTTATTTTGTAAAAATATGATTACTTATGCGTTAGAAACTTGTTCTTAACGTGTATTTTTAAATATCTGGTACCGTCTACATCGTAAGTTCACTATTGCATTTGCAAATATAATATATAATATAATATATGATTATTGCATTTACCCCTAGGTAATTATTTTTCTTCCAGATGGTGCAAAATTACGTTAAAAAAAAGGAGTCAGGACCCAAATATTCCGAAGACAGATTAAACCGAGCTTTGGAAGAAATACGGGCCGGTAGATTAACAATACATAAGGCGTCAACATTTTACGGCATTCCTTTTTCGACACTATATTGCCGAATCAAAGTTACGCGAGGAGTTTTAAAAAAATGAAAGGGGCGGAGAACCGCACTTGCCGAAAATATAGAGAATGGCTTAGCAACTTCCATTAAAACACTAGTAAAGTGGGGCTTTGGCCTCAGCAGGAAAGACATTTTGGAATTGGTGGGTCAGTTTGTTTCAATGAATGATGTACTAACACCTTTCAAAGACGGGGTTCCAGGGGAGGACCGGTTTCTGAATTTTAAAAAGCGCCATAATTTGTCTGTTTGAAAACCAGACCCGTTAGAATATACTAGAAAGAAAGTTGCCACAGACCCATTTAATATATACGGATATTTCGATCTTTTAAAAAAGGTCTTGGTTGAACTGGATATAGAAGACAAGCCTGAGCGTATCTAGAATTTAGATGAAAGCAGCTTAAGTAGCGATCCATCTAAATCCAAAGTTATCGGATAATTAGGTCAAAGCTCATCTCGAGTTACAAGCACCTCGGGTAAAGAAAATACTACTTTTGTTTTGGCTTGTAATGCTATGGGTCAACGAGTGCCTCCTCTAATAATATTCACAGGAAAAAATATGTGGGATCAATGGAAGGCATCACCAGGAAATGAATTTCCCGGCACAGCTTACGCGGCGACACCCAATGGTTGGATAGAATCTGGAGTTTTCATAAATTACTTAAAAAAAAACCCTCGTACCGGCTTTGGGTGTCGAAAGACCTGTCTTGGTTATATACGACGGCCACTCCACCCATGATTCGCTTGACTTGGTAGAATATGCTTTGGACTAAGGAATAACAATTTTAAAACTCCCTGCCCACACCAGTGATGTTTTACAACCATTAGATGTCTCAGTTTTCAAGTCTTACAAACAAAAATGGGACCAAACTATTGTAACTTGGCAGCGACAACATGTTGGTCAAAAGCTACCCAAAACCCTATTTTCCCAATTTCTGTCAGAAACTTGGACCAAAGTCAGTGACTATGTCTTCAAGAACAAATGCGAAACAAACAAACGAGACGAAAAGTCGCGTCGGGTGCTGAAGTTATTACGTCCGCTGAAATTGTTGAAGTATTGAAGAATAAAGAACAAATTCAATCAGCGAAACGCGTAAAAACTACAAAGAAATCGAAAATAACAAGTAAAAGGCAAAGAAGACTGAGAATTCAGACAGTGACATAACGTAAAATCTGTACAGGTCGGTAGCGACATAAACAAAGTTAAAAAAAACAAGGGACGAAATTAACCGAAATAAAAAGTCAGACGATACAGAGAGTGACGAAAGTTCTGAAGGTGAAGTGTATTATGCAGAATCAGATGCTAGTGAATGGATGGAAGAGGAGGGCGAATAACGATACGAAGATGAGGAATGTCATTCTGATAAAGAAAATAACGAAAGCAGAAAAATAACAGTGATGAAGAATAAAATTGGAAGAGTAGGAACGACAAAATTTAAACAAGTACCAAAGAAACAAGAAAAATAAGATATAAGAATTGAAAGGGAAGGATCACACGAAAAAGCAATCGAAGAGCAAGAAATAGAGAAAATAGAAACTGAGAAGACACATACGGAAGAAAAAACAGACAAGGAAATTCAAGAAAACAATTGGGTTATAGTGAAATATGCACTGAAAAAAGGACTTGAGTACTATGAGGGTGTTGTACAAAAAAAAAGTGGGCCTTCCTTGAGAGGTGAAATTTCTAAGACGTAAGGGAAGTATGTTTGCAAGGCCATTAATGGAGGATGTTGATCAAATCACGGCTGACTCCATCGTTCATATACTACCTAGTCCTGAATTAACCAAACGTGGTTTTATAACATTTGATTTTAAGTTCAGAAACACGGTTATTTCCTAATTGATATGTTTAATAATTAACATTAGTAAAATATTACTTTTGGAAAAAGTTTATAACTTTTGATGTGATTGTCTGATTTCGTTGAAATAAAAACTGAAATATTGATACGTGTTTCGCGTTAGCACAAGGCATCCTCAGGAGATGTTGACTCTTCAAGCGCTCGCTCGAAAGTGACCTGTTGCGCCTTTGCGAGCTCTATATATAGCCTCCGGTCACGTGTTTCCCCCACCCAAAGGCACGTGTTGTGCGTCACCGTTGTTATCGTGTGGGTGTATTTGATGATTCAGCGTTATTTAACGGACTATATACTATCTTATTATAAATGGATTTCCGCAAAATAACGCCTGACTCCATCAATTATGATTATTGTCCTAAGAATAACGTTCGTTACAGGCAAGTCACGTTACATTTGAATTATTAATTACTTAAAAAAATTGACTAATAACTATTAATTCAAAATACAAAAAATTACGTCACAATTATCTCTCATCAAATTACCCACCCTTGATTGTTCCTGGTGCAAAAGTACCCATAACACTCACAGCATTACCACGTTGAATAGCAATGACCATCCTCTGCACCAGGAACGAACCGGAGCGGGAGTCGCCAGTATTAACTTTGAACCTACGCCTATGTCTATGCCCTACATCGTTAATAAATGGCATTATCATTATTTCTGTGCTGTAGAACGACCTTCGATCCATTGTTATATCTTATTTGCTCTCGTTCAGCACTGAAGTAATAATATAACTTAGGGCCATGTGTGTCCAGGATTTGACATCACAGAACAGTCCTCACTCCCTGGCCCCGGTGGTGATCAACAGTGCACAATCAAGGCTTTGCTTGGCTCGTTGTGTTCAAGTGTCTTCGGAACAAGTAACTTCTCTTCAAAAGTAACAACTATCGAGTTCTTATTTTTTTATACAGGGCAAGAGCCTTTATTACCAAAAACAAAATTACCAACTACAAAAGCAAAAAAATATAGCTGAAAGCTTACCGAAGCTATAGACCATGTAAGATCTACAGATAATCCAAATGCTCCAACCCACCACCAGAGTTCATACTTACACCGAGTTCTTAGTTTTGAAAGTTTGTATATTTCATATTTAAACATGTATAAAAAAGATTCCTCCTCTTTGAAATCGGTTAAAACAAATAAGAGTATTAGACTATTAAAACATTATTTATTTTTGTGATGATAGCGAAACTTACTCGTACAAGAAATTAATCTATTTATACAACTCTTGAACAGGTCCTAGGAATTGTAACGAATAATTAGGAATTATCTTCTTAGACGCGGTTTTTAAATAGTCAAATAAACAAAGCAATAAAATTTAACAGAAGTATTGTGAAAATGTGCAATTTATCGATAATTTAATAAGACTTATCTAATAACTGTCTTATCAGAGGTAACACTATTTGATAAGGTGGTCAAATAACAGCTGTTCTGTTGCTGTGTCTTAGTAGCTTCTGCCCTCTGCTTCTTATTTCTTTTTTTTATTAAACATACTTATTTTTTGTTTAGGATTATTGTATAATAAATAATAAAACTCATATTCTTTTTGACGGTTCAAGGTTGAGAATTTCAAAATGTTTAAGAGTAGCAATATTTTTTCCCACATTCGCTATAAAAATGGCTTCTTTGTCTGTGTATTATTGCAAAACATGCGATTCTTCAAGTTTTAATGTGTAAGTATACTTGAGAACTAATACAATAAACAGAGTGTGATGGCCAATATAAAAAAATATAGCCTAGTACACAACGTCACGACATTGTTGAATACTCTGTCAGTTCTCAAGTATTAGTAAAATTTCAGCGCTACATTACAAATTATTAATTTAACAAGTTATGATATTACCCACATTGTTATTTGTCTATGTTTTTATCATCTCGCTCTTACGTGCTGCAAGAGTCGTTCGTCAGTTCGGTTCGAACCAAGTAAATAAAAGTTAAACATAAAACAGAAAATAAAAATGCCCAGTAAATAATATTTTAGCAATGAATAATCGGGCCTTAATTTTATTTAAGTAATTTAACGTAGAGTATCCACTTATACACTTAACCTTATTAAACAGATAATGCATATGTAGCACTGTATAAATAACGGATATCATTTCATTGACAGTCATAGAAGACTTAGGCTTCTAACACATCCAGAGAGTGTTGAACTCCTTGTACAAGAAACATTTACCCGAAATAAGGTTTTAGAGAATCTGATTGTTCTCGATAAGCCGCATTTACTCATTACTATAAAAGGTACACTAGCTGACCGGGTGAACTTCGTACCTCCTAACAGTTATATATTTCAATGCCAAACACTCGAAAAACATAACCCTCCTTCATTCGCAGTCGGGTAAAAATAGAGATCCACGGATAACACCGCGAATCGCAGCTAGAAGTTTATATATTATTTGGTTGTATGAAAATACCTAATACCTCTTATTAATCTTGTTTAATAACGTCGATTCTTCAACAGTTGCTGATTATTTCGTCTCAGACATTATGCTGAATTTTCGAATGCTGTTCAACATCGTAATACTGTTTTTCCTGGTGGCAATGTCTTCATCATCAGCAGAGGAAGACTCCGACGAATACAGGTCAAAATTCAAAGACCTCACAACCGGTTGAATTCAGTGCATTATCAAATCAAAGATGGAAACTTCTTTCGTGAATAAAAATGGGTGTATTAATACAGTATTTTATTTTACCCTTCATAGGTAGATGTATGGTTAGGTTAGGAGTGTACTAATCCGAAAGGGGGTCATTATACTCAGCTTAAGGAACAACTTTCACTATAGAGACTATAGAGACCAACCCTGAATTTGAGGGGAAAAATCAGCTATTTCATGGAAAAAGTTAATCGTACGTCGACATAATGTATGAAACTGCTGATTTTTTTTTGAGTTCTGAATTGATCCCATAGTGAAAGTTTGTCAGTAGGATAAGTATAGTACCCTCTCTTGGCTCAGTACACTCCTACACCCTATAATGAATACATCTTCAAATTCTTCCCTAAGGTAGTGAAATGGGATTTCAAAGTTAGAAGCTTACTTATTTAAACTTTATTTTATATAGCATGCAACGGCGCGGGTGACAGCTACTAATTTTATTTTATATAGCATGCAACGGCGCGGGTGACAGCTACTAATTTTATTTTATATAGCATGCAACGGCGCGGGTGACAGCTACTAATTTTATTTTATATAGCATGCAATGGCGCGGGTGACAGCTACTAATTTTATTTTATATAGCATGCAACGGCGCGGGTGACAGCTACTAATTTTTCATATACAAAACTTATTTTTAGTCATATGACTAAGTTCTCGTCATAAAACAGTGCCCTCTTCCGAACGTGCATCAGAAGACTGGCCGTGTTCTCGTGTGGTATCTCCCGATGTTTTACTTTAGTATAATAAACGACCACAAAATGATGGTTTCTAGATACGAAAATATTGAACAATTAAATATAGTATTCTAATTCTTCGTATGTTACCTCGCCTTCCCACATACAGCCGCATCTCTCCATTCAATACGAATTGTCTTGGCACAAAGAATATTTTTAAATATAGTTAAACCATTACTGTCTTACCACAAACAATATATTTAAATATAGTTAAACCATTACTGTCTTACCACAAACAATATTTTTAAATATATATGCTTACTTACAGAACAGACGTATTGTTATATCCTTATATACAAGCACGGCTATCACTTGTTTAGATGACCATCCGATTTAGTTAATGCTGTCTGACAACCAATGATTGGACTTATATTAGTTTATTTGCCGATGATACCCATGTAGGAATAAAGGATAAGCACAACGAGAAACTAGAAATAAAAATTTTAGAGGCAAAAAATATTCTCAAACAGTGGTTCAATGCTAATGGAATTATATTAAATGCGGATAAAAGCATCGTTATGCAATATCAATCTCGCAAAGGTGTGATCAAGAATCCTGCAGTAAAAGAAAATGTCTTCTTAGGATATACTGTTGATCACACTATTAGTCATACAAACCACATAAGTAAACTGTGTAAGAAGTTAGCAAGTGCTAACTATGCGCTCATTAAACTAAGATCTGTATTAGATGTGAAAGATATGTTGTCAGTGTATTATGCATACGTACATTCCATGATAAGATATGCGATAACTGTATGGGGCAACGGGGCCGATATGATTAAAGTCCAAAGAGCCCAGAAGAAGGCCATAAGAATAGTATTTGGATTAAAAAAACGCACGTCAGCACGAAAATACTTTAAAAAACACAAAATAATGACAGCGGTATCCATGTATATTTATAATTGTCTCTTAGAAATTTTTGACGAGAAAGAAAATCTAATGATAAAACCGAATCACATACCATACAACCTTAGAGATCGCAATAGACCGGACGTACTTCTAACAAAACCAAAAGTTCGATTAGCCAAAGTAAAGAAACAAGGCATCTGGATTAAGATATGTATGTTCAATAAATTACCTCGTCCTGTAGCTAACTTACATGGCAATGATTTTAGGCGTAAATTAAAAAAATTTTTCGAATCCACTGCTTTTTACTCAGTAAAAGAATTCTTACAAACTGATCTGACTGAATATTCATTCTCGAATTATTAATTAAAATGGATATTGACATTAAACAATACTTGACTTGTAATGTTACCGGACTGATATATAACTAAGTATTATGTATATAGTAATCAGACATCAATATTAAATTTAACATTATTATCTAGACACAAATTTATTCTTTCTAATTTTTCTTTAAATTTTAACTCTTGTTTAGTCATAATATTATAATTCATTATTGTACGTATTGACTTGCCTAGTGTAACAAACGCAGTTATAAGGCCAATAAATGATTTGACTTTGACTTTGACTTTGACTTTGACAATTTTGAAATTTGATATCTAGTATTTTGTAATAGTATATCGTCCCCGTAGAGCGAAAAGTACCAAAAGTATCAAATGCCTATCAAATGCCTACCAGAAATCTCTTCTAATTCTAATTATGTACAAAATTTTCACAAACAGGAACAGAAAAACAAAAGCTCATAGTATTACATGCAAACGTTCAGAGTATTAACAACAAGTATTCTGTTATCGAAGACCTTCTAAACGATTACGAGTGTGACGTACTATGTCTGTCGGAGACATGGGGACAAGATGATAAAATACCTACTATGGTTATACGGGATCATGAACTAGCTACTTATTTTAATAGAAAATTGTTTATACATGGCGGTACAGCTATTTTTGTTAGAAATAATTTAGAGTTTAAAATAAGAAATGACATAAATAGAATTTCGTTTGAAATGAATTTTGAAATTGCGGCAATTGAATTAAGATGTACTAAAATTGTGATCATTGCAGCATATAGGCCTGACAAATACAAAGATAACTTCTTTGACTTGCTAAAAAAATTGCTACAAAAGCTTAGTCATGAAGAAAAACGAATTGTGTTAGCAGGAGATTTTAATTTTAATATTTTAAAAGATGACAAACATGTAAAAAAGTTTTTAACTATTTTAGACAAATCTGGCTGCAAGTTTGTATTGAATAAACCTACTAGAACTGAAGGCTCAAGTGCTACGTGTATCGATAATTTCATTGTTAATTTTAGTAACTTTAAAGGAGATATTTTAGATCATAAAATTGCAGACCACAAAACAATTCGATTAATAATTAACGATATCGTTGCAAAAAAAATTCAAAAAAATGAGGTTTTGTTTATAAGGAAGATGACACCTAGTAACATAAATTATTTTCATTTCCTGTTTAAAAAAGAATTTCTAAGATTAAAACATCAAATAATTTCTTGTAATGACACTAATTTGAGAATGAATATTTTATTAGAAGCTATTAAATATTATTATGACATTGCTTTTCCAAAAAAGAAATTCATAGCACGTAGTAATAAGAAAAAGTGGACATCCAAAGGAATAGAAATATCTAAGACTAAGTTGGCTGAAATGGAGAAATTACAAGAATTAGATCCATGCAAAGAAAGAGTTACACACATAAGAAAATATAAGAAAGTCCTGAGAAAAGTATATATATCATCTAAAAAACTTCAATATGGTCATAGAGTAAGAACTTCCAAAAATTAAATAAAAGAGACCTGGAAGATAATAAATGAACAGGTGAGGTATAATAAAAGAAAAAATCCAATAAAACTATAAATAATATCAAAGCTGAAGATGGCAAAGATCTTACTGATCCTATACAGATAGCCGATGCATTTAATATTTTTTTCACACACATAGCTCACAAAGTAACGTGTAATACTAATACAGACACTGCCAAATGTATATCATATTTAGATGCTACGAAAAAAGCGACATCGAAAATCAAATTTGACCCAATCGATCTCAAAGAGCTATTAACAATTGTTAAAAATATGAAAGAAAAGTACACACCAGACATATACGATATGACTTCCAAGACATTGAAGAAACTTATTTTACAGAACGAATGCTTGGTAGAACTTTTACATTTCTTAATCAACGATTGCTTAGAAAAAGGAATATTTCCTGATTGTCTTAAGCTAGGTAGAGTTGTTCCGCTTTTTAAAAAGGGCGATTGTTCAGAACTAGGCAACTACAGACCAGTTTGCATACTGCCAACCATATCCAAAATTCTCGAAACGGTTATTAAATCTAGAATATTAAAATATTTTAAAGAAAATTATCTTTTTACAACTTCTCAGTATGGCTTTCGTAAAGGTCGATCGACGGAAATGGCAATTAATAAAGTTCTTTACTATATTTTGGATGCCTTGGATAGATCACAAAAGTGCGCTAGCATATACTGTGATCTATCTAAAACATTTGATTGTTTAAGGCATGACATATTATTAATAAAACTACACCACTATGGTTTTTATGATTCTGAACTGAATATGATGCATACGTACTTGTGTAATCGTAGTCAGATTGTTTTTTACATGGAGTTAATTCTAAAGTTGCTACTATAGATATAGGGGTACCACAAGGATCAGTATTAGGACCTGTTCTTTTCCTTATATATATTAATGACCTTGTCCATGCCATGCCTCATTGGACTTATATTAGTTTATTTGCCGATGACACCCATGTAGGAATAAAGGATAAGCACAATGAGAAACTCGAAAAAAAATTTTGGAGGCAAAAAATATTCTCACACAGTGGTTCAATGCTAATGGAATTATATTAAATGCGGATAAAGGCATTGTTATGCAATATCAATCTCGTAAAGGTGTGATCAAGAATCCTGCAGTAAAAGAAAATGTCTTCTTAGGATATACTGTTGATCACACTATTAGTCATACAAATCACATAGGTAAACTGTGTAAGAAGTTAGCAAGTGCTAACTATGCGCTCATTAAACTAAGATCTGTATTAGATGTAAAAGATATATTGTCAGTGTATTATGCATACGTACATTCCATGATTAGATATGCGATAACTGTATGGGGCAACGGGGCCGATATGACTAAAGTCAAAAGAGCCCAGAAGAAGGCAAGGAAGGTAAGAATAGTATTTAGATTAAAAAAACGCACGTAAGCACGAAAATGCTTTAAAAAAACACAAAATAATTACATGTATATTTATAATTGTCTCTAAGAAATTTTTGACGACAGTAAAAATTTAATGATAAAACCGAATCATATACCATACAATCTTAGAGATCGCAATAGACCGGACGTACTTCTAACAAAACCAAAAATTCGATTAGTCAAAGTAAAGAAACAAGGCATCTGGATTAAGATATGTATGTTTAATAAATTACCTCGTCCTGTAGCTAACTAACATGGTAATGATTTTAGGAATAAATTAAAAAAAATCTTCGAATCCACTGCTTTTTAGAATTCTTACAAACTCATCTGACTGAATATTCATTCTCGAATTAATTAAAAATGGATATTGACATTAAACAATACTTGACTTATAATGTTACCGGACTGATACATAACTAAGTATTATGTATATAGTAATCTGACATCAATATTAAATTCAACATTATTATCTAAACGCAAATTTATTTTTATTTTATCAAATTTTTCATCATGTCATAATATTATAATTCATTATTGTACGTATTGACTTGCCTAGTGTAACAAACGCAGTTATAAGGCCAATAAATGATTTGATTTTGACTTTGACTTTACCTTGAATTAGTAATTTCCTTTTTTTTTAATAATGAATTAGCGTTTTAAGCTCTTTCTTACCATCCAACTTCATTTCTGTAGCTAACATAGTTTCGGAGTTATGAAATATGATAATTCAATAAGTTACATACGACAAAGGTGAATATTATTATATGAAATTTACTTAACCTAGTTAGTTAGTAACTCAAGTCGAACACTAACTAACATGAATTCAGGTTGACAATTAAGTAGAGTTTAAAATAAGAATTATCATATTATTTAAAAGTATAATTTACAAATTACTGCTGTAATGCGTACTTGCTGTAAATTTCATAACTATGGATATATAAAAAAAACACTTAGTTATATAAAAAAAATGGTACAAAAATCTAAATATATATATATATTTACTCTAAAACAACACAAGAGTCTCGAAAATCGGTTACAAAATGTAATAAGTTTATTCAGTTAATTTTTTTTTAATTTTAATGCGATTATCTCGAAACCCAGATTTTTCAAGTGACTTTTCGAACTACGGAGACGATATTTTAACAAGAATATACAACAAGAATATACATAAACAAGAGGGTGGTTATCACTAAATAGGTAAGTGATAGCCAAGGATTTGTATGAATAATGAACCGAAACATCTCCTCAATAGGCATGAACAAATCTCTGTGGTAAGAGGTGTCTAAAAGCGATGCAATAGTATTTTAGCTAGAAAGTATGTTGAGAATTTTCTTTTAATTAATTTTAATGCAGTACTGTTTTTTGAATCAAGGTTGTAGGGATCCAGGGATTATTCTTGTAAATTATACAACACGTACTACTTTTACTCACTTATATTCAACATACACTATGAATGACAAAATGGAGAAATCAGGTTATAATATGTTAGTTGCACCAATAGACACTAGGGGCGCTGTATGCAAGGCGTTCGAATACACCTAATAGTTAATGTCATTTAAGTAAGTTGTTCGGATATACTCAACATCCCCCCCCAATTTCAGAACTTCAACCCCATTTAATTTTTTTACAAAATACGACTATTACTATAAGTTCAGAAATTGACAAATTCTGATTCTACATTGTATATAATTTTATATTATGCATTTTCTAGCTACATTCAAGTAAAAGCTAAAGATTAAATTCTTAAGCCCCTTCATGTTACATTTCTAGCTAAGATAACTTAATTAACATTTTTATTCATCAGTAAAGTATGACATAATTTAAGGATTTTCTATATAATTATTTATAAACAATTTAGTCCTTTTAATGAAAGAAACTAGTACGGTTTTAGTTAAGAATTAAGTTTCACGGAGTTTTAATTACATTTTATTTTCTAATATTACAAATAGGTAGCTAATTTTAGTAGTAAGTATTAGTTCATAACAATAAAAAAATAATAAGCAATAAAGCTTTCATTAGTTTACAGCAATACAGTTACAATAATGTACAATAATTATATAAAGTTCACCATAATAATGTACTACAAATAAGTATTAAGTTTAATGTCTCTAAACACATTTTAGTTTTATATTTTAGAGATAAAGTTTTTGTTGAAATTTTTTACTTAAATATATTTAATTTTTTTTTTTTTTTTTTTTTTTACAACAATTTAAGTTTTTCCAAAAAATACATATGTTTACACATTGGTAGAGCTTTTGTGAATATATCAGATACATTTTCACCTGATGGTACATAAGATACAGTTACAATTTTCTTACTAATTATGTCTTTGATAAAATGAGCTTTTATATCAATGTGCTTTGACCTCTTACTGTTTTCAAAACTTTCTATCATTTGTATGGCACTCTGGTTGTCAACTAATAAATGAGTCTCTATAGTAACTTGTGACATAGTCAGATCAGTTAAAATGCCTTTAAGATAAATAAGCTCACTTACTGCAACAGCCCCTGCAACATACTCAGCTTCTGCGGTGGAGAGGGCTACGGATGTCTGCTTCTTAGAAAACCAATGTATTGGATTACCATTGTAAAATATTATAGATCCGCTGGTACTTTTCCGGTCTGATTTATCCCCTGCCCAGTCTGCATCAGAGTAGCCAAGCAAACAGTGGTTGCTATTACTCTCGAAATATACTAAACCTTTGTCTTCAGTAGCCTTTAAATATCTTAGAATCCTCTTACCTGCTTTCCATAAGCTTGCTGTTGGTCTGTCCAGATACCTACTTAAGTATGAAACAGAGTAACAAATATCTGGGCGACTGTTTGAAGAGATAAATAGTAAGCATCCAATTAGTTCTTTGAAAGGTACATTTATAACTTCTTCATTATTTTCTGGTGTAAAGTGAGACTCCATTGGTGTTGATACACCGTTGCATTCTTGCATATTAAATTTTTCTAAAGTTTTCTGAATCATGTTTTTTTGTTTAATTACTATTGTATTATTTGTTCTAGATATCTCTAATCCTAAGTAGTCTTGAACTTCTCCTAGATCTTTTACTTTAAATTCCTTTTTCAGTTTCTCTAATATTTCTTTTTCTTCTCCCAGTATTAGAATATCATCCACGAATATTAGTAGTCTTGTGTTTTTGTTTTTGTAAAGACAAAAATCATGCTTTGATTGTTCAAATCCATTTTCTATCATAAATTGGTGGAATCTTAAATTCCAACATTTCGGTGCCTCTTTTAATCCGTACAGAGCCTTGTTTAATTTTAGTACATTTCCTTTCTTTAGGTTTAAGCCCTTTGGACATTTTATGTAGATATCACCCTCCAATCGTCCGTTCAAAAATGCAGTTGGTACATCAAGTTGTCTGAGTTTAAGATTTTCTTGTACCGCATAACTTAATAAGGTTCTAATAGTTGACATTCTTGCTACTGGTGAATAGTATGTCTGTTCTTGTCTATTTTGTTGATATCCTCTGGCAACAATTCTAGCCTTTTTGATCCCATCTTGTTTTTGTCTGAAAATCCATTTGGTGTCTATAGCCTTAACACCTTCTGGTAAAGTAGCTTCACTCCAAGTTTCTAATCGTTTATGTGCATTTAATTCTTTATCAATAGCTTCTTTCCATTCTTTATTTACAATAGCTTCTTCAAAGTTTTGTGGTTCTCCTGTCAATAAGCAATAAGCAACATTAATATTGTGCTCTGCATTATAATTTAGAAAACGTGCTGGCTGTCTTACTTCTCTTCCTGACCTTGTTGTGTGTTTTTGTGTTGTCATTTGTTGTTCTTCTTCTTCATTATTATTTAACTCTTCCTCTTCATCTTCTATTTCCATTTGACTTTCTTCAAAGCATCTTTTTACATATATGTCTGTTTCCCTGTTAATTTGTTCATCTTGGTTAAAGTCTCCGCTTGTCTGATCATCATCAGTATTTGATTGATATTTTGATAAATTTTCAAAATCTTCTTTTCCTATTTTATATTTTATTTGGTTTTCATCAAATCTTACATCCCTTGAACATATGACTTTATCAGTTTCAGGGTCCCAAAGCCTATAACCATTTACTGTGTACCCCACAAATCTCATCTCCCTTGCTCGCTTTTCAAATTTATTTTGTTTAGGTAACTGTACTACCCATGCTTTTGACCCAAAAACTTTAAGTTTTGATAAATTGCTGTCTCCATATCTTATTTCAGCAGGAATTTTAAAATTTATAGCTGATGAAGGACATCTATTTATTTGGTAAACAGCGCATCTCACAGCTTCACCCCATAGATGCTTTGGCAGTTCAGTTTCAATCATGAGTGTTCTCGCTTTGTTATAAATAGTGCGATTCATCCGTTCAGCGACACCATTTGACTGTGGTGAGTAGGCATTTGTAAATTGCAAGTCTATACCCCTTTTCAAGCAGTATTCTATTAAAATTTGATTTTTAAACTCTCCTCCATTGTCACATCTTACTTTTCTTGTATTGTTTCCTGTTTGTGTTTCTAAAAACTGTATATATTTTATAATATTTTCTGCGGCTTCGCTCTTCTTTTTTAATAAATATACAACACAAAAATGACTGTAATCATCTATTATAGAATGAAAGTAAACCTCACCTTCTTTTGTAGGAGTTTTTACTGGTCCAGATAGATCCGTGTGTAATAATTCACCTATATAGCTGGATCTCGGCTGGCTCACCTGTTTAAAGGGTAGACGTGTAGACTTACCTTCCATACATGGTCCACATGGAGTGTTAGAGTAGGGCAGCTTTAGAATCGCTAAGTGCTTCCTGTTGGCATGACCTAACCTTTGATGCCACAAGTCATTACTATGAGAAGTTGAGAAACATCTATGTGATTTAAGTTTCAAATCCATAGTGTAAAGTTTTCCAGTCATGTGTCCACATATTTCATACAAATTGTTATAAATCTTAACAGAGTTGTTAGAAAATTTTACACTGAGTTTATTTTCAATTAATTTTTGTACTGACAAAAGATTGTGTGACAAGCCTTCTACAAATAGACCATTTATTTTGATATTTATACCATTTTGTTGAACAAAAAGGTTACCTCGTTTATTAGCTGTTAAGTACTGTCCATTTGCCACATAAATCTTAGTTTCACTATCTAAATTTTCTACATCTGTAGCACACAATAAATATTCACTTTTAATTAGGTGCTCTGTTGCTCCCGAGTCAACAACAAATCGAATGTCACCTTTTGATATATCTTTTCCTTCACTATTCACACTAAACGCAGTAAACAACATCTCATACTCACTAACTTCTTCTGCTGCATGGCCATAATGATGGCCCTGGTTCTGACCTCGATACCTGCTTCTGCCGCTTCCTCGTCCTCTGTATGTCCGCCCACTTTGATATTGAAATTCTCCTTGCCCTTGACATATCTGCCCGCGTCCTTGTCCTCGTCCATTGAAAGTATTATGGCCTCGTCCAGAGCTGTATGATTGGCCTCGACCTTGAAATGATTGCCTTGGTCCATGATTTCCAATCCATTGCCGCTGTTGTGCACAATTTGAAGCTTTGTGTCCTGGCATTCGACATGAGTAACAGATGAATGATGCTGCTATTGTCGGCTCACTTCGGGAATGGTTCACTTTAATTTCTGCATCCAGCAGTCTGGCTTTAGTAAATTCCAAAGATATTGTTTTGTCTGTAAAAATGGTTTCAATTGAGGTTATAATGTGTTCATACGTGGACGGCATGGCCGTAAGCAACTGGCAAATTTTATCTTCTTCAAACATTTCGCATCCTGTTGCTTTAACTTCACTCACAGCAGCGTCAAATCTGGAAAAAAAATCTTGCAATTTTTCAGACTGACCGCATTTCATCGTAATCAATTTTTTCTTTAAATGTAGTTTGTTTAAAATACTCCTTCTTTCAAATGTTTCTCCAAGCTTATTCAGCATTTCTCTTGAAGTTGCGCATGCTTTGATTATTTCTAAATGTTTGTCGCTAAGGCATTGAACTATAATTGATCGTGCCTTCGCATCATCTTTCAAGTACTTAGCTTGGCCGCCATCTTCGACGTTTTCTGATAGCGTGTAGCTCACGCCTTTTTCTTCCAATATTAAGCACAATCTAAATTTCCAATTACTGAAGTTGGTTTTCTCGTTTAATCGCGGGAGTGTATCCTTATCTCCCATTATATTGCGCAGTGGAAGCGTTTGTAGGGATCCAGGGATTATTCTTGTAAATTATACAACACGTACTACTTTTACTCACTTATATTCAACATACACTATGAATGACAAAATGGAGAAATCAGGTTATAATATGTTAGTTGCACCAATAGACACTAGGGGCGCTGTATGCAAGGCGTTCGAATACACCTAATAGTTAATGTCATTTAAGTAAGTTGTTCGGATATACTCAACAAAGGTTACATTACTTATGCTATTTATAAAAGCTAAAACCTGTCTACTTTGGAATAGGACAAGTTTTTATTTGTTTGGTCCACTTCCTTTCCTTTACTTGCCTAAAACATATCCTACAGTATAATCATGTATGATTGTTTGTACAATACATCTGAGGCTGTATATTTGAGCCGCTAATGACGTCACAAACGTAGTATATGCAAAAATACAAATTCTTGACACATTCCTTCCTTAAATAACGAATAGAATAGAATATGATTTATAGTGACAAAAACACAGGAATTTTAAATAAAAAAAAAGAAATACAAAAGGGAAGCATGTTTTTTATCACGCGCCGATCCCAACCCAGCATGCCGGTTGTAAACAACCTGCGCTGATCTTCCGTTGGGAGCGACAGGTGACGTCACGCACGATAGCTAAAGCAGGTATGCATATAACAGTTACAATAATAAATCCTTATGAAATCACTTTAACAATAAAAACACAGACAGAGACACCATATTTTTCAGCGAACGCGGGGAAAAAACCTACTGATCTACTATTCGTACTAATATAAAGTTTCATAGATGGTACCAACAGTAGACATTATTTTAGTCAAAACATTTTTAGTACAATCTGTCAACGTATCTACGAGTCATAGTAGAATTCAAATACGAGTGGTTTATGCCATTTGTTAGCGAAAGGTATGATTTTTTGTTTGCATATACCTTCATATTGTGATGTCATTAACGAGTGATGAATTCATTATTTGCCGTTCAAAAATAGGTATGAAGACTGAAGACTTTTCGAAGCTAATCGTCGATTCAAAGCGGAATCAGGTGCTGGACGTCATAGACACTAGAATGAATGGAAACCTCATATAGCGCCTACTACTCTTCTAAAATAATTTATATATATTGGCCTGCCGTCTTCAAAACATATTGTTCTTATATTAGACACGCATTAGTTACGTTCTATTGAAATAAGTATCTCCAAAGACGATATCTTGCAGTCCCTATTATCTATTAGTGTCGATCAGACATAAACATGAAGCATATTTTGAAAATTAACGATTCTCTATCGAAACGGAGTTTCAAAGATTCGAGTATATTCAGACAGGTAGGTATGTTGAAAAATACGTCAAATATATTTATTGCGGTAAAGGCTGGAGTCTGTGAAAAAACGTGGTATGAAAGTTATAGGTGATGTTGCTTAGACACACTTTAAACCTGGATCACCGTCGTTTTTTATGCTTGGAAATAAAACGAAGATTGACTCCCATTCATTTTTTCATACAAATTAAATCAAAAATCAGTCTAGAGGTTTGATTTTTAAATCGAAATAACTGATAACTTTATATCGGTGATCGCCGTGAAGGAAGAAAAATAAAAAAAGTTACTACCGAACTTTTTTTTTATATAGGAACGTATCACTCACGGTGTCTCCACTCCTTTAAAATTAAAAACTGTCATTATTTGATCTGTTTTCTATTATTTATTTATCTTTCTCGGGGATAATGGGTCCATGCCAGGCTTAATGACACTATGTTAAATTATGGGCAGTTTTCTGGGCGGTTAGAGGCTTTAATTTTGGAACTTTAAAATAGGGTCAGTTAATTAAGCTTGGCTGGTCCGACTAGCAGTCAATAAATGATTTTCTTAAAACTAAAAGTTCGACTTTAAATAGACCTTAAACAAATACAAAACCATGAATATTTAAAATAACCAAAACCAACAATAAAATCAGCCACGCCCCAGTAACAGTCAGACCAAGAAAAACTCAAAAAACAATTTTAAATGTTTATAGAAAAACCATTCTATTGGCAACGTGTAATTTGCCAAGAATCTCTGCCATAATATATACTTAATTTTATTCTTGTTTTACGAGTATTATGACTTATAATGTTCGTTTCAGGCTTTAGGCACAGTGGCATCCTGCCTCATTTGCTTGTGCAGCGGACTGACCCTTGGCATCTCATCTGTGATGCTGCCTCAGCTCCGGGAGGATAAGAGCATTTTCTACAACCCTGACCATGACACTTGGATAGGTAAGCTCATACCCTGGATTATTTATGGCCTCAACGTTATCGTCATTCGTCACCATAATTTTCTACCTATATGAACATACTGCAGTGTATATCATGTTTTCTCTTCCTTATACCACAATTTCTTCCATTTATGAACTGATCAATCACATTTTTTAAACCGAACGAGTGATGCGAGTGACGTTATTCTGGCAATTTTATCTTTTGTTCAGATGTTCTTGTATTTGTATGTGTCCTCAAAATGTCCTCGCGTACATGTCGTAGTTTCCAACCAATTTTGATGAAACTTAAGTCGTAAAAAATATTGCGGTCGACAGTTTGCCTAACTACTTAGTTTTACATTCAGTCAGTTACATTTCATATTCATTCTTCAGCTTTGAAAGCCCTGTAAATATCCATGCTATAAAATGCCATTAATTAACGCCATCGCTTATGGCTTACTAACTTTATTAAATAAAGGCAATAATTACAGACAATTTAGATCAGTGTTTTAGTTTTAAGTGGAAATCTTACACAATATTAATTTTTATACTATGGTGTGTGAAATGAACTTTCATTTGCAGATATCAAACCTTATGCCAAGGTCTCTTGTCCGCATTAAATACTTAAAATTTTCTACAGTATGCGTTTCGTTTCAGCTTCAATCATAACATTATCCATGATTGTCGGCTCCCTGGGCAGCGGCCCGATTTTGGACAGCTACGGAAGAAAAGTTGCCCACATTATCCTTGGAGTGCCTTTCATCATCGGCTGGATCGTGATCGCGTGCTCCACTTCCACAACAACAATCCTGGTCGGAAGGTTCATTACCGGAATATCTTCTGGAGCAAATAAAGCAGTCTCATTGGTCTATATTGGAGAAATAGCTAACCCCCAAATAAGAGCAGCTTTTTTATACTTACCGGGAATTAACACACTCACAGGGACCCTTATCAGTCACATTCTTGGCTACTACATCCCATGGAAGATCAGTTCCACGATCTGCATCGCTCCTGCTGTTATCTCGTCCGTTATATTTTTGTTTCTTAGAGAGAGCCCGTTGTGGTTGATCACTAAGGGAAGAATCGACGAGGGCATCGAGGCTTTCCGATGGTTTCGCGGATCGGGAGACGATTCGGAGATGGAATTGAAAATGGTTCTGGACAGACAGGCCAAAAAACCTAAAATGTCAACCGAATCAATTCTTACTGCAGTTTGCTCGAGAGCTTTTATAAAACCCACACTGATTCTAATGGTCGTAAGCCTGAGCATTCAGCTTTCTGGCGTGAACATTCTAAGGTTCTACTCGCAAGATGTGTTTAAACTCACGTTTTCCGGGAACGTAGACCCTTTCATCTTTACGATGGCAACAGATTGCATTAGAGCAGTGGTCACAGTGACCATTTGTATTCTAGAAAAGTTCATACCGAGAAAACCTGCATTTTTGACTAGCTGTCTCGGAATTACAATTTTTATAGTCGGTTTAGTAGCGTGTTTGATGATCGATTGTGATAGGATGATGTGGATAACTGTACTCTGTTTAGGAATGTTCATAAGTTTTTCGAGTGTAGTGATAGCTGTAGGATGGACTTTTGTCCCTGAACTGTTGCCTAGCAGCGCTCGCGGGTTGGGATCTGGCCTGAACTCTGGGTTCTCGTACCTCTCACTATTCGTGATACTCGAATCGACTCCAAGTATTATGAATTCATTTGGCGTTTCAGCGTTATATGCAGTTTTTGGTATTTCAACCTTAGTGTGTGGAGTCATTTTATTTTTTTTATTGCCAGAAACGAACGGTAAGACTTTGCAATCTATCGAGGATAGTTATAATACGAAAATTGAAAAAAGCGCATCTTGATTTAATATTCACTTTGTTTCTCATGGTACACCGACGTGACCATGCGAGAATATAACTAATTGTTTCCGTAGTGTCAATATACACACTTCCGTAACCAAATTACATTTTATGGACTATTGTTCCAACAAAACCAAAACGTTCGTGAAAAACGCACGTGACAATAATAGCTATAGTCAAAATTTCTATGGCTCAGTATTTGTTTTTATTCACGCGGCGTTTAACTCTGCATGTGCCTGCGCAACATGTTTTTTGATTTATGTTTGTAGGGGTAAAACGTGTCTTTTCTACAGACGGTCTACCTTTAGACGCCGAAGAAATAATGTTTAGAACCTAACCTAACCAATCTGTTTTTGTTCAAATCGCAAACGACAGTCGGACAACCAAAATAAAATTTTAATTCAATTATTCGTCAGGCATCTAGTTCGAAAATATTGTCAGATATGTCTTTTTCTAGGTACAGGCTTTCACCATAAAATATACTCACTTACTCTCCTGACCTGAAGTAGGTTTTGGTCTCCGAAACAGGAGACACCATTAGATCCGATCCTGTGTAGGTTCCCGCCTTTCGGCAATATGGAGATTGCCTCGATCGGGCTTTACGGCGTCTATCCAGCGGTATCGGCCGACAGGTCGGCGATCCTTTTGTTATTCCAAGAACTTCCTGACATTTCGATCCACTTCCATTCTCTCTAGATGGCCCGACAAGGGGTGTCCCTGGGCTCTCGATTGAGTCGACTTGATTGAGTATTGACTTGAACCTGATGTGACTTGAATATTCTTAATTTTTTCGCTTTTCATTCAGAGTGATTGTTTTCATCGTTCACTGTGCTGAAGTATAATTCAATGTTTACAGTACTTTTATAGCGCTTTGATATGAGGAGTGTTTAGGCGCACTACTTACCTACTTTGCACAAGCGTTGCATGACACACTTGATATATACTTGTGTGACTAATGTAGTACACATATTGTTTGTTAGTGAACTCTTACTTAGATGTAGGTTTAAGACAATATATTTGGTATTGTATGGTAACAGCATTTTATGTAGCTTTGCTGTGTGGTGCGGCTAGCAAGGCTTTCTTCTGGAGCGTTATTAAACTTTGACGTATATTGGTTGAGTTCCAAAAAACATTACTTTTCGGTCTGAGCAGAAATATTAACTTTAAGTTATGAAAGAGATTGTACCCTATGGGTTTTTTTTTCTAAATTTCAAATGAATGGAAATTCCAGGTTTCCCTCTGGTCCTAAAATAGCGCAATGAATCATAAGTAGGTTTCCCTACACATTAACATATAGAAAACTGTTCTCGATAGCTTCACTACAAAATACCTGCAGGTATATAACCCTCTCCCTCTCCCTCTGAAATGAATTAGAACTGCTTCAAATAAATAAATATGGAATGAAGTTATAAACTTTTCGTTCAGTTCTTACAAACTATGGTTGTAATATTAAAGCCCTGATTATTATTATTTATAGTATAATTTATAACGTTAAGTAATTAATTAAGTGGTCAAGTAAAGACTTTAATTAATAAATTGATAATAAACAGACTGACCGGAATCCTAACCCATTTTTTCGATATTCCCGGTAATATGTACATATTAAGTAGTTAATAAGTTTATCCTGTGATTTACTTTGCCTAATGAATTGCGGAAAAATTACTGAACTTTGCAATTTTTTGTATATGTTCTGGTTGGTTCCACAATATAGTTTACCGCCTATTTTTTAAGTGTATTAAAACTCACACGAGTAGGATAACATTGGGCAGGTCTAGAGCACCTCGCTCGTTTCACTCGCGCCGCTCGTTACACTCGCTCAGTGGTCTAGACCTGCCCAATATTACCCTGCATCGCCTTTTATTTACCTGATATTTTCACTTGTTGTAGCTTGTGTAGATCATTCTCACTCTGACATCGACGATGAAAAAAACCACTGTCGGACATTCAATAAATAATACGAACGTAAATCTTCGTCCTTTACCTATTTATTAGAATAATAAAATAATCTGCTAATGAGCGCAGTCAAACAAAATAAGCTCAGGTCAGTTACAACGATATGCTTATCAATGCGCAATGGTGTGATATTACATCAGTATGATTCCCACACAGATGTGCATTTATTTATTATATGATTCTTACATCATTTCACATAGGTTTCATATTGTTGAGTTTATCATAATGCTTAGTTTGTAATATAAGTTGGGTTTCATACAATATTTCCGTTGTTAACACACTGTTCTGAGTATAAGATATTTAAACAACGCTCACAAACGTTAAGAGTCAACCTCAGAGTAACCTATAGAAATAAAGTTTGTAGACCACATTAGGCTGAAGTCAATACACGAATCGCCTCAATAATGTGATATGATCAGATTGATTCGAAGAAACCCTTTGACACTTTTCTTTGTAAAAATGATGTTCTAAACCACGATTTGGCTCAGGCCCTACATAACACAGAATACCTCGGAAAAGTGCTTTCATGACCAGATTGGTTCGAGGTGACCCTTAGAAACTTAGATTTGTTAAATCAAGTTCTAAACCACGATTTGGTTCAGGCCCTCCACAACACACAATCCTTCGG
The DNA here is from genome assembly GCA_947049295.1 of Ligdia adustata. NCBI lineage: Eukaryota > Metazoa > Arthropoda > Insecta > Lepidoptera > Geometridae > Ligdia > Ligdia adustata. The sequence goes on from OX346238.1 coordinate 8,775,506, forward strand.
ATAAGTGCTTTTATGATCAGATTGGTTCGAGGTGACCCTTAGAAGCTCATATTTACAAATGTATTCTAAACCACGACTTGGCTCAGGCCCTCCATAACACAAATATCTTGGCAATGCGTATAACTCTTACAAACTTTATTTCACGTCCTGTTTCGGATCAGGCTCTCCGACAACACATACACACATGAGCAATGCTAATATACTTATCGGTTTAGGATGTACCAAAAATACTAGGCAATGAAACCATCATCCTCGACACGTAAAAGTCGTCAATAAATTGTCCACTAAAACTTACAACATTAATTAAATCTACATAAATGTACGTTTCCCAAAGTAATCGAATGCAAATGCTTTATGGATTTTATTCGTTTATTAATCTGAATTAATGAACCAATGCCGCGAATATTAAAAACTACTCTACTAATACGTGTAACGACCTAAAACTTATTTTAAATTCTTTTTAAGTTTTATTCATAAATATATTAAAAGAAACTATTTGAATGTAAAATATTAAGTATTAAATGCCGATTTACTTATTACCGATTTAGGTACTCACGTGTAGTTTAAATTTTACACTTCACATAAGTAATTTAAGTAATTACAATTGGAATTAACAAACACTGCACGAACACTAACACTGATGTACAGTCTAACATCGTAATGCAATATGAGATAGCATTGTCGATGCTCCAGGTGTTACATACCTACAACATGCATTAGTCAAGGAGCTAATGTTCTAAAAATAGAATGATATATAGAATATGAAACTTATACGAACCTGTAATTCAAAAAATGATTTTTAATCTTAACATCCTAAGTTTTGATTAGCTTGTTACTAGCTTAAAGTAAGAGTTTGTTACGTGCTTAAAGTTGAACTGCAAAGCTTTTAAATCCGATCGGAAATACATCCAGAATCGCCTGATGCTGTAAAATGTTTATTTGGTTTAGTAGTAACTGAACATGCTTTGATTATATTCGTTTATTACTTACACTTAAGTATATCGTCTTTATAATAAATAACAAAGTAAGAGTCGGTAACTACACGTTGCGTCCTTGACTACAATAATTGTTAAATTATAATGTTAATGTTAAATTAATAAATTACATGGATCGACAAGTCATAACAAGTGCAGCAATCATTTTGCTTAGTCAACGAATTGGGTCATTTGTCTCTTTTCTTCCGCGTACTTCTTAGGAATACATGACAGATGAAGTAAAACTATATGACTAATGTAAGTAATTGTGAGTATTAATTTAACCAACTCTAAGTAAGGAGGTGAGCCATTATAAGAAAAAATATAATTTATAGCGGATAGTTAGTTGTTCTTAGTTTGATGCTAAGCCAGTGATGCTACGAGTAATTTAAATAAGGTTCTGAAGGCTGCCGTGATGAAATGGCAAGTATATGAGCTTCGAGTGCAGACGATCCCGAGTTCGATTATCGACCTGAGCCGGTGTTTTTAGTTAGTTGTTATAAAACTTTTTAAATCAAATTTTTTTGAATGTTTGTCTGTATTTATTTGCTAGTCGGACAGTGAAATCGATTATTCTTCGTCCTCTCTGTGTGAGCCGGCTTCAGCAGCCGAAAAGAAAAACAAAAGATGCGCCCCAGCCGCTACCTCGACAGCAAACGTTTTAAAGATAAAGTTTTAGAGACATTTGGGTAATTTATTCATATTTATTACTAGTATTTCGAAATTCGTTTTTTAGCCAATCTCTAATCTAGTTAATACGTATGTTAATGACACCGCTGTGTAACAAATAAAAAAGACCTTAGTAATATAAAAAGCTTTAGTAAGCGTCAAACTCCAAACAGAAGAAAATTCCCAATCGTGGGAGAAACTCCAAAAACTTTTGGAGGAAGCTTACGAGATATTTAAGGAAAAGGACGCTGTAGTTTATAAAGAATAAAAGTTAAAAACTTTTGGTTTCAATGAACTCACTTTTAGGGGCTTATATTTCATTATAGGTAGGTACTTTAATATTTTATTAGATTAATGTTTTAAAAAATTCGGCATGCTATTGTAAAGTTCGTAATATAAATAAAAATAAAAAGAAAGCATGTGTTACAGGATGGAACAAACATGTCAAAAAAGCGAACGGGGAGGCTCGGTTTCGTTTTCAGGATTGGATCTTTCACGGAAAACCTTCATCGGGGTCTGTATATGAGCAAATGCGAAAGTCTCGTAAGGCTTTTAAAGCTAAGCTTAAATGGCGTAAAGATAATCAAACACAGATCAAAATGGACATCTTAGCAACACACCATGCAGCTAAAGATTTTACAAAGTTTTGGAAGGAAACCAGCAAACTGAATCCAAAACCGAGTATCCCAGTGAGTATAGAAGGTATTAGTGATCCCGTCATAATTGCCAACCGTTTCAAGGACCATTTTAAAATTTATTCTCCCTTGGGTCCTGCTACTGCGAGTACTGAGGCGGGAGAGTTAGTTTCAGGGAAACCCTATTATGCTTATCACGGCGAAGGAGGTCTCACGAGTTTTAAAAGACATGAAAAGAGGAAAATCTCCTGGCCATGACTCCTTAAGCATAGAGCATCTGCAGCATGCAGGAGTTCATCTGCCAAGGGTGCTTGCCCTGCTTTTTAATTTTTGTTTGAGTCATTCTTACTTACCAGAGCCTATGATGAAAACCATAGTAGTCCTGATAGTTAAAAATAAAACGGAAGATTCATCTAGCCTGAGTAATTATAGGCCAATATCTCTGGCAACTGTAATCGCTAAAATACTGGACGGGGTGATTGACATTCAGTTACGGCGACACCTAAAACTTCACGACGCTAAATTAGGATTTAGACCTGGGCTATCAACGGAAACAGCCATTCTGAGTCTCAAGCATACCGTTCAGTACTACACAAACAAAAGTACGCCAGTATATGCTTGCTTTCTAGATTTATCAAAAGCGTTTGATTTGGTAGCATATGATAAGCTATGGCAAAAATTGTCAGGTGATACTGACCTCCCAGTAGAGCTTATCTCCCTCCTGAAGTACTGGTATGGTAGTCAAACTAATTTTGTAAAGTGGTCGGGGTCGCTATCGGACGTGTACAGGTTGGAATGTGGTGTGCGGCAAGGTGGAATAACATCACCGAGCCTTTTTAACCTCTACACGGACCGCCTGATCCGTGAGCTTAGCAGTGCCGGTGTCGGCTGCTCGATTGATGGAGTTTTTATTAACAATATCAGTTATGCAGACGACATGGTGCTGCTGAGTCCATCGATCGGTGCCCTCAGAAAGCTAATTGGCATCTGTGAGCGTTATGCGGTGGCTCATGGACTCAAGTACAATACCGAGAAAAGCGAACTCATGGTGTTTAAGGCCGGATCGAAAACATATAACACTGTTCCAACAGTGTTTCTCAATGGCAGTCTCCTTAAAAGAGTACCGCAATTCAAATATCTGGGCCACTGGGTCACTGAGACGCTGATAGATGACATTGACATGGAAAGGGAGCGCAGGGCGCTGTCAATCAGAGCCAATATGCTGGCTCGTAGGTTTGAACGATGTACTTTTTTGGTTAAGGCCATGCTGTTCAGGGCGTTTTGCCAGTCTTTTTACACGTGCAGCAATCAATCGTGCAATAAACAACGCTTTTAGAGTGCTGGTGGGGCTGCCACCTTACTGTAGCGCATCAGGGATGTTTGCTGACGCACATATAGACGGCTTTGCAGCAATAATGCGCAAGCGTGTAGCGTGTCTTTTGCACCGCGTACGTGGCAGCTCCAACAGCTACTTGCAGTTGTTAGCATGCCGGATGGACTTTGATTGTCCGATAATGCAACACTGGACAAAGCTACATATCGAACATTCGGGGTCCAAACCCAAGTACAAACTTACATAATAGTTGGAATGTTCTATTATTAAATTGTGATATCTTTTATTGTATTTTTTATTAATTTGTAAGTTTTTTCAGTTTTGTGTGTCTTTTATTATGTGTGAATTTTTAATGACATTAATAATTTGTAAATGTATGGACTAAACTTGTCTGAAATAAATATATTTGAATTGAATTGAATTAGTATAAGTACTTATGTAATTTTAATTTTTATTCTTTATAAATTGAGGCTTATCATTATACTTTAGTATTTTAATTTTTATAAGTAGGTATAAGATTTAATAGTAAATACCCCAATTTCCTACTATTAGCTAGAATTTATGAGTAATTACAGACAAGCTAACAGTATCAATCGATATAGGTACAAAATATACACCTATGCGATTATCAATAGCATTTACTTTTTAGAGTTGCTCCCGCAATACGAGTAGGAACCTTAGAATGTACTCTACATTATATACATAAAAACTTCAAGTAAGTTTATTTTTTTTTCGACTGCGGTAGACGGAAGACAACAGACGGCTTTTTTAATCGTATTTTTTTCTTTTGATGCATTATTGTGCAGTTTGTAGTACTTCAGTGGACTCGAAGGCATGGGTCGGACATTTGCGAAGTAATACTCATAGGCAAAATAATGATGACAATTACGTATCACTAAGCGATGGCATCGACATCGTTTCGTCAGCATTCCGCAACCGTATCACTACGTACAGGTTACTGGCTACCGAAGATGTGAGAGAGATTCATAAAATTATGAATGATGTAGTTCCAATTATTTTCACTGAAAATGATGCAGTCGATTTCCAGACTGCTAAACGTTGCCATATTTGCGAAAATTTTCTGTTCTCTGATAAGGTTCGAGATCACTGTCATGTTACTGGCCGTTATCGTGGTGCAGCACATAGTCTTTGTAATTTGCAATTTAAACGCCCATCGTTTGTACCGATATATTTTCATAACTTATCCGGCTATGCCTGCCATTTATTTATAAAAAAATTAGGAGAAGCTCCTGGTGCGATAAAAATAATTCCAAAAACTAAAGAAAACTATATATCATTCACAAAAATTATCGCTGTGTCTCAAAACGAATTTATCCAACTACGGTTTGTTCAAAAATATATTTTTTTTCGAGATAACACGAAATTTCAACTGCTTTCACGCAAAGGAGTTTATCCCTGTGAATATATGGATAAATGGGAACGTTATGATGAACGACGTCTTCCATCCAAGAGCAGTTTTTACAGTTCGCTAACAAATGAACATATATTCAACGATGATTATGAGCACGCGCTGTCAGTATGGTCAGAGTTTAGAATTCACGGTTTAGGAGATTATACAGACTTGTATTTGAAAACAGATGTTCTGTTACTAACCGATATATTCGAAAATTTCAGAAAAACATGCAAATCTCATTACGATCTTGATCCTGCTTTTTATTTAACCGCGCCGAGTTTGTCATTTGATGCAATGCTTTTAAAAACAGGAGTGCAACTTGAACTCATTAATGATTTAACCATGCTTAGAATGATTCAAAGCGGCATTCGGGGGGGAATATGTATGTGCTCTCATAGACATGCTAAGGGTAATAATAAATACATACCCGGTTACGATTCATCAAAACCGGATACGTTTATATTATTTATTGATTGCAACAACCTTTATGGTCACGTGATGCGCCTGAACTTGCCGTTGTCGGGCTCACATTCTTAGAACAGAATGAAATAGATTCCTTAGACATTTCCAAAATCCCTGATGATTCTATGTACGGCTTCATACTTGAAGTAGATTTGATTAATACGAAAGAACTGCGTGATACACACAACGAACTTCCATTTTACGCTGAAAAGTGCGTCCCTCCAGGTGGGAAAACAGAAAAACTTGTGCCCAATTTGTACGATAAATATTTTTATGTTATTCGTTACATTCATTTAAAAACGTGCCTTAAACATGGTTTCACATTGAAAAAAATTCATAGAGTAATTAAATTTGTACAGAGTCCGTATTTGAAAAAGTACATTGACCTAAACACAAACTTACGTCAAAAAGCAACATCAACGTTCCAGCAAGATTTTTTCAAATTGCTGAACAACAGGATTTTTGGAAAAACACTAGAAAACAACGAGAAACGGGTTACTGTAAAATTAGTGAACGAATGGAGGGACAAAAATAATACCACTAAAAAGAAAACAGCGGCTGCAAGACTGATCGCTAGTCCAAATTTTCACAGCGCATCTATTTTTAGTGAAAATTTGGTTGCTGTGCAACTAAAGCCAGATCGTATAGTACTAGACAAACCAATCTATATCGGTTTTACTGTGCTCGAACTATCAAAAAGTCACATGTATGACTTTCATTATTCAGTCTTTAAACCTGTCTATGACAATCGCATAAAAATGTGTTATGCGGACACTGACAGTTTTATTATATCATATCGAAACTATAGATTTTTTTAAAGACTTAAAAGATATATTTCTGCCATAATTTGACACCAATAACTATTGTCACAATAACATTCACAACTTACCTCTAAGAAATAAAAAAGTTCCAGGACTTTTTAAAAATGAAATGGGAGGAAATTTAGTAACTGAATTTGTAGGTCTCCGATCTAAGCTCTATTGTGTAACAACCGCTGACAATATAATAAAAAAAGCAAAAGGTGTAAAAAGATCAGTAATAAACGAATTGCATCTATCAGACTACCGCAGAATATTGTATGAAAATCATGTAACGAAAAAATCTTAGGTCTTATTCAAATCAATAAAACACGAGATTTATTCACAGAAAGTAAATAAAGTGGCATTGTCCGGTAACGATGACTCTCTATGGATAAAGTATCAACAAAAGCTTGGGGCAGTTACTCGATTTTATTTAGAAGCGATAATTAGTAAATGATAAGTTCTCAATAATAGGTATTGTATAATACGCGACCTTTGTACCTTTCGTTTTACTCTATTGCAGTATCATTAAGAGTTATGTAGGATTTTTAAAACATTTTTGCATCTATTATACTTGGAACATTTTTAAATGGGTCAAAGCTTATTAAATTTTAATCAAAATACTCAAATTTCTAAGTAAACAAATTAGTACGAGTACAAGTTTATCTTTAGTAAGTAAGTAATAAGTGTAACTTTGGGTAGTGTAGTTTAACTTTGGCATGTTATTATTAAGAATACTATTGTACACCTAAAATAAATAATATAGTTATAACAGAAAGATTTATTTTAATGACACCTCTGGCTAAAATTGTAATATTAAATAAATAATAAATGAATGACTTTATCACAAATTGAGTTTTTTTAAATAATATAGTCCATTAGATAGGTACAAAATATTTATAAGGCAGCTATGGTTTAACACTCAAAGTATGACATATTTTAACTTGTGTTCAAAACGCGCGGTATCTGGTAACACAATGCATAATCAGAATGCGTAGTAAGCGATTTGCAATACGAACCTGTATGCGATTTATAAATTCAACTCTTCGCATTCACACAAAAGCGACAGGTGCATCAATAAAATTAAATCACCTCTTTGAATTAAATCTAATTGAGTATAAAAGTTATTATATATAAGTGCATTTACAAATTGGCGTTAATTATAGGAAAATGGTAAGTTGGCTAGCGTAGACTTTTTCGATATTTCATTGTTTTAGTAATATGTAAGTTAATTTATATGATTTTGTATAAAATGGTTTCAGACTGACATCAGCATAACTATACCATCGGACGTAGAAGAACGTTGTGGATCGCCAAACATATTTCCTCAATGCGCGCAGTATTTTGAGCCTCCAACGCCTCCACTGTCGCCTTCAGTATTATTATAGTCGGATCCCTGTCTTAATCAGTGCAGATTAACTCAACGGTCAAAAAATAAGAAGAAGTGTAAAAGAATGGCAAAGGAACACATCATAGAAAAGCGCCATCGTGATTATGAACCATCTTTTGTAACCAACAGTGAACCAACAAAGGGAATAAGATTGATCAAAATTAAAGTTTTGAACGTGGACGGATTTAGTCAGCATTTAAGCAACTGTGAATGTGAATATTGTCAAGATAATGTGATGTTAAGTGCTCAGTACGTCGTGCAAAACATAACGGATTCTATTTATGATCAAACGCAGGGTGTTCTCAATAATATTTCAAGAAAATTGTGTGGATATAGTTATGAGTTTTTGTAAATATGATTATTAGAGTAAGACATTCCTGTTTAAAACAATTTGATGTAATTATGTATGATTAATTTGATTATTTGAATAAATGTATGGCCTATATAAAATAATTGTTTACTTAAAATTCGTTCTAGGTTCATGTAAAGTTAAATGAAAGAAAAAAACAGCATAATATTCACAATTTATTATATTGCATCCGTTATTATGACTATATACTAGGAAATAAATCACAAGCAAATATATTATTATCTTTGCACCATTCTTTAATACACAACACGTTTTTTAATGCACATTGTTTATTGTGATTTACATAGTAAAAATCAAAGTCCTTATACAAATTAAGCAATTTTAAAAAATTAGGGCAGCCTTTATCTCCTATATCTATTATTTCACAATCGCCGCAAAGGTCTTGTATCCATTTTATCCGAGCCTTTAGTTATAATTTTCTTTCTAATAATATAGGGTATGATAGAACGCTTAAACTCTTGATAATCAATAAAACCATCGCTCCAAATAATACCTCTATTATTTTCAATCCATTTCACTTGTCGTTTTTCTTCATGGGATAGTTTGTTAAATGGATAAGGCGGCTTTATCAGAAATTGTTGAGTGTGGTTCTGATTTGAAATTGCTACTTCTTTTACAGTAAATGTATTTCTTGAATCTTTGAACCCTTGAAGATCGACAATGATTGTGCTAGGATTCATGATAATTTTCTCACTAAGTTACTCAAAGGTTTGTATTCCACAATACAATCGTTAAGAATAAGACAGTATGCAGATGTGTTAACAGGAATTTTAGTGTTGCTTTCGAACTCCACTCGCACGTTTACTACTGGCCCAGACTTTATGTTATCTATTTGTCGTGAGCAATCAATTACAAATAGCAGAGCTATTTTTTTAAAGTCTGTTATGCTTAACAACGGTTCACTCTTGCGGCCGTAATAAGACTGTTGAAATTTGACGTATTGCTCATATAATATATTGAATTTGTTATCCGTAAAGTTAACATTAAGACTTTTGTAAGGAAAATACGTAGAATTAAGGTATACTTTTAGGTCACGTAAATTGCAATGGTTGAATTGTGACATGTCTTTACTTGGTTTATTCTTTTTGTCAGTTGGAAACCTACTATTACATATCTAGGTTTTTCTATTTAACTTGCAGTTTTAATAGACCACGTATGTTTTGTAGTTTCAGGGATTAACGGTAGCTCGTAGAGATCCCACAGTCTATATGAAAGCTGAAGTGGCCTATCTTTTTCTAAGATTTTTAGTAAATTAATTTTTTCTTTGTCAGATACTTTGACATGAGGCATACGCCAAACTATTTTATGAATTTCAATATCTTCTATACTTTCCCCATTATTTAGTTTTGCCGCATTTACATCTGTGTTACTGCGTAATAATATTAATTCATGTTTACAATTAATAATAACTTTTTTATAATCTTCTGCAAATCCTAGAATACTACTGAGAGGTATTGATGCAGAAAACTGTACACCTTGTTTTGTTCCGTTGATGTCCCATCCCCAAGGTTTAGCCACTCTGGAGTCATTTACGCTCATAGATATCAAAGATTTCATAGTAGTCGTAATGCCAGCGTTTTTGATTTTGTCTATCTCTACTCCATTAAGCTCATAACCTATATCTTGAAACAAGTAGAGTAAAGGATTATTTGTGAAATCAACACTCGTTAATTTTTGCCTTGTGTCGGTTTCAATAATGTGTATAACACCTTCCAAATACAAAGTACTAGCTGATGGCAACAAGTACAAATCTTGCTGGTTAATAGGAATACGAATTTCATCATTCCTGTTGAAACTTGTCACATATGGTTTGTGAGAATGATATTCGATACCATCAATCGTGTTATCGTATGTAGGCAAACTCATTAAATCTAAGATTCTCATTGTAGAAGCCCGATTAGTTTTAAATATTTTTTATTTTCTTTAGTTACTTTTAGGTCTGTTTTTGTGAATTGTACGTTTAACACTGACAACATTTGGTACAGAGTTTGTGTATTTATTATAGTCAATCATTTTCTTCTAAGATGCAAATACAGCTGGATTTCTTTGCCCCTTAGATTTATTAAATTATTATTCGCATCTAACACTCTAATATTTATAGAGTTGATATTGTTTTGATTAACAGGAAAGTAAATTATGGTATTTCAATGATTCGATAACCCGGTGGTACGTTAGGCGCAAATTCATGAATAATGTGGCTTGATTTTCCATTTATATATGATCCGCTCACTATGTCACATTCAACCCTCACCACAGTTGTAGATAGAATGTGACTGGTAACTGTGATTTATGTATTATATTGGCCTTTAAAGTCTCATTATTAAAACCTAACAATATTCCGAGGGAATTTTCCTTTTCAAAATATATCTCTTTAGTGCAATATCTAAATGTTTTTAATGTATTATTATTGCAATACAATTGAAAAGACGCATCCTTGATGTGTGCTTTCAAAAAATCACATATGTCTTGATATTCGTAAGCACCTTCAGGTATTTCTATGATCTCATCATTGTTATAATGAAATTGATTATTCTTTGTATCAATATTCGGGATCGAATTAAAAGTAGACAAATACAACAAAGCGCACTCGTATTTGTCATTCAGTTGGAATATGGGTGAATAGCTTGTTGATAAAATTGATGTATTACCAGTGTAAAGGACATTATGGTAATGATATAAATTAAACCACCATATTTTATACATTTTTATTCGTGCCCATTAAATATTTTTTTAATGCAGTGTTAAGTTTTTTCCAAAAAATTGTTAGGTATTTCAAACATAGATGTCCGCAGATATATGTATCATAACTTTGATAACTACAATAGTTATATGTTATATCTTTGTTTAAATACTTGACTAATTCATAAGGAGGCTTTAAATCTCCAAAACTATCAAAATATTCGCAATAGTCTAAAAATTTTATGTAAGCTACCAAATGAGTTAATTCATTCGCGAGACTATCCAAATTAACTATAGCACATTCTACGTTTTTCGGCTTTTTTGGCAGTGTGTCTCTCATATAAACACCCCTAAAAAAGGGTATACGGTTAGTTGCATTTTTAAGAATGTCTACATTTGTAAGCGCACGATTGGGTAGCTGCTTTATTAGTTTTTTAATTTAACAAACAATCCATTACCCTTTTTATATGGTTTCATATACAAGCCTTTGCCCAAACAAATAGACTCCATCATTTTATTATGTCTCTGAGCCTCTTCAAAATTACGCTGCGCCGACTTGTACTCGTTAACAGTTTTTGTTATACCTGCTGCACCACCAGCCATTGCACCTAACGCAGATAGCCCAGCAAAAATTGGTATCAAAGGTAAAATTCCCCCAGTCTTGGGCAAAGGTATAGTGCGTGGTAATTTGATTGCATTATTTTTAGAATTTATAAGTTTTTTTGCTGCGGTATACGCTAATTTAATAGCATTGGCTTTGTTTTTTGGTTTTGATTTCTTTAAAGAAGAGTGAATCGATGATACAATATTTTTAAAAGACTTCGTTCCCGCACCATGTTTGACTTTTGTTTTCATTACTTTGTTAACCAACCGTTGCTGTTTTATGAATTTCATTTACTACTTGTTCCTTACTCATGATGATTTAAATTTTATGAATTGGTCGACTTTTGACTTAGAATAATAGTCTTGGTGAAATTTGTCAGTAAACCAAATACAGTCTATAGACTGTATTTGGTTTTTTAAAGCGTGGATTAAAATTTGTACTTCTTGTTTAGTGTAAAAGTTTCCTTTTATCTGGTCTACATATTCCTTGTTAACAGCATCATTAGGTTGTAAAGGTGATTTCAGCCCAGTCAATCTTGTCTGCTGTAAATCAAAATCTCCGTTGTTTCTTTTAGGTAGGGTATTATCAAAAATATCTAGTAATTCCGTTAAACGTAAGCGTTTATGTATATGATTCCCGAATTTATCAGTATTCATTGCAACAAGTGAACCGTATTCTTAAAGTGATGATCATTAAATTAAATGTTCATTGTGATGAAAACCTTTATATTATTATTATTTATTTTTTATTAAACCACTCTCACAAAATTCTTCTATAATTGATATTATTTCGTTATCCAGTCCAGTGTTACCAGCATCCCGAGAAGCAATCAGTAATTTTAATCGTTCTATTAACTCGTTTGGATCATCCCAATATACGTAGTCAACATTTTGTTTCCATTTTATTAATAATGGTAGTCCAGAGCCTTCATACACGTCGTGTTGACATACACGTGGTGTAGTACTTGCGGAAACTTTTCGTAATTTAAATAATGGTCTTACAAATGAAAAGTATTTGCGCCCTCTATTGCTTTTAATCCGTTTATGCGGATCATAATCTCTTCTGTGCGCATTTGTTTTCAATAACATTAACTTATAATGGGCAGTATCTTCATCAGTAATAACACTAGTATTTGGATTTTTTTTAAAATATAGCTCATATATTCCCGGTGTTTTTTTGTATTTATATGCGCCTACTTGCATATGTTCATCGCCAACAACAACTCGGCTTGACATAAGTTTTCCGCGTTCATTCCTCACACCAAAGGGAACTGCACTTAAAACTTGTGAAGACAGAGACCAAGAAGATACATCGCCGTCTTCACTACTTTCCATTGATTCAACTGTTTTAAAAGACAGATTGCTTGTATCATTAGCATCATTATCATCTTCTTCGTCATTTTGTTCTTCTTCTTCGCAAGTACTTAGATCAGAACATGATAAATTATTTTCTGTTTCAGAGTACCCATTACTTGTAGTAATGAAATTGCTAATATCAGACTCTCTCTTGAGAGTTTTATCAACTTTTGTGTCATAAGATGTATCCAATATATTTTTGTTTGCTCTTGCCAGGTCATTGGATTCAACTATTTTATTGAGAGGATTAATTATTGGTGTGAAAATGTTATTAAAAACTTGATCGCTTTCTATTTCATATCCTTCATTTGCCGTATTTTCTTTTTAACTGCTTCCGCAGCATTCACTATCTGCTTCTTTAAATCTTTCTCCATTGTGTGTCACAAAATCTATTATGTATTTATCTTCGCAGAGTCAATCAGATAATGAAGTTTTTTATATGCTACCACTATTTATAAGTACTAACGTAAATTTGTTAAATATGACAAACGTATCAAAGTTCTATACGCACCGTCGTTTTTTTTACAATCTTTATTGATTACCTAATAGTTGTAAGAATCAGTCCATATCTTTGAACACATCTCTCTGAATTGTAATCATGTCATGTCTGTAGTAACATGTTCATCGTAAACGTGCTTCAAATTTACGTCATCTTGTTTAAAAAGAATTAGTAGATTTGCATTATCTCTCACTAGTTGTTTAGGTATTTTACTATACGTCTGCATTAAATAAAAACAATCTATTTGTTTGTGTCTTCCCATTGAAAAGAAGTCACGCATATTTGATTGATTTTCACATGCTACATCATCAAAAATTATTATTGAATTGGGTTTAGCTTCTTGGGGACTAATTACTTTTTCATTCATGTGATATTTTGTAAAAGATACGTTAGGAACCATCGCAAGCACCTTTTCAAGGAATGTGTACTTAGATTGATAAAGTGTTTTCGAATAAACATAAATATTTCTGAAATGTAACCCCCTTTCGTGTAAAAGAAGACCAACCATTAAGTTAGTTTTGCCACAATTAGATGGGCCGATAATCAAGCAGCGTATTGTGTTTGGTAACAATTTCCCATGTCGTAGGTTGTTATTTTTAGAATTGTCATAAGTTTTGTTTACATTTAATGACTCTAACTGTTTAACAAACTTCATCTTTGTGTGTTTTATGATTGGAATGATTGTGTCAGAATGATAATTTTTTTTATTTTGTATTGTTGCATTAAAAGCTTGTAACATAATCTCTTTTGCATCAATAAAACGCAGTCAGTCGTATTGTGACTTGTGACGTACTCTGACATCTATTCTATTAATCGTTAAATCAATATCTTAATTAATATGGAAAATCATTATGGCTTCGGCGGCTTCATACCAGCCTGGAACATGAAAGACTAAAAACCTTTGTCAATTGGCCTGTAACGTTCCTTTCGCCTGAAAGTCTTAAAAAGAGCGGTTTCTATTATTTGGGTCGCGGTGACGAAGTGCGATGCGCATTTTGCAAAGTAGAGATTATGAGATGGGTTAAGGGTGATGATCCTTCTAGTGATCACCAACGTTGGGCACCTCAATGCCCCTTTTTGCACAAGAAGGAAAATAACTGTAACATCCTGCTGGAGCTGAGTTGTAAGTCGAGGCGAGATGAATGCGGGTCTCGCGTGCCTGAAGCCGAACGCTCCTGGTATTTCCGTCTTCGGAGGTTCAAGGATGTCTTCCGCAAGAAACTCGAGTTTTTTAGAAAGTGAATATAATGATAGAAACCGAAATTCAGAGTATAGCTGTGTAGGGTAATATTGGGCAGGTCTAGACCACTGAGCGAGTGTAACGAGCGGCGCGAGTGAAACGAGCGAGGTGGTCTAGAATGCCCAATATTATCCTACTCACACGATACTTTACCTGAGTAAAAGTTTACACACAGGTGGTCTACCTGACAACCTCTTGCCGTTTCGTGGCTACCATTCTGTGATGCTTTGGTCCACCTGTCGACATCTAGTCTGACTTGTAACATATTCAATTGTGTCACAAGATTCGTCTTCGGTAGGTATTTATTATATTCAGTATTCAGTAGGTACGTCGTTCATTTTCAATGTTTCTTACTCATCCACGAGAGAGATACCCAGCATGTCTCGCTCTGTTGCTCTCTTGGATCTGATTTATGTCTTTTCGAATCGACAATTCGCAGGATTAGAAAGCAAAATACTACACGTAAATGACAACTTAAACAATTAATTAGCTATAATTTTGCGCAATTAATCCATATTACAATTAGCATAATATTTAAACGTTCAAATATCTTAATAGATAAATATCATAAGAGTTATAAACCAGTTTAATGTCGGTAATTTCATGCAGGTGAGTCAATAAGGTTTTATAATTACTTTTCGATAAATCTACTTGATATATTTATTTGTTTCTACAAGTGGTTAATATATTATTATTACTACATTATTTTTTTCCCCCGTTATATGCTTTATTTAGTTCTCTCCAACCAAAGGTTGCCTGGAAGAGATCGTCAATACCGATAACAATAAGTTTTTTTGTTTAAGGTATTGTTATCGTGTATATACCAACATTAAAGTGTTTTCTATTTGTTTAATACGACTTAATAGTTTATTTTTCTATAACGAAAATATATTACTAAAAAGTTGGGTCAGTCTATTGTGTGGTGGGTCAGTCTCACCATCTCGGAAAGAGTATTTTTGCTATTCTATACCTGAGTGCAGAAGCCGTTTTTTTCCGCTAGAGGATAAAGTAAATTTGAATTTAGAGTATCGTGTGCACGTTTGTGAATTAAAAACCTCATTATCTTCTACCTCTATGGTGCCGAATTCATCATACGACCTTTTTTATTTTGTTAAATACTCAGACTCGGAACCTTTTTGTTGTACTTTTTTTATAATTTGTTTTGCGCGCGCCATTATCTTTATACGTCATATTGTTAAAACCTTGTTATAATGTCAAAAATAAGTCAAAAAACTAAAATGAGTGATTCAATTTTTTTATTTTTGTATATAGTCATTTCCTCGTTGAGGTGGGATGAAAAGTTACGTGTTGCACTCGAGTGCAAAGATTTTTCACCTTGTTATAACAAATAACTATTCCTTATAGAGAATAGAGCTGGTATAATTTTATTAAGACATAAGCTAAGTTAAGTGAATGTATTGTATAATATTGAGTTCCACAGGGTAGTGTCCTGGGCCCGCTTTTATTAAATTTTTTGCAGATGATAGTATCATATAACGATAGCACGCAATAAAATGGACATATATGAAACATATATTAATAGTTCTTTGAAATCTGAAATTTTGATGAAACAATTTATTAATTAATTTTAATAAAACAAATGTACTTCAGTCACTTTAGATAAAGAAAGCAGAATAAAGCTAACAGTGTGGTGAAGTACGACAATAATAATGAAATAGATTAGCTTAGTTATTAAGTTTCACCATAGATGGAAGGCTATATTGGGAATCGCATATCAAGTCGTTTCTAAAAAAAAATACAAGCGTTACCTATTCATAGAACCACCGACGCATTACAGCTATTACGGTCATGCTGAGTTACTATTGAGATATGGTATGATATTTTGGTGCAATTCAACTGACAATGATATAAGTTGACAGAAATGCTGTAATCTATATTTTTCCTGTTTAAGTTACAGAAGACAGTAAGTTGTAAACCCTATTTTCCAAAACATAAAATTCTAACATTCCAATCAGTATAGGTACAGAATTTTAGAAATAGCTTTGTTAGTTAAGTGAAACCCTAACCCTGCACTATCTGGCAATGCTGTAAGAAATAGACGTGACGATAGCAAAATCTATATATATAAAAGAAACTCGTGTTAGTTACACTATTTATAACTCAAGAACGGCTGAACCAATTTGGCTGAAAATTGGTGGAGAGGTAGCTTAGAACCAGGAGAAGGACATGGGATACTTTTTAACTGACTTCAAAAAAAGTAGTTCGAAGTTAGTTTTAGCTTGTTTTAGTTTTAGTAGAACTACGCGGGTGAAACTGCGGGGCACAGTTAGTGTTCTATACAAGCTGCTAGAATGCCGCTACCAAAATCGGATCGATGGGTTGGAGCATTTAGATTGTTTCTAGATCTTTATTTTTTGGTTTAAATAAATAATATGGGACGACATCCACACAAAGGTCTTCAGGTCCCAAACTAGGCAAAGCCTGTGCTATGTAAAAAGGTTGTATGTGTAAAGGTTTTCCAAGTTATAGTATGGAAATCCAAGAAACTTCCAAGAAGAAAGGCACAAACTTGTAAACCATTAAGGCCCGTAAAAGCGGGCTGTTATTGAAATAGAGTAGTGGCAATGAGTACATACATTTTCTCGACGGCCAATAATTTCTTGCTACGGTACAGCTGTTTTTTTAGTCTTAGATCCTAGTTGGTTCCATAGTAAATGTTAACTATCATTATGAGTGCAAGGAATCCTCGTAATCGGTCTTAGTGAGCCATGTATAAGAAGTAAGTATGGCGGTGTTTACATAATAAACATATTTTTGTGACTAATTTAAATTAATTAGCCAAATACTTGGTGATACAGCTGTTCCGCACTACTTCTCTCTATTTGTACAGATAGTACAAAAGAATTAATTATAATAAGCTCTTCGGTATATATAACACAGATATTTTTAATATGTGATGAGATACAGTATTTGGTTTCTTATAAAAGTTGCTTACAAACGTTTTCCATTCGCATTTTGAGTTGAGCGTCGGCAAAAATTTTTGTAAGTACATTTAAATAGACTACCTGAGTAGGTGTAGGTTATCATATTATATTGTTTAAGAAGACGAGTTTTCACGCGTACCTGATTATTGGAAAGGTCCAACTATGATTTCGTTCACATTCGGTGAACCTCATCAGGGATGAAATCAGTCGTTCGTGTCTTCCACGATGACACGTCTCGCGTAAAAACCCGTCTTCTTAAGCAATGTGAATGAAACATGCGTTAGTTTTCTAAATTTTATCATATTATTTTAAAGTCTGATCCGATGATTGATCCGTAGGCGTGTTTCATCAAATGTTTGCGTATGTTCGACAGTAGTCAAGTGACTTTTAAATTGTTATTATAATTTACCTTCCGAATGTGGTTCTTCTGACGACTCACTTAGTACTAACCTTATTCGAGTTAAAGATTAAAGCTAATAAAACAAGCCAAATCTCAAAGTATCTTCGTATTCCCTAAAGAACCCTCAACACTTCAGTGCAGAAACATGCGCTTTTTTTCTACTCGGATTACGGATTTAAAAGAACTCTATGGTTTAAAGGTAACAGAAGCTCAGTTGCGACGTCTGTTACATTTTGTTAAGACTACATTCATGACCAAAATCATATGTATATGTCTCTCTGTCATTGCTTAATTATGTTTTTTATTGGTATTTTGACATCATAATTATTATTAAATTAATATTATCCACCTTCCATATCATTTGTTATTATCTTCTTTGATATCAGGCCGACCATCAATATGCTGAAGCGGTCTGCTAGGTTGGCTGCCAAATTGTTGGTACTCACGTGTGCCCTGCACTTGGGTAACGCTTGCGTGCCTGGACTCCAAATACCTTCACTGGGATGGAAATTCTGGCTAGGGCCGGACCCTCAATCAGGTACAGATGGATTACTTGAACGACTAAGGATACACTAGATACATAAGGTGACAGGATTACGTATGTGTCTGAATGTCTTAACATTTCAATTTTATTAACGAGTAACGTATGGCAAGTTGAAGTTGTTTGAAAGTAGAGCTAAGCTCGGTAGATAGTAAAGATTCCATGGACTCGCACTAAACGCTTTCCGTCGGCTTTTATTGTGCGAATAGCCAGGCTGTGGAAATTCCTGTTGAAATGAGTTCTCTATTTCCTGATAGAACATGTAGGTGCTATGCCAGAGCATTGCTACGACTAGTCTGCAAATGTCTAAACTACTATTTAATTTATAGCTATTATAATCCTGTTATATACTACAATTAGGTAGGGTCATCAGTCAGGGTTATAATTAGCCATAAAGGACTCACCGAAATATATATTGAGAAACATTTTTTTTTATTCCAGGGTTACCGACTGCATCATCATTACCGCCATCACCAGCCCTACCGTCCCCACCATCACCACCGGCTCCACCACCACTACCAGCCGCACCGGCCCTACCACCACCACCAGCAGCACCAGCCCCACCACCCCCACCACCACCACCAGCCGCACCGGCCCCTCCAGCCCCACCGGCTCCTCCAGCCCCACCAGCCCCTCCAGCACCACCGGCCCCACCACCACCACCAGCCCCACCATCACCATCAGCCCCACCGACCCCACCAGCTCCACCCAGTCCTGCAGAAGCAGCTAAAGACAGTTGGAAATTTCCAACAGCACCAGACATGCCTACATCTTTCCCAAACCCTCCAAATCCCTTCGGATAATGTCATATTGAATGATCCTTCTAACAAGTATTACACAACTTTTACAAATTAATGACAACTGAACTTCCATTCAGTGGGTACATACATGTACATAATCTTTTATCTGACCATCGAACGTTGTAGTAGTTGTAACCCCTACGCCATCATTATACATTCTCTGCCTATGTGTAAATAAATAAGTTAACTCTAAAGTCTGCTAGATGATATATTTATCTGACTAAATTAAAATTATTTTATCCTGGCTTTTATTAAAAAATATTATTTCTACCCATCAACGAATTGAGCTTCTCCTATGATTTTGTGCATATTCTATACCTGGTGTTTGTAAAAAGGTACACGTCTCTTTCATTATTAATTTTTAATTAATTAATTTCATCTCTTCATTATTAAAATTGGTAAATTATATTATTTGTTTCTGCAAAAAACGTGGCGAGTTTATTACACTTATATATTACATACTTCAATCAATTGTACCGACATAAAAATTTACCTACTACAAAAAAAAAATTTTGGATATGGCTTGATCACAAAGCAAGCATGTACGGAGAGAACCCGATTCGTAAAATACATAAGTGTAGATTTTCTTGCTTTATCTCCCAGAGGCCACACAGATTTACATGACGCACTCGTTTCGTTATAGGTAGGGCATATGGCAGTAGGACAATAGGTGCGTATATATAAGGTGTCGTAAGACAAAGAATACGCAAAAAATATTTTCTCAAATAGCCTAGTATTTCATGTGACTACTCTTGAGTTTGCTGCTAAATCTTTATCTATTAATACGATAATTTTTCCTAAGAACGAATGTGTTTTATAGCAAAATTCGTATTATCTGAGTGCTCTAGAGAAACGCACGGTTTTCTGCTTGTGTTTTTGTCAAGTGCAAATTTTATATTGCTAGCTTTATTGGCTAGTGTATATTGCCCTTAAGATAAGCCAATTTCGATATGCTAATACTCAAAGTGCAGTAAAATTGATAACAGCGGCGATATTGCTAAGACATGAATCTCGGGCTTGGATCCGCTGCAGTAACTTGGTTAAAATATGTCACAAACTTAATGAAAAAAAATAACGCGTATATTTAAGTATTGAGGAAAAATCTCTGATGAAATTTAACTTAAG
Organism: Ligdia adustata; assembly: GCA_947049295.1. NCBI lineage: Eukaryota > Metazoa > Arthropoda > Insecta > Lepidoptera > Geometridae > Ligdia > Ligdia adustata. Next base: position 8,795,741 of record OX346238.1, read on the forward strand.
TGGTACACAACTAGTTTAAAATTGGTGAAAATGTCGGGGAAGGAGAGATTTTCGCCGTTTTGGAAGCAAGTAAGTTTTTCTCTCTGTCACTATACCTGCATCGATGCCTACGATAATGAACCATATTGGTCAATACTAGATTTTTATTAGGCTTTCATAAAAACCGCTCACTTACTCGTGTTAAAGTTATTTGAAATACACATCATATAGCCCTTAAAATACTTTTATGTGTGGTTCGTTGGGAAAAACCCATATTATGAGACCTATGAATAGCAGTAAAATCAAATTATATATCTATATTTGAGCTGCTTTGACAATTTACAAATTTTATAGTAATATTTTTAATATACACTAATATGGGTGTCAATAATTGCAATAAAATCATTTTAAATAAATATATTATTTTTTATATTTATTTGTAAAAATGTGGTGCAGTACTGATCCCAATCTAGGGTTGATATCTATTGTTCACCACAAACCTTGTAATTACGTGTTTCGTGACGTCTTCCAGTGTTTCGTTACGGCTGCAGTAGGCAGTAACATCATCGGCCATGGATGTGCCATCGGCTACCCAGCAGTCCTGCTGCCGCAACTTTTCAGCCCTGGCTCTGTGATACCCATGGACCATACCTCCGCGTCTTGGATAGGTTAGTGTCACTTATACAAACGCTTTCATGCTGCTGAGGTACTTTGGATATGTCCTGCTTGCGAGTCTTAAGCGGAGTACCTATAGGTATGTTTTTGTGAAAAATCATCAATACTCTATAAGATTAACAAACAATAAAAAAAGTGTTTTTCGTAACCCTACACCAATGCAGCAAAATGATGGCTGCTTTGTGTAGCACTGGTGGTTGAACTGATGGAAGAACAGTGGTCTACCGCTAAACCAGATACCTATAGAACAATAGGTATGCCAACATACGTCATTGCTGTCACAGTTTGTAAACCAGCTGGTTTGGCCGAATACCATATCAGGGCCATCAAGCTCTCGAAACAAATGCTCTAACCACTCAGACCATCAGTGATCATGTCATGCACTCAGGAATCCGTAGACTTTAGCAGCAACATAACAAAACAATGTCATCGTACTCGTAATCAATGTTATGTACTCGCGGTGAATAAATCTAATCTGATCAGGATCTAATTATACAGTAATTAGTGCCCGTAGAGCAGAAGCAATGTTTTGAAATACAAAGATAAGATTGGGTCATTAACATTATTATTGTTTGTAAGTTACTAACGGATATTTTAGTTGCTAAGTATTTAATATGTATAATATTAACACTAATATGTTCTTACGTAGGAGTAACAGTCACTCCTTGCAACGCTGATCCCGGTGAGACGTGGTTGTCTATAGTTAATCTATAGATATTTTATACTTACTCGAGTTTCTCCTTCCAGCGTCAATCCTCGGCATCACCCAGCTGGTCGGCAGTTTCATAACTCCCCCAGTTATGGGCAGGCTGGGTCGCAGAGCCGCCCACTTGGCCGTGACCATGCCAGTTCTCATTGGCTGGTTTGTCATAACTATGGCCACTAGCTTTGAGGTAATTTTGTGACAAATTGCTAGTTTTCAACCTTTTAGTTTATTCTACAAAATGGTTCTTACAAGTAATACTCATGTTATTTGCAGGCCTTGTTTGTTGGGAGAGTACTCCACGGTCTATCGATTGGCATGTTGTCTCCGCTTCGATCGGTCCTCATCGGTGAATATGCGAGTCCAAAGAACAGAGGAGCTTTCCTCACGACAGTATCTCTAACACAGTCTTTTGGAATATTCTTCGTGCATTTAGTCGGGTCGTTTCTGAGCTGGCAGCAGACCGCTCTAGTTTGCGTGTTCTTCTCGTTCGCAAGTCTTGTTATGACCATCTACTCGCCCGAATCTCCGAGCTGGCTGGTTTCTAAGGGGAAGTACGACGAGTGTCGAAAGGTTTTCCGATGGCTCAGAGGTCACGATGAAGATGATGAGCTAGAAGAAATGATCAAAGCTCGAATACGTTTCGAGGAAGCGAGGATCACAATGAAAACCACGAACAAGATGAATCGTTTCGAATCGATGGCGGATACTATAAAAAAGAAAGAATTTTACAAGCCAATAATAATCATGATCCATGCATATATCATGGTGCAGTTCTCGGGAGGAACAACCATGGCGGCTTACTCTACCACCATCATCAGCTTGATCATGGGTCCTAATGTGAACCCACATTTCTGGATGATATTCCTGGACACCCAAAGGTTGATTACTAACACGATCGCAGTGTTTGTTATCAACAAGTTGAAGAGAAGAACCATGATGTTCATCACGGGAGGACTCTGTGTGTTCAGTCAGTTGGCTATAGCCGCTTACACGTATTCAAAGACATACGGCTACTTGCAGTACGACGCGGTATGGATCCCGGCATTACTGATCAACCTTCAGTTCTTTACGGTAGCCACAGGAATGCTCCCACTACCGAACGTGATCGGAGGCGAAGTCTTTCCTTTAGAATACCGAAGCATCGGCGGAACTATCAGCTTAGCAACCATGTCCGGAACATTCTTTATTGTGCTTAAGACTTTCAATGCTTTAGTGGACAATACAGGTATTTACGGTGCATACACGGTTTACTCCGGACTGCTGACGTATTGTCTGATAGTCATTTGGTTCATATTGCCGGAGACGAAAGGTAGGACTTTGCAGCAGATAGAAGACGAGTTCAGAGGACGACCTTTGACGTTCGTGGAGCTACAGTCTAAAATGTCATTGCAAGCTTGCCCGGTGGAGACTTACAAGATGATGTCAAGAAAAGACAGTCAACCACTACTACATTGACTGAATGGGAAACACTGCTCATATACAAAGCCTTGAAGAAAATTAATACGATAAATGTGATTGTAGGAGCAGGTAACCTGTTTAAAAGGCAAGCTAATCTGTTTATTTAATTTCTGTCTTCTGAAACCAGAAAATCCGTTAGATAAAATCTCGCAACGATTCACGTGAATCGACAAAACATAGGTATACTAGATAATAAACCTGACGAAAGCAATGACGGCAAATTTCACGAGTCCATCAAGTGAATTTAATTCTTCACCTCAAGGCAACCCTGATAACAATAATATCGATAAACTGTCAATTTTACGACTTATACGTCGAGTAGATAATCTTTAACGTCAAGATTAGCTGATAAATAGATCACCCAAACGGCAGGTGATCCTCATTAAGGGGGCAACAGTGGATTCTATTGGACGATAGCGGCATTAGACAAAACAATCAATTGACGTAGAAATGCCACAACCGGGATTACAGGCTTTAAGGAATTCTTTGTGTATTGTTTATGTTATTCAAAACAATGAGTTACAAATTTATACTGATAACCATCTGATAACGATCAGTGACGTCAAATTATAACTCAATGAACGAAATATACAATTTTCTTAACGCAAACTAGACTATTGTAATGTGGATGGGAAAGATGTTCAACCTTTAACAAAATTACCCATGACACTACTGGTAAGAAGTGAAGAAGGGAAGACACTACCGGTAGTGTGGTCTGGTAGTGCGTTGGGTATATAAGAGTTCAATTAAGTACTACCAATCTATAATTGATGATGTTTTATATTCTGTGTCCGGTACATATACTTTTTGCCTCTAACTTTTATCGAAAGAACTTGAGAACTGGCACAAGTGTGGTGGCCAATCAAGAAAGAAAAAAATCTTTTATCGATCAAATTGTGGACGTCAGAAACCGATTTTAAAGTAATGAGTTTGCGCCTAATATATAGAAGTAAATACACAAGTGATATTTATAGACACTTTAACTAAAAGATAAGAATATAAGTACGTTTCAAATGTCTTATTTCATTAAACCAATCGAATTAATATCAATATTGGTAAAAAATATGTTAAAAACAATTTGTAACGTTTCTATTGTATTTGTTATTTTATAAATAACTTAGATATTAAGTAGATAAACCCAGTTTTAATAATATAAAATAACTGTGATGTGAAAATAAAAAACCCAGTTATATTTTTCAAATATTTTTCTATATTATTTGGTACACAATATCCATCTCGCAGTGTCCAACGATACCGAATGAACGCGACTTTTAATTTCTTTATTTAATTTAAAATAAACTATGTACCTATATTCACTTATAAGCTCTCATCCATTGTATTGTTGGACAATCGATATCTTACATTTATTATTTACAATTGATACAATTCAAAGGGGTTGTTCGCTTCTGAACAGAACGGAAGAAATCAACGCAACTTGTAGCGAGATCACTGCATGTATAGCTATAGACATCATTTAGACAAACTTAATTTTAAACAGCCATTTTAAAAACAAACGAATCGACATTACACTTGCTTCACATTTTTATGAAGAAGATTTCATGACAAGACTTTACAAAAATAATTTTCTTTTTTTGAAAAATTAAATATTTTCAAATACGACAGCTACATCAGATATCACTTTGATAGCCACAACACTTGAATGTCAAGGTAATTGTCAAACTGACATCTTCAGCTGTCAGATCTTACAATTTGATTGTAAACGTAAAATAGTGACACAGAAACACCGTAATTCATTTCAGAAAATTGTATAAGAGACAAGTTAAAATCACGACGCTAAATTAACGACTAATAACGACAATCCAAAACTTGTTTAATTTAACAAAGAAAATATTAATAAAAGAAGCCTGCAGTCACATTATGAAAAAAATAAAGAGTAAAATATATTACATCTCCTAACTTAGTTCATATTGTTTAAGATTTGTCATTATAAAAAAATAATAAGTACCTAAAACAAGACTCGAAAAGGAAAAACTATCATAGAGAACGTCCTCATACTACGTGACCCATGCAGGGGAGGGGAGTGGGGGGAAGAGATCTTGTAAATACCACGCTTGGTCAGAGGAGGGATATGTAGGAGATGGCTTCTTCTTATATGCTACTGATTGTTTTGATTTTGAAAGTTATTAATTAATAATAATAACACTGTTACATGAAGCACTCAGCGTATTAACTAAGTGACAATCGACATCATTTCAAATTTTTGACCCCCCATTTTTATTACGATAATACAAAGCTATACAAAGCTCGTTATGTTGTCATCAATTGTATGTGTTTTTGTCATTTGTTTGTTACTTTTACACGAGCTTTGTACGACAATAACATTTTTCGAACTTAGATTTTCAAAAAATAATTATTACATTCTGAGTAAAATAAAAATAAAGGGATACGTTATTTTCACTTGATCTTTCCATTATGGTAATTAAAAATGGGGGGGTCAATAAATTTGAAAAGTTGTCAATTCGGACATACTTGTCTAAGATTGTCTTTAGTCTAAGAACGCCTTATGAAAACATTAAATCAACATAATGTTTAGACAAATTTGCAGTTCTTAATGAGTCATACACTACTGGTAGTCACTGAGGCTAGAGAGGGGGTAAACAACTTGAGTAAATGGGTCACGTGGTGTTTGCACGTTCTCCTGTCGGTCGTAGTTAAAAATTAAGATTTTTTAAAACCCACGGATATATTACATAAGACCATATTGCATGTAATATGTAGTAAATTAAACGCCATTATAATTACTTACACTGATTTAACATCAACAGTACATACAAACAAACAACACAATCACCTGTGCATGTATGTATATATATAATAAGGTTACCATTTTCTAAAAACATCAAATTCGTTATCTCATAAAAATCGGTATCTTATCCTATGGATGCACGTATGTGTGTGTACAGGGTTATCAGTTGGGGGTATACTAAGCCGAAAGGTGATTACTATACTCACCATTTTCAACAACTTTCATCATCAGAACAACCGTGAACTAGCGAAACAAAATCAACTGTTCCATGCAAAAAGTTTATCGGAAATCAACGAAATATTTATAATAAGATGGTACATACAAAATATTTAGTGTTTATCGCCTCGTCTTGATGTCAGCGTGAGAAATCGAAAAATATATTTGTTTTTATGGTGTGGTTCCTCCTCACCACCGCCACACCTCACCTTATTATTGCTCTTTCTCTCAGTATCCGACTTCCTCGACACGTGTTTCGCTTTAACACAAAGCATCCTCAGGTTTGTCAGGTTTGGTTTAAGGTGATGTGTGTGTCTAAAAATACAGATTTTTATATCTCGAATTTAGTGTTGGTCCCATATTGAAAGTATCTCCTTAGGATGAGTACAGTAACCCTCTTTCGGCTTAGTACACCCCTAACCGTTAAGCCTGTATACTCAAATATATTATCAGAATAAAAAACCATAACAAATCAATACTAAATAGTTGTACTTAGAGACATGAATATTTGGAAAAAAGTTATGAAAAAAAAACTAAAACTCAATTTAAAAATGTATTTAATTTAAATAAATGAAACATAGTATAATGACAACGTGCTCTCATGTATTTTTATTTATTTAATAAATCAAAAAAAAACTCGTTTTTAAAAAAAAATCGTTTCAACCATTAGATACCTATATATATATACAAATACATGTTCTACTATAATTATGTACATCTCCCGGTAAGTATACAAGGTTATTGGTTTGGGTGCACTATGCCGACAGGGGGTCAATATACACATCCCAATGAACAACATTAATACATAAAGTTTCATACATTTATCAAGGAACAATGAACTCTTTCTATGGAGCAAATGATTTTTTCTCTCAATCTTGTGTTGGTCTCAATACACTACAGTGGCTAAAAATCAAAATCAGTGATGGAAATTCGAAAACTATTTCAAGATTTTTAAGAGTTATATACGAATAAAAACTGATGAATTTCTTTTATTCGTATATTTGTAAAGACCGTTAGACGCCACCAATAAAAAATATTATTGTATAAGTACGTTTTTTATTTGTCTTTCCGCTATCGTGATAAAAATGCGGGTTAAAAAATTTGAAATGTCGTCAATTATGTTTGTTGACAATGAACCGCGAACTAAGATACGGGTACCATACATTATCATCAATAATATCATCTCAAAATTGTATCAAAAAACATAAACTGTCACCTTCGGACGAATCACAATAAATCCACACAAATCCACGGGCTCATAACTGTTATTTGAATTGTTTGAAATAATTGCCGTAGTTTTGATAATGAATAGATTAACAAATCTATGAATAACGACCATTATGATGCAATGCAATCGTAGTTTTGATAATGAATAGATTAACAAATCTATGAATAACGACCATTATGATGCAATGCAATCGTAGTTTTGATAATGAATAGACTAACAAATCTATGAATAACGACCATTATGATGCAATGCAATCGTAGTTTTGATAATGAATAGACTAACAAATCTATGAATAACGACCATTATGATGCAATGCAATCGTAGTTTTGATAATGAATAGACTAACAAATCTATGAATAACGACCATTATGATGCAATGCAATCGTAGTTTTGATAATGAATAGACTAACAAATCTATGAATAACGACCATTATGATGCAATGCAATCGTAGTTTTGATAATGAATAGACTAACAAATCTATGAATAACGACCATTATGATGCAATGCAATCGTAGTTTTGATAATGAATAGACTAACAAATCTATGAATAACGACCATTATGATGCAATGCAATCGTAGTTTTGATAATGAATAGACTAACAAATCTATGAATAACGACCATTATGATGCAATGCAATCATAGTTTTGATAATGAATAGACTAACAAATCTATGAATAACGACCATTATGATGCAATGCAATCGTAGTTTTGATAATGAATAGACTAACAAATCTATGAATAACGACCATTATGATGCAATGCAATCGTAGTTTTGATAATGAATAGACTAACAAATCTATGAATAACGACCATTATGATGCAATGCAATCGTAGTTTTGATAATGAATAGACTAACAAATCTATGAAAAACGACCATTATGATGCAATGCAATCGTAGTTTTGTAACAATTCAAATAACATACTTGGGCTTCAGGTTTCAGCAAAATCATCTAAGCATTATCTGTTAAAAATAAAATTAATATATATTTTTAACCATAACTTTATGCCAGTTGAAAGATTTGCTGGGCTGTCGGTTAGGGGTGTAAAGCCGAAAAGGGGTTACTGTACTCATTCTAAGGAACAACTTTCACTAAGGCACCAAATATGAATGCGAAAAAAAATCGGCTGTCCCACACAAATCATCAAAAAAGCGCTGTTTTTTTCTCAAATTCAGTGTTAGTCCCATAGTGAAAGTTGTTTGTTAGGATGAATATAGTGGCCCCCTTTCGGCTTAGCACACCCTTACGCGATAACCCTGTAGAGCAAAGGTACTACATTACCGCACATCCGACAGTTGGAACTTTCTCAATAACACAAGACACACGTACATACACGCATTCTCTCAGTTACATTACAAATAGTTACAATATAAAAAGAAAAATGTTAAATTTTCTATTTTTTTTCTTCCTGTTAATAAAAAACATATTTACAATACTTGCTCTCACATTATTATTTTTTCTCCTAGTAAACAAATTATCTAAAACGACATTATCAGGCATACAGTCAATGTATATACATGTAAATCCCCACTAGGACTTCCCCCGGACCAGTGATGTCATGTAACATACTCGAGATATAATATACCCTGACCAGGCAACGGATACATTCCATACTATTCTGGTCGAGAATTGAATTCTGTACCGTCATCACTCGAAGCAAATTTCGCTAACCACTAGGCCACGGGAGACACATTAACAAAGTGTACGCAAACTTCGCTTACTAACATTACACAGACTTTATAAACGCATCACAACTCTTTGAACATCACAAATATCTAAAACTCTACTAGAAATATTAAAGTATAATTGTTTCCCCCTCCCCCTCCCCTCCGTTAACATCACAATAAAACCAATTTGGTTTATTAAGTCATACAAAACTAAAAAAAATAACAATTTAGACACATGCTATTTTTTTTACTGATAGTCTCAGTTTAAGTTTTTCTCTAACCAAAAAATTAGAGGTACTCAAATGTTCGATACCTGATTTGTTGAAGATCGATGGACCGATTTTGAAATATATTTATTTATTTGAAAAAATATATATATAATTTAGTTCCATTTAAATTAAATAAAATCCGTCAAAAGGTTTGGTTTTACAATCGAAATAACTAAAAATGTTCTATAGAAGCCTATCGTAATGAAAGTAGGTAATCACTTATTTTTAAAGAATTATTATGATCTTGTATGAGACGAAAAAAAAAACACAATAAAAAATTGCGACGCGTTTACAAATAAGGCGGAAAGTTTGTTGACACTTTTATTCATACTATGCCTATAAGATTCCATACTTTTTACATTAAGTTTCATACAAAAACACTCCGCTTTTGACTCCTTCATACAATAAATTATCAAAGATACTTTGACTCGGTCGAGGCACATCTCTTTTTATTAATTACTATTCAATAAAATAGACACTTCATTGACAACACTTATTTACCCAATTAAGTATATATTTTTTTATATACACAGTGTAAATCTCACTAATCCGGCATATCAATAGACCGATACCTCCAATTACTCGGCACCCTCCCGCCCACGCCTCACCCTACGAATAGCATCGCGTACGAGCTACGTCGTCATCAAAACTATGCCATAATAGTAAGATAGGTTATAATTATTAAAAAAAACATAATACATGAACACCTTCGTATTACCTATAATATTTTTATTTTACTATATATTTCTATAGAATCCAGTAATCCGAACAGTCCAATAATTCGGCACAAACTGGTTTAAAATAGTGCCGAATTAGTGAGATTCTATTCTATTATGTGTAATATTTGATTTTTGTAATTTGTCAAAATTGTTTCATACATATTCGTTAAATTTAATTTAAGCAAAGTTAAGAAAGAAAGTAACTAATAAGAAATTGTCAAATGAGAAATAAATAAAAATTAATACATTTGTGCTAAATGGAACGTATACAGGGTTATCAGGTTATCTATTTTTTAAATTTAATAAGCAGATCTTCTCAAAAACTCTTAAAATAAAAATTCAGCAAGAAATCATATAGAAAACAGGTATTTTTTTTAATAATATTTGACCTGTTTTCACTTAACACAAGCAAACAACCCTGCATTAGGGAAGACTCACATATTGCACTGCTAAATTGAATAAAATAAAAATCGGATTTTTAAAAATAAAATACTAGCTAACCCGGGGAACTTACGTACCGCCTAACAGTTAAGTATATTTATCTCCATTACAACATTTCAGAACCAAAATCGGCTAAATCGGCCCGAGCCGTTCTCGAGTCTAAGCGAGACAAACGAACAGCAATTGATATTTTTAATACAAAGATTACTTTGAAGCACAGTTTACATCAAACAATTTATTTTATAACATTTTTAAGCTATTGCATAGATTTTATCGCGGGCTTTGAGCGCGGCGACCGATTCAAGAAATTCCGTAACTCAATAAACCTAACACTCGTCTAACGTCGTTTCAGTTCGGTAGACTTCAGCACGGTGTGTGTGTGCGTGCGACTAGACGCAATAGGTTTACCGCGGCAGTCCCCGAGTAACACACAGGTATTGTATAACTATGCAATTTACACAATTTTGACAAAAAACAACACTTGTCGGCAACATGGGAAGGGTCTCACTAACATCGATAAAAAAAAACTCACTACTTCAAGCATGACATTACAATTTGGTCACAATTCAACCTAAAGCATTGTTCCACACTTTAGTAGATATCTTCAATCAATACATTAATAATACTCAGCTAGTCTACGCATTTCTGTTTTACTTATGTTTATTTACGTCAAACATGTATGTATGTATTGTCTCTGTGTATGCATTTGTTACGCCATCATGCTAAAAATATATCATGATAGCTTATAACCAGGATTAACACATTAGAAACTTTTGATGACGGGGAAACTACAGTTTTGATCATCGTAAAAGCTATGTTTTTCATCAAATAATTCATAATGTTCCACGGGACGCATCCCATTTAACTTTATTCTCAGCGTATACCAATCGTGTACGTACCCATACGTTCTCATTACATAAGCAAAAAGAAAAATGATTGTATTAAACTAAGCAATGTGTCAAATGTAATAATATAAAATTTCATTTATGTGCATTTCTCTACGATTTACGTTCGAAACATCTTTTGTAAATCCATGGTTATAATATTGTTCCGCGCCTGATAAGCGTTCATTAATTATTCATAGCAATGAGTCTAGCCAAGTCAAAGTAGGAATTCGTTTTCTTTTTACTAAAAAGAACCCTCACCACTAAGGTAATTTTAATGAACAAACCGCACATCCAAGTTCACTAACTAGTTCAAGTTGTTATTGAAACAGATTCTAGTGAAATACCGTCACAGTACATCTAAGTTTACTAGATCAATTTGTTTTTGAACGTGATTTTAGTGAAAAATCGTCACTGATCCAAGTTCACTAAGTTCAAGTTGTTTTTGAAGGTGATTTTAGTGAAAAATCGTCACTGCACATCCAAGATCACTAATTCACATTGTCGAAGGTTGAAGCTGATTTCAGTGAAATATTGTCACTGCACATCCAAAATCACTAGTTCAAGTTGTTGTAACTGATTTCAGTGAAATATCGTCACTGCACAACCAACCACACTTGAGCTAAGTTTTTTGCTGGTGACTGTAGTACCCTGTTCATGTTGAGTTGTAGCGAGGCTAGTGCTTGTGACATGCGCCGCACACGTAGTCGTCGTCCTCCCGCAGCGAGCTCTTGGTGAGTCCGACGCAATGCATGTGGAACCACTGGTCGCACCCGCCGTCGCACTGCACCCAGTCCACCTTGCCTGTTCATACACAACACATCATTATTCTATAGTCTATTAAGTTTTTTTTTAACCAACACAGGCATTTGAACACAAGCTCGCACGAGCACGGAAGTCAGCGACACCGTAGCCCTATATCGAGCATGCCTAGTCTGGAATACAGCGGCTCTCAAGAAAGGCTGCCGGAACACAACGTTAGGTGCTTGGCGACAGTTTTTCAACTAACTTACCGAAACTTTTTTTTCAATTATAAAACTGTATTAAAGTTAGATAATTAATAACAAACAAAAAATTAAAAATATTTTAAATATCTTAATTATTAATAACTTATTTTTCTATAATCTATATTGATTTAATTTCTATTGTATAAGTTTTTTACACTGAAAATTCAAAACATAAATAAATTATAAACAACTTAAACCTAGAGTGCCGCGTGCAGCGGGGTGGGAGCCAAGCTACCGGTGGTAGGGACTACAGAGAGGGGAACCTCCTTACAATACGTGCTGTATCGAGGAGCACCGCTCTCTGTATCCGACTCTTGACCCAACCATCTAGCGAAAGCCTCTTAAGATGTTGATTGCGGCTTCTCGCTATCAGGCCGTTTGCCGAAACGACTATCGGAACAACGTCCCATCCATTCATTGTTATTGTAGTGTACCTGTGGGTCTGAGGCAGGTGTCCGCAGCGCAGTCCTCGTCGTCCTCGTTAGATGACATGGAGGAGGAGCTGCTGTCGGCGCGCGCCGTCCCGCCCCCTGGCCCTCCGTGCGCGCCACCTCCGCGCGACGGACCTGCACACAAAATAACCAAATTAAAGTAACATATAAGCATTGCGATTCAGCGTGGTAATGCTACTAGCATCCTCGGCACGCTGCTCTCTGGTGGTGGGTTGTAGCATTAGGATTATCTGTAGATCTTAAATGGTCAAAGACAAAAAAACTTCGATCCCATACATAGTTTGACCTTCAATAACAGCGAATGGGTTAAACTTATTGAATTAGTGTTCGACCAAATGTTATAGGGGATCGTAAGCGCTACCAACCTAAAATGGTCTGAATGATCCCCTGGGGGTTCAAGTCGGGGATCAAATATAGGTAACTTTCTGCAATTGTTTTTTTCTACTACATTTTGTCTTTGTTGATAAAGGTTAACGTGTTCATTGCACACAAAAAGTAACCTTTATACGAGTACAGACAATATTACAAAATCAGGTAATAAACATGATGATGATGATGAAACATTTTTTTTTTTTTAATGTTTGACACTCGATTTCTCCGAGACGGCTGACTGACTGACTGACTGACGTGGAAAAATATTTCTTTGTAAAAGTGTATCAATATCAACACAGCAATGAAAGTCTTAGTGCAATTATTAATAATATATTTACCTTCATTACGGCAGGTGTCGATAGAACATTCAGTTCGGTAAAATAAAAAAAAACCTCAAAATGTATGTATATTTATATTATTATAATTTTTTTAATCAAACCTTTCTGGAGCGATTTTGTTAGTTCTTTTTTGGAACCTCCTCCATTTTTGGAAGTCACTAGAAAAATTGCTTGTCTATTATGTTGGTTTTAAAGCTAAAAAATATTGTTTCATGTGTTAAATGTATAAGCGCACGCACCCATCCTGGCTTGTCTCGCGTGCTTCCCGCGCGTGGTGGCGAGTCCTCGCTTCCTCCGCTCCTGTCGCGCCATGTAGTGCTTTCGCATCATCAGACTCGACCCGGACGACATGCCCTACACACACACACACACCTTGTTTATAACTAACAAAAATGAACTAAATAGTCAAAATTGGTCTTAAATACGTTTTAGGTTGTAACTTATAACAAGAGTCACAACTTACACACATCAAAACTATCTATAGTTAATATTTTTAACAAGAAAGAGGTAAAGTTTTTTTTAGTTTATTAGTTAAACGGAAGTAATCTCTTGAAAAACAAATAGAAAGCTACATTATTTCTAGTAGACATATTAGGTGATGCGTCGGAGCTTAAATTCAGAAATAACCTTTGTTCGCCAGAGACGTGCGCGTAATGCGTGCGTTTTCTTCAACAATATTGGAGAAACGGGCTCAATATACCCGCTTTATCGAGTAAAAATCTTTACAAGATCCGGAAGCCTTTGGGTGCGTCGGGTTGTAGGTTTTTTTTTTTAATTAATATATATATAACAACCCAGTAAAGTCCGTCTGCGTCCTGTCCCTCATCACATCATCACACATACCTGCTTCCTATTCAAGTAGTTAGTGGCAGTGGGCGGTGCGTGCGCGGCTCCCGCGCCACGTTTCACCGCAGGCTTGGTGCCAAGGGGCGCGTGATGTTTCCTGGTGCGTTTGACCGCGTGATGTTGTCTGGGCGCTCGCTGCGCACGTTTCCTGCGGCCCGCGTCGAGCACGCGCGCGCCCCGCCGCCCCTCCGCCGCGCGCGCGTTCACCACCGCACTCCATATCTGATTCTGTTCTTCTAGTCGCACCTGAGACAACACGACTTTATTATAATAACACCGATAATGCGTGCAATCAAACAACGTAACGTAGACCTTATACGTTACGTTACATTACCGGTCTTATTATAATAAACGCGTCTCAACTTTAAACTTCTTTTGTCCTGTTTTGACGTGTGACGTTCTCCATCGGATAAAACAAGACAAACGACGTTTAAAGTTAAGACGCGTTTGTTAATAAGGCTGTATATGTTAGACTTGACATATTAAGTAATTTTTTTTTACTATTGTTAAGTTTTTTCTTAGAAAATTTTAACATTCCCGTAATGTATCACAAGTTCCACCATGTTTGCTGATTTATCATCAATCCGCTACTTTGTATTAGGCAATTTATTTACGCCGTTTATAAACTTATGCTTCTCTGTAATATATCAGGCGTATTGCATTGTTTAGTATTTTTAACAGTTTCAAACAAAATAAAATCATATATTAAAACGGCACCATGCTGATGCCTTACTTATAGGCACCAACTACCGCACAGATATTGTTATTCTGTACATACCTCCAACAGATCTCCCTCGAGCATCAACTCCTCGAGCCGCGCCAGGAAGGCGGGCGTCACCCGCGCGTTCGTCGCTCGCGGCCACGCGCTGTAAGCGTGCTCCACACTCGCCGACGATCTACGACACAAATATAATTACAACACACTGACAGATGAAAAACAATTTTGAATTTCAATTTTGGTCTGAATAAGATCGCTTTAAGCGATAAGGCCGCCATTAAAAAAAACATAGTATATATTTTAAACCTTTTATTTGTAATAATTATTTATTGTTAAACTGGTTTTTTAATAAAGAGTTATCTTATCTTAAGCTCCCCTACCTTGGGTTTTGTGACAAGTGCGCGTCGTGCGTCCGTCCGGTCGCTTTCTTCAGTTCTGCGTTTAATTTGTCCGATTTTTCTCTATTCGTCTGTAAAGTAAAGAATATGTCTCAGACTTCAGAAATCAGTTTAATTCAGCGTTTAATTGAATAATTCAATGACATTATGTATAAATACATAGCACCCCTTTGCTGAGCACGGGTCTTCCCTATTACAGGGGTGTACGCGATAGTCCACCACGCTGGCCAAATTGCGGCTTAAATAATTCTTTTTATCTTTTATAGGTTATGAAAAAATGAAATCCTTCATCGTTTGAACAAATTGTTGTTTTTTATCTTACACGGCTAGGCATTTGACCACAAGTTCGCACGAGCACGGAAAAGTCAGCGAATATGTAGCCCTAGATATGCTCCATCTAGGCTAACCTAGTCTGGAATACACTGACTCTCAAAGACTGCCGGAACACACCTCTAGGTGCTTGGCGACAGTAACTTGAGGGTGGTAGCTAGCCAGGCGAGCAACAGGATACGCCTTGCCACGATGGTATGCATGCTTTGTTGTACAATTCATCGGCAAACAACTTGTACTAATGTTTTGGTGATATGATTATGTGGTGTCTACCAGATCCTAGGTACCTGATGTGTATGATGGAGCGGGTCTGTGAGCGCGGCTCGCGCCAGGTCCTGCCACGCCATGGCGCGCTCCGTCACGCACTGCAGCGCCTCGCCCTCCGCCAGGCGCACCGGTAACTTCTGCAGCCAAACCTGACACAAACAAAGACGAAGATTATTAATAAACGCGCCTTAACTTTAATCGTCATTTGTCTCGTTTTGGCGCGTGACGTTCTCCATTGGATAGAACAAGACAAAAGATGCTCTAAGTTAAGACGCATTTATTAATAGGGCAGAAAGATCGTTTATCTGTATAAACATGAGTGTTACATACAAGTATGCAAGATCGAATATGTTAGTAAAGTGGCTTAAAATCATATTATACAATGTGGCGTACAAATGTGTTGAGAGAGGGCAAACTATTTAATTAGTTAAAATGAATTCAGCTTAATAATTACAATAGTTAAAATATTAATAATACTAAACAGCAAATAATAATCAGCAAATATTATACATTAAACCAGTAAAAAATACCGTGCATTTCAATCAAAACCCTCAGAGAAATCCTAAAAAATCCAAGAAATATACCAAGTTTTATTAAAACTTTTGCGTAATCTAAGACTTCTACAAGCTGCGACAATCATAAAGAGTTTCAATATGCATGTTGTTAGTTGCGCAATATGCATACAGATGAAAGGCAACTTTGCCAAAAACCCAGCAGCGACGAGTTAGTTGAACTTTCAATGGCAAACAACAATGGCCGGCAAACATCTTGAACTAAAAGCGACATGGTGAGATAATTTACGCGCAAATCCACTTCTAATTGCGAATCACCGGTCGCGTTTCAACGAGCACCCTGCGCCCCACGCTACGATCCACCAAAGGGACCGACACATCCTCACTGCGCATTCAAGGTCAACGGTGTAAGTTATTTGCGGTTCATTGGTATTATTTTATTTATTCGGGACAAAAACAGTGATATAATAAAACATTTTTTCAAATTTTTAAGTAAGGATATAACAGTCATCCAAATACTAAACTGCAGGTTCAAGTTATTTGCCGGCAATTAGTCTATTGTTCAAGTTGTTTGCCGGTGACTGTTCGGTTTTATTTAATTTATTCGGGACAATAACAGTGATTTAATAAAACTAGTTTATCTAATTTTTAAGTAAGAATAGTTTATATTAAACTGGGGGTTCAAGTTATTTGCCGGCGATAAGTATATGGCTCAAGGTGTCTGTCGGCGATTAGTCTATTGTTCAAGTTGTTTGCCGGCGATTATATTATATAAAGACTCACGAGTAATGCCAGTATCCGGTCGAGTCTGGGCCGCTTGGTCCTTGTGCAGTCGGGACACAGGAACTTCTCGTCGCTAGTAGAGAACGGGTTGTTCTCTCTCTCGGGAGACTCGTCCCGATCTTGTTTCGCCGCTTGTATGCACGACGCTGTCGACAAGTGTTAAATATTTAAATCTAAGATTTTTTATAATAAATACGCTTGTGAATATAGAGCCTAAAATTAAACAAACCAAGCGAGCTTTTATTTTAGAATAGGGATGGAGTAATCAAATGATGTGATTTCATCGACAATTCTATAGAAGTAGATTGGTGACAATGCTTCTAACATTAAAGCTGGAAAACATGAGCTTCTTTATTCGCGTTTAATTATATCGTACTCTTTGGCTTCTAAGACAACTGACGGCTCAACTGTCATGGCACACTTTAGTAGGGTCAGCTTAAGGTCCAAAGTCATTCGACACCCTCCATAAAACTGTCATTGTCTACATCGCAACTGGGAACAGAATAACAGTTTCAGAAACACCATCGTAAAAAGGTCATCGTTCGGTGAGACATAGCATGGATGAGTATATTATGCGTCCGTGTTTATTTGTGTGTGTGGATAGATGTGTGAGTGTGTGTGTATTCATATATTATATATTTACAAATATATAATTACCGTGGAACCAATCCTTGCAGAGTTCGCACTGCGTCATGACTCCGTACTGTCGCTTCTGGCACACGCAGAACGTGACGCCCGCCGCCGCCGGGCCGCGGACCTCTTTGCGCATATTTCTCGCTCTGCACAAGTCAACAAAAATTAAACAATTATTATCATCAACATCAAAAATTTAATATGCAAGCCTCTGCTGAACTTCCTAATAAATATCCCCAAAAACTACCGCTCTTATATTTTTGAAGTGTTTTTTTTTCCTAGTTACTGTTTTGTAAAATAAATTAAATCTCAATACGCTTATGTGCCTAAAATGTCATAGCTCTCGCAACTTTTATCCTTCATAAACTTTCTTAACATCTCTACTGTTTCATAGGAAACGAAGCTCAATTTTTTACGCATGCCTACAGGCCACCTGATGCTTCAAAATGCTCTTATTTGTTTGATTGCTATATTCTGGATGAACTGTATCCTGAATGTACTCTTTCCGGGAAAAACCCAAACCTCCATTTCTCCTTACCTGAGCTCCTTAATCGCCTGCAGCTCTCTGTGCTCGGCCTGTTTGAATGCCGCTACGATCTCCGTGGGGGTAGAATCTTCGTTAAAGTTCCTCAGAAACAGTCCCGCCTCTAGTGAGGAAGGAGGGGGGTCGCCGGCGGGGGGGCGCGCTCGCCGCCGCCCCGCACCCGACGCGGGCTCCGTGCGGGGGGATAGGGCTTCCAGGAGGGAGTACGACCAATTCTATTAAGGGAAAAATAAACGTGTCAATAGCAGAAACAAGTTATATGTAACATATGAACAAGACTTGCATTAGCAGCGACGTGACGGCGTTAATATCACGAAGGTCAACCTCTAATTCACGAATCACCGGTCGCGTCTCGATGCCATCCTTGCCTTGCACCCTAAGAGCCTCCAGAGATACAAAAACCGTCACAGCACAGCTAAGGTCATTAGTATTTGCTGGGGGTAATAATGCCGAGTGAGGCATCGTCTAGCAAAACATGGTTGGTACTGAGTACGTGTTTTTTATTTTAATTTACAAATTCCACTTCCTCATCAACATAAACCTTTACTTGACCAGTGCTGAGTATAAGTCTCCTCTGGCAAACGCCATCCTTTCCGGTATTGTGCTAACGTCTTCATGACTCCTGGTTTTCCTGCCGCCCTTGTCACATCTCTCGCCCAGCTAGATTACTTTATTGTTTTTAACATGCTACATCACAAAAACACGCCAAAAGAACCTGAGCTAACGCAGAAAGAAAAAATGTAAGGAACCCATAGTATGACGATAGGGCGTTTTCTAGCCTCACTTGGCTAACTACCACTCTTAATTTGATAACAGACAGCGTGTTCTAACAGCCTTTCTTAAGAACCATTGCATTAACTCCATGCTCCATTAAGGCCCAAAGCGTCTCTGACTTCCATGATGTCATCCTCATCAATGAATCATCCATGGTCGTGCGAGCTGGAGGTGAAATGGCTAGTTAAATAATAAATATGTACCTTTTTAAGGAACATGTCAGCCGCTCCTCGCTTCCACTCGCGCGCCGAGTGCAGCGCGGCCGCCAGCTGATCCTTCTCGTACAAAGCCAGCGGTATCTGCTGGCCTTTCTTCACTAGCGCTTCCACGCTGTGCATGTACGGGTACAGGTCTTTCGATTGCATTTCCTCCACCTAGGGTAAGAAGACAAACGAATAAGAGAAACTGGCAAAGTGTAAACAAAAAAAATACACCACTACCTTCTTAAATGAACTTAATTTGAACACGTTATATATATATACATCTTAAATACGCTGTCCGTAATTTTTGAGTTTATTAACGAATGAGTTTATTCCGTTTTTCGCGTAAATAGTTGTGTGTGTTATAATGAGTGTCCAAATATTTGAGATAATTTTTTAAACTAATATTTTCAGTTTTCTACTTTCATCGGAAATATATAATGCTGTTAAAATTAAGTTAAATAAAAAAACAGTGATGTATAAGCAGACTCCGAATTCTACAGGCGAATGTTTCAATTACACATTTGGATTTACAGAGCCAACCACGTGTACTGGACTAACTGGCGATCTAACCCTTAGCGTGTCACAGTGCAGTCAACGCGCGCGTTTGCACACTGCGGTAAACACAAAAAAGACACAACTGTTGAAAAATAAAAGTTTCTAGCAATCGATCATCAGAGAGCATTATGTAAGGATTATTGTTATATGAAAGTTCTGCCGCAACCAACCAGTGAGCCAGTAACATACCTTGGAGAGCCAATCCTTGGCGTGCGAGACGGCGGCCTGCAGCGCGTGGTAGGAGGGCAGCGCCGCCTCTATCTCGTCTCCCTCCGCCAGCAGAGCCTCCAGTTCACTCATGGTGCTGTACTGGGGGTCACTCTCCTCGGCTCGAGGCTTGGAAGTGTCGATGAGGACCACCTTGGCACGTTCCTCCCATTCTTCTACTTGTGCTGTTGGGAACAATATACACATTGAATTCACAGTGTAAGTGCAAAAAATTTAATGGCATGTTTGTAACTTTGTTCCAATTTCTTCAGCTTACTTTGCTGTATACATGCGTGAAAGATCGTCACTCAATGGGAGATTGCAGAGACACGACTACGTGGTCGACCGCCTAAGAGGTGGCATGACGATCTTTACGAATTCCAACACAATTCGTCGGAACTTGCGGGAGATAGGGATACAAGGAGATATGGGGAATACCTTTGCCCAACAATGGGACATAACAGGTTGAGAAAAAAATATACCAGAACATAGCCTAAGTATTACGACGCCTTTCAGTCACATGGTGTAAACGCTATCGGCCTGACAAAAGATGACTAAAAAAATACTTTTCGCTTCAGATTAAAGACTACAATTAAATTGATATAACGCTGTTCTCTCAACCTCTAGCTTGAACTTAGCCTGAGGTAGATCGACTAGTCAGGAGGCGTTTTGACATTCGCTTGACAGATTGCTGAAGTGACCCGGAGGAAGACCTGCCTTAACCAAGCATAAAGTCTAGAAGTTCTTCTTGTAACGGTATCTTTGTCATCTGTTGAACTTGCCTGAGAGAACCGCTCCTAAAGCGCATACAGTTGGGGTGTCTCATTGCAATATTACCTTTAAGTTTATACAGGGCCGCTCTCTCCGCCTCGACCCTGCTATGTGGCGGCACGGTCTCGGCGACTGCAGCCAGCCTCTCTATGACCTCGGGTGTGAAGGAGGCGGGCTCCTCCCGACGCGAGGACACCTCCTCCAGGAACTTGGCCTGAGAGAGGCGAGCCTGCAGCGGGGATAGCTGGGGCAGGACTATGCACAAACGAGAGCCGAGGTCGACGGTCTGGAGGGGAGATTCAGTGTATTAATAGTTAGTCTTCATTAGAAAGATGAACAAGTAACCATAATGTGCCGGTTAATGAAATGAGTAGTTCGTGTCTTCAACGATGACGCGTCTCGCACTGCGCTCGGCCGCTCTACCCTGATGAAGTTCATCGAATGTGAACGAAACTATGGTTGGATCTTTCCAATAGCCAGGTACGCGTGATAACCCGTCTTCTTAAACAATATGAATGAAACACTCATTAGTTTTCTAAATAAAAATGGGCCGGTTGAATTGTATTGAATTGGTATTGAATTGTGATCTGTCAGACTGGCACAGAAACCGCAGAATGCCATGTGTTTCGGCAGCCTTCCATGGTAGCCGGTGTATTCCACACTAGTCATAATTGTGATCTGTCAGACTGGCACAGAAACCGCAGAATGCCATGTGTTTCGGCAGCCTTCCATGGTAGCCGGTGTATTCCACACTAGTCATAATTGTGATCTGTCAGACTGGCACAGAAACCGCAGAATGCCATGTGTTTCGGCAGCCTTCCATGGTAGCCGGTGTATTCCACACTAGTCATAATTGTGATCTGTCAGACTGGCACAGAAACCGCAGAATGCCATGTGTTTCGGCAGCCTTCCATGGTAGCCGGTGTATTCCACACTAGTCATAACTCCTCTAGAGCCACAGTGCCGTTGCTTGCGTGGTCTTGCTTGCTGAAGGTCAAATGCCTGTCTTAAACCAAACAGAAGACGGTAATCAGTAATAATATTCAACTTCTTACCTCTTCAAGTTCCCTGACGTAAGCAGCGTCTACTTTGTCCAAATCCTTGTTCAGTAGATCGCTGGCTCGGTTTTCAAACTCTGACGTTTGACGAAGCACTTCCTTCACCGCTGAACCTGTGCAAATTACATATTCATACAAACTTTTGTGTATAGTATAGGAGAGTTTTAATATATTTCAGGGCTCAAAATGTGGGAGCAGGTTTGAGATATTGTACAATCTATAATTATCCTTTGCATCTGATTACTACAAAACGATTGTGTTTTGCAAATAATGACATAATGGCACCTAGACGTGGTCTTTAACTGTTGACCGATTAAAGAAGCACAAAGTTACTCAGAGGGCAATGGAGAGAGCTAATGCTTGGAGTGTCTTTTCGCGATAATATCCTTAATGATGAAATTAGTCAAAGAACCGAGGTAACCGACGTAGCTCGTAAGATTTACAAGTCGAGGTAGCAATGGACGGGCTATATCGCTCCAAGAACCTATAACCGATGGGGAAGAAAGGTCGTTGAGTTGCAACCACGAACCGGAAGACGCAGCGTAGGTAGACCTCCCACTAGGTGGACCCACGACATAAGAAAAGTCACAAATAACCCGTAGATACAATTGGCAGCTTGTCGTTCGTAATGGCGTTCTAAAGAGGAGACCTATATTCAGCAGTGGACGTCTTCTGGCTGATGATGATGATTACTTTACTTGTCACAATGTGGCTTAGTTCACAGTGGTTACAATACAATACAATATTTATTTATTGCACATCAAAAACCAAAATAAACAATAAGACATAAACAAGAACAAAACATCGCTAGTACATTGGGCGGCCTTATCGCCTAAAACAATTTCTTCCAGGCAACCTTGGGGTGGATAGTTATGGGTTACAAGCGTTTGAATCCACACCTTCTGCTTGGAAGACTCTTAACTTATATTTTGTGTAGATTATGTTTATGAGTCGCGAATTATTTGTCTGTATGTATGTATGTACTCGTATGTATGTATGTTACCTTCAGGCAGCACACAAGGCAGTCCGTCGATCTCCGCCGCGAACAGCGTGAGCTCGTGTATAGTGAGCCGGTACTTGGGGTCGTGGTGTCTCGTGCGCGTGCGCATCTTGTTCAAGTCCAGCTGTTGTATGACGGACGCGCACTTCTCCGCGTCCTCGATGGCGGTCTCCAGTGCGCGGACGATCTCGGTCTTTTGCATCTGTTGATATGAAAATATGTTTTAGTAAAACAAGTACTTCATTACAGGTGTTGTTGACGTAGCCCACAGAGCCGCAACACTTAAATGGGATTGGGAGTGTCACGTAATGCGGATGCACCCCAACCGATGGGCACAGATCGTGACGCAGTGGAAGGCTGATGGCCTACGTAGTGGAGGACGGCCTAGAACTCGCTGGCGTCGCGATCGCGTTGCAGATGATACACATGTGGGTATCAGAGACAAATGTAAATTTAATTTAGACGATAAAGTTAATGCAGTAATGGAATTGTTAAAGGAATGGTTTGACGCAAATGGTATTATTCTTAACTCTGATAAAACCATATATACCAAATGCAGTATCAGTCAAGGTTGGGTATTTTTGGGAATTCTATTACTAAAACAAATATATTTCTAGGTTATACAATTGATAACACAATTAGTCATAAATCTCACATCGATAAAATTTGCAACAAAATGGCAAGTGGTAATTATGCTTTATTTAAACTCAAGCCATTATTAGATAAAAAGTCACTAATCTCTGTCTATTATGCATACGTTCATTCTATAATAAGATACGCTATAACTGTTTGGGGAAACGCTAAAGATATCATAAAAGTTTTAAAATGTCAGAAACAATCTATAAGAACAATGAATGGTTTGAAAAAACGTAGTCCTGCGAGAATACACTTTAGAAATGATAAAATAATGACAGTTATATCACTTTATATTTATAGTAGTTTATTAGAGGTATACGAGGATACGGAAATACCGGAAAAAAGAATTTCACGTAATAATAAAAAAGGGCGAGTCCTGCCTGTCAACAGATTATCTAAGTGTAAGAAACAGGGACTTTACACCAAAATATTAATGTACAATAAATTACCAAATAGCGTGATGGAACTGAATTTTAAAATATTTAAACAAAAATTAAAATATTTATTTGAAATAAATCCTTTTTATAAACTCAGTGAATATATGTCAATGCAGCTTGTGGAATCATCGTTCTTGTGTGATGAACAACAATTACAAAATGTTAGTAATAGGTAAAGAAATAAATGACAATGTAAATATATACTACTATAAAAGTATTTATAAGTTAAGTTTATTTTTAAAGTAATTAATAATTAAAATGTAACAAGACGTTGCCTGTAACGAATGTTATTTAAAGGCCAATAAATATTTCTTATTCTTATTCTCGACACATTTAAACTGGACTGGTAAGAGGTGGCCCAGGATCGAGAAGTGTGGAAGGATATGGGAGAGACCTTTGCCCAGCAGTGAGACAGTGTAGGTTAAAAAACAAACACTTCTAAGAATAGTTTCTGAACACAATTATTTTGTTTCAACGCATGAGTTTCTCTAGTATTATTGTAAATGGCTGAGAGAGAAACAGCTACAAAATCGTTACAACTCTTGTAAGAATACAAAATTCTCTCATATTTTGGATTCACTTGCATTTTTTTTTTGTATTAGTGCAGCAACAAACAAGCTGATTCATGAATTTCCTTATTACGTTACTAAATTCGAGGACCTGTACAACAGCCCACAGTATTATTTGAAAAATCAGTCAATAAGTTTTAAACTTTATCCAGCATTACCCCACCCTTGAAAGCCGTGAGCTCCTGTGCCTTCACCTAGTCGATAGTCGAGTTCACAGGTCTTGTACGTGTCTGGGACGCCGTCCACTCTTGGAACAGCTCCAACCCATTGTTCAACTATATCTACTATATCTTAATATATATAAATCTCGTGTCACAATGTTTGTCCTCAATGGACTCCTAAACCACTTAACCGATTATAATAAAATTCGCACACCATGTGCAGTTCGATCCAACTTGAGAGATAGGATAGTTTAAATCTCAAATTATAGTCGCAATTTTAATTTATTGCTAAATATTTGTCTGTTATTATTTGACAGTCACAATTATCTGTTAACTCCAAATGATTCTAACAGATGTCGATACCTTTCGACTGGGTTGAGTAAGTAATCAATAGATGGCGCTGCTATGGTAAATCTACGAACGTGTCATATAAGCTACATTTTAACAGCATTATTACCACGTGTTGTTGACGCTATAAAATAGCCACAGCAACGCGTGGCCGGGTCAGCTAGTATATATATAGAGCATACCTTCAACTCCTGCGCCTTCTTCAGATGGTGCCTCAGTCCGTCCAGGTCGCATGTCTTAGGCGTGTCGGGGTCGAGTGCGTTCTGCACCGCCTCCGCCCACTCCCGGAACAGTTCCGACTTGCGTTTGAGCTTCTCCAACATCGCTGGCAGCTCATCTAGAGTGTAACGATATCTGAAAGAAGGCAACATTATTTATTTCTTGCAAAATTTTCATTAATTGAAGACTAATTTCACTATGGGACCAACTCTGAATTCGAGAAAAAATATCACTTGTTCCATATAAAAAGTTGATCGCTCGTCGACTAAATATATGAAACAGCTGACATTTTTTTCTGGAATTCAGTGTTGGTCCCATAGTGAAAGTTGTTCCTTAGGAAGGGTACCGTGACCCCCTTTCGGCTTAGTACACCTCTAGGCGATAACCCTGTACAGACGACCGACGTGGTTTAGTGGCTAGTATGCTTGCTTCGGTCCGGGTTCCATTCCCGGTCCACATATGTATTCGAATGAAGAGTTTGAGTTTGTCTTCGGGTCTGGGTGGTCATTGCGCGTATGATTATAAATAGCATATGGCATCCCCGACACAGAAGAAATCCTAATGGGGAGTGATAAGTGTGACACGTTTATTTATCTTTAAATGTTTGATGATCGATTATTCAGCGAGGATGGATTTATATAAATAGGTACCTGAGCTTGTGTTGTTGCGGCGCGCATTTGCACAGCTCGGTGTAGTGTCGCAGGCAGGTCACGTGCTCCGTGCACGAGCACGTCACGCACGACAGGAAGCACGTGGTCTTGCACAGCTGACACTGGCGCTCGTCGTCCGGCAGCAGCTCGAAAGCCTCGCGCTCCGCTTCAGTCACTCCCTGGGAGAGAACAGGTTTAGGCTAGATATCAAAGAGTAGCGCAAAGTATCTCAACTATAGTGAGACTTCCACCCCCTGCCTGCTATTATCAGGTAGGGGGTGAAGATGTAAACATCCAAAACTTCCATGTCAAATTTACTCAATTGCTTGTTTTTTTGTAATCCAATCATTCTTGTTTATCTTACCCATATAGGAGTACTGTATACTATGAAAGAGGTCGCTTTTTTGTCAGTCTGACGCGGTCTGGTGGTCTGCCCCAAAACTAAATGCTCTTTATATGTGTGTGTATCTTGTGTATCAGTAATTAATATGTGTGCACTTTCTATCTACCTAAATACATATAGATATGTATGAAAGGTATTCATTAAAATGATATGTTTTCATATTGTATAACAGCAAAGTGCAGTTCTGCAGGCTACGCCTACTTCAACTGCACTTTACTATTATACCTACTGCCTAGGCAATAAAATGAACAGATAGGCAAGTGTACTTAGAGTGTCACTAACACTAGATGCTATTAAAAACAAACAACACAATATTAATTTTGTCTTCACATTCCTAATATATTTCATCAATCAATATTCAGTTAAACACAAATATCGAAAACATAAATTAAAACAATTGTTTTATCTATATAACACATAAATACGTAATATTTTCACGAAATTATATGTTCGGGCTGATTTTCATTTCAAGATATGACATTGACATTGACACTGACATATAGAAATAGTAAGTTATTAATTAGTTTATATTATACAAAAAATGAATCCCTGATCTTACCCACTAAACTCCGTCTAGTTACACGACTATTTACATATATTACCCATACATTATTGTTTTCTTACCCAATCATACCGTTTCCTTACCTAATCATAGCTGTTTCCTTACCCAATCATGACTGTTTCCTTCCCTAATCATGACTATTTCCTTACCTAATCTTGACTGTATCCTATCCCAATCATGACTATTTCCTTACCTAATCATGACTGTATCCTTAACCAATCATGACTATTTCCTTACCTAAGCATGGCTGTATCCTTACCCAATCATGACTCTTTCCTTACCTAATCATGACTGTATCCTTACCCAATCATGACTATTTCCTTACCCAATCATGACAGCGTTTCTTACCCAAACATGACTGTTTCCTTACCCAATCACGACAGTATTTCAGCATTTTTCCCGAAATTCCACTCAAGACTCACCCAGTCCAGCAGCGACTTCCTGAGCTTCCTCTCGACGTGCAGCATGGCTCGCATGTCCCTGTAGGCTGCTAGCGCCACCGTCAGACTGAGCGAGTCCGCCTCCAGCGCCATCTTGCACACGAGCTCGTCGTGCGAGAACACGCAGTAGCGACGCAACAACGAGTAGTGGGCGATGCATTCGCGACCCATTTTCAGCTAAATTAAAATATAGTTCAACATAAATTACGGTCTACTTGAGCTAAATTGCAACGTCTTATCTCGACGAAATCTCTGGTTTGGAGCGGGGGTAGTGTGAAGGGTCACATAGCCCCGCTCTAAAACTTGGATTAACACACAAGCTACTCTTTATCCAGGAAAATGTAAGTGTTCCTATGTGATGATCAAATACCCGGCGCGGTTAAATATGCGGGGCGCAGTCAGTGTGTCTATAAAGTATTTCTGATTTTCATTCACAGTATAATCATTAAAATTTAGCAGTCTTAATATTAATTTATATTTTGTCTTCTTCGAAAAGGAAAACAATATTAATAAGCCGATATTCTAGTCTTTCAACGTGATAAACCTGAATCTGAAAGCTGCATCGACTAAAATATACATCTTCTATAACCACACCATGTTTCGTGAAGATTGTTTGAAAATTACAACTTGTACGCAACCGACATCCTTTGAAGAAAGCAATCTTTGCTAGACTTAAAGCAGAAACGCTAGCGAGCGTAGCGTTTCTGCTTAGGTCAATATTAAAAAAAAAATTATTTTTGAGAAAAAAAAAACACAAAATTACATTTGACGGTATTATTATGGAGTTTAATTATTCGGTATTATTATGGAGTTTAATTATATCATTTAAATTTATTATTAGTTGATACTTTAATTTTAAAGTTTTTATTGTCAATTTCTAGTTCAACTATATTTATTGTGATTCAATATGTTTTCCTAGACATATGTACTCACCCAGTCTGCGGGCGTGAAGTTGACGGCCTCAGCAAAGTTGTACCCTTGATTGAACCCCGCGTGGTACGCGCGGGGGAACGTGATCACGAACTCGCCGGCGTGCTGGTCCAATCTAACAGTTAAACATATGCGAAATCAAGTAATTCATTTTATAAAGACAATAAAACTTTGAGTTACGTAAATATTAATATTATTAAAATACTAGCTGTGCCCCGCGGTTTCACCCGCGTAGTTCTACTAAAACAAACTTCGAACTACGTTTTTTGACGTCGGTTAAAAGTATCCCATGTCCGTCAACTGGTTCTAAGCTACTTCCCCGCCGATTTTCAGCCAAATCGTTCTTGAGTTATAAATAGTGTAACTAACACGACTTTCTTTTATATATATATATATATAGAAGATGAAAATAGAAAGTATCAAATAGTTAATTTTCATTAATTTATAATTAACGAAATATTGATATTAATATATTTTTTAAATTAATATCAATATTTCCAAAGGTGTGGAAAAATTAAATAATAACTGTCAGTACAACGAATAGGTTATTTGCGAACAACCGTATTCGAAGAGTTCACACTTCTTAGGTTACGGAAGAAACTACTGAGCAACTTTGCCTCACTATGATGAATTCGGCGATAAAAAGATTATTTTTATGTATTGACCTGTAGACTGGTACTCCAGCCTTCATCAGCACGTTTGGGTTCATGATGGTGACGAGCTGGTGCAGCAGGTCCGGCTGCAGCTGGAACAGCTCCGGCGCCTCCGCCTTCATCGCCGCCTCGAACTGTTCCGCCTTGGAGGATGGCACCCCGTACCTTGGACGAAGAAAGGTGTTATGAATTAGAACATTAACTTCACTGGGTCAATTCTTTCGTAGGTTTTTGTTATTATGAATATTATTGTTAAACACCGCCTAAAGCGTGACGTCACGTCCCTGTTCCAACGGAAGATCAACGCTGGGTGTTACAGCCGACACTGTGTTGAGTTTAGACCGGTTCGTGACAGACAGCATTTAGTAACACATATCATGATTTGAGTTTTTGTCTATGTTAGGTTTAATGTTGCAAATAAAAATATATTTTTATTTCTATAAAGCTGAGCCTTTATTAGGGCATCTGTGGTTCCGTAGTCAACACCGAGAGACCCTTTACAATATAAATACAGATATTTAAACATGAAAAATGTAAACTATTGTGAGCTAGGTGTTTTGAATCATTGGGCTTATCATGTTGAATTTTAGATGGCTTAGTAATGAGCTATGGGAAGGTTACTGCGCTCGACAATTTAGATGGCCAATTCCAAATTTCATAAAATTCCCATGGACGCTATTCAAAATCTTCAAAATTAAAGGTGGTGAATTGCCACCCACTACATGGTCTCCCAACTATATGAACATTACTAGTTAGGTTAACATTAGTTAGGGTAAACTTTTCGATGGGGAAGGAAGGTTGTTGTGTGGCGACCACTAACTGGAAGACGCAGCGTCGGTAGACCTTCCACTAGGTGGACCGACGACATAATGGAAGTCACAAGTAACCAGTGGATGCAATTGGCAGCTTGTCGGTCGGAATGGTGTTCTAAGGGGGAGCAGTGGACGCCTTCTGGCTGATGAAGATGAAACTGTTCAATAACTTAGAGACTGGTGACTCACCAGGTCTTGGGCTCGCCCCAGTGCAGGTAGTTGATGGAGTAGCTCCAGTGGTCCTCGTTGTGCCAGCAGAACGTGGCGAAACACATACCCACGTAGAGCCACGGGACCTGAACCAAACCACAAATAGATACATAGATCAACGCTTTATTCCAGACACACAAAACATAACAGTACAAAATTATAAATTCACATATATTCAATACTTCGCCAAACTCTTATACTCGTATGATTCATAGATATCACTTAATCGTATAAAATCATAATCGTCTCTCTCAATCGTAATATCAGCTTTAAGAATATTGACTTCTCATAAGATTACATAAAATCACTTACAAAAGAAAAGTTTTAGCTTCTAAATTAAATCTATATAATAGTACTAGCTGTGCCCCGCGGTTTCACCCGCGTAGTTCCTCATTGGATTGTCGAAATAATGGGGGAACTACTTTTTTGAAGTCGGTTAAAAAGTATCCTATGTCCTTTCCCGGGGTCCAATCTAACTGTGCACCAAATTTCATCCAGATCGGTTTAGTGGTTTTAGCGTGAAAGCGAAACAGACAGACAGACAGAGTTACTTTCGCATTTATAATATTAGTTAGGATTTTAGTAAATTTATAAACAAAAACAATACGTAATTTAGCGACGTAAATTAGCGACGTATTACCTATTGTATCGCTACCAGAGACAATACTTCTGGTTCCAATTTTTGGTATGGTTCAAGATAAAAGATACCATAATATTTTTTATTGATGGCATCTAACAGTCTTAACATAAATACGAGAATATCTTTCATCAGTTTTTTGTAAAGCCACCCAGGGCCAGGGCCAGGGCCAGGGCCAGGGCCAGGGCCTGGGTTTGGGTTATCATGGTTACAAAATTGACAACACAGACGCCTTTTTCGATAGGCAGGGGGGCACAGAAACTAAATTGTATTACCCCGATTCCAGGGTTCACTGTGGCCCTAGATGAATCAAGCCTAGCCTGGAACTCATTGGCTCTCAAGGACAACAGTCGGGCTATATTTGCGAATAATTATATTTTTAACAAGTAACAACAGCTAGCTAGCAGATAAATATAAAAATAAATAAATAAACGTTTCACACTCACAGCTCCCCACTAGGATTTCTCCTGTGTCGGGGATGCCATGCGATATTCACAATCACACGCATGAAAACACACAGACCCGAAGACAAATATTCAAACTCTCGAACACCTGCCCCGACCGGGAATTAAACCCGGAACCGAAGCAAGCATACTAGCCACTAGACCACGGCGGCCGTCTAAATAAAGATGGAATGAATGAATGAATGAATGAATATAGCTTCATTGCACACCAAACAAAATAAAATATACAGCAAGACAAAACTATACAATGGTAGTACTACACTGAGCGGCCTTATCGCCTAAAGCAATTTCTTCCAGGCAACCTGAAAAATCCTGGATGGAGTAGATAATAAATCCTACCTTCATCCCGGATATATCAGCGTTGATATGTCCCAACACGGATCCCTCCAGCACGGGCAGGTTGTTCAAGTTCCAACTAGAGTCGGCGTACTGCTGCTCGCCCGGGTATAAATGTGCTGATGATTTAGTCGGGAAACCTGTACCGAGTTACAATACATTAACACTGAGCTTTATCAAAGCATAAACTAGCTGCGCCCTGCGGTTTCACCATAAAAAGTAGTCTATGTGTTAATCCAGGGTCTAAGCTATCCCTATTACCAAGTTTCAACTAAATCCGTTCAGACGTTTGTGCGTGAAAGAGTAACAAACATACACACATACATTCTTACAAACTTTCGCGCTTATAACATTAGTAAGATGACAATAACCAAACAAAAGATACAGCAAGACAAATCTATACAATAGTAGTACATATATATTCCTATTTTATTTTTATTTTTTATGATCCGCCATCTTGAATGTGTTCCCTATTGTTGATGGTCATACTATGACCAACTTTCGCCTTATCAAACTCTCAGCCGATAATCCTATTGGTTACATACACTTTGTGCACCGTTAACAATCTTTTATTTTTTCTAGAACACATATCGCAATCATCTTCGTTAGAATATTTGCTGAGCACTATAGAGTTAGGAGTAAAATTAACAGTAACAAGGTCCGAGCCATCTCAGGCGCCCTAGTTGTTGACTTCCCAGCCAGTTGAAGCTGTAGAGACCGCCTTCAGTCAATTGTTCAGTCCTTTCTAAAAAATCTGTTGCCAGTGTGAACGTACCTGAGCCGTGGTCCATAGAGTGCAGGTCCGCTCCGTACTCCACCGTCACATCCTCGTCTATGGAGGACACGACCCGCCAGAACTCCTTCTCCACAGTGGACGTAGGCACCATCTGATGAGTTAAGGAGAACATTTAGCTCAATACTTATATACAAAGATCGGCAAACAACTTGAACCGATGACGTTGAGTGTAGTCAAGGTCGTTGGTCCAGATTTTCAGCTCTCTCTGATTTCAGATCGTGGGGAGCGGGGACAACGGAAGTACACATGCAAGATAACGAAACCACCACGTCGGTTCTAGCTCAAGTCATTTGCCGGCCAAGGTACAATACTATACAGGTTTATCGGTTAGGAGTGTATTAAGCCAAAAGGGAGTCACTATACTCAACATAAGGAACCACTTTTACTATGGGACCAACTAACTAACAATTCGAGAAAATATAGCTATTTCATACATTTCGTCGACAACCGATTAACTTTTCGTATGGAACAGTAATACGTACGTGTACGGGCATGTTGAAGTAGTCAGACTTGAACTGGTCGGCCATCTCACCGAACTGCTGCAGCGTGTACTCGCGGGACGCTTGCTCGAAACCAAACGCCTCCGTCGGCTTCGATACCTGCACGACAAACAAACATACATACATGCATAATTTTTTACGTTTGTAAGTAAAAAATTGAAATATTAAAAATATATATATATATATATATGCGTCCTCCATACAACTTCGCTGATGTTTGACTATTTTGTTTGTACTGAGAACCTAATATTTTTTTATTATATTGAAAAAAAATGTTGTTCTGCAACGAGTTCACTTCGATGGGTAGACTAATATCCTTGAGTATTGCCACACCTTTCTGTTATACGTTGTATATGTCACCGTACAATTGTAAATACCGTTAGATTATAACATATCTGGCGAGATTGTAAACTGTCGAAAGATTGTGAACCTCTACGTACTGCTTACAGTTTAACGAAGTGAAACCGTCAAATTACAATCTTACAATTGTCAAATTATCAACTGTCAGAAGGCTGTCCCTGATTGGTCGGCTTTAAAGTAGAACGTTCTGTGTCCACAGAGTTAGGAATGAACGGGTATCAGTGTGCGAATGGACGTAAAATCATACAAGTAAGAACACAATCGCATATAAATTTTAAAAAAGCGGCAGATAAAATGATATCCACACCGTCTAAGAAATTTAAAGATATCTGTATTGGTGCAACTGCATTAGTTGAAGTCCCTAAAGTTGACAGGGGACAATAAAAACAATATAAATCACACGTAATTGTTTATACATTCTTACAAAAAACCAAAACCACAATCTTGTTTAATTCAAGTTATTTGTACTAAGTCACTGCTGAGAGTTCAAATTCAAATATAACTTTATTGTACACCAAAAATACACACATACATTTCAAACAGATATCATCAAACATTGGCAGTACATTGGGCGGTCTTATCGCCTAAAGCGATTTCTTCCGGGCAACCTTTGGATGGATCGTACTTGATGAGTTAAAACACGTCGGTGGTGTACCAATAAATCGTAACACAAATAAATACACAATAACCCTTCCACTACAACCATCTATATAGACAAATGTAAACAAACAAAAAATAAATTTAAAAAAAAATATTTCTACCGAACAGAGATGTTAAAAAAACATAGAAGTTTCGACTAATAACTTATTGACAGATAGTAGTTGTTCAACAAATTCTTAAATATAAAAATAGATTTAGCCTGTCTGACCGACAAAGGCAGCGTGTTCCACAACATTACAGCTTGCACAGTAAATGATGCCTGAAAGTAAGAGTTGGCGGATGTGGGAGTTAGCAACATAAGATGAAGAGTTACTAATGAATTACTAATGTCAAAGTAGCTATTAGCTAGTATTAGGGTGTTTGTCCTGTGCTGACGTGTGACGTTCTCCATCGGATAAAACAAGATAAAAGACGTTTAAAGTTTAATAAGACCGTAAACATCTTGGCACAAACCGGCTCGAATTCAGCATAATGCTGTTTGTTAACTACCAAGAGTGAGTTAGTGAGTGAGAGAGAGAGAGAGAGAGAGAGAGAGAGAGAGAGAGAGAGAGAGTAAGAGTTAAATCTATGATTATTGCACCAACTATGCTAGTAAAAAGCTATGAGTCCGCTACTTTCGTCAGCGCTACACTAGCGTACTACGACATTCATGTGTGTAAAATTGCAGTCATATATGTTAAAGCAGGACGCGTTAAAAAGGAAGGTATGATAGATAGATCGATTCTTTATTGCAGACACACAAAATATTTAACACAAGACAACAATTCATACAAAATATAGTGTTACAAGTGCAAAAGCGATCTTCTTTCAGGCAACCTTAGGTGTGAGGAGGTGTGAGTGTCTGTAGACATGGTTATTTACCTCTTCAGCGAGACACACGGGGCACCGCCAGTCTCCTTTAGGCACGTCGGCCAGCGGCGGCAGCAGGCAGAACGTGTGGTAGGAGTCGTCGCATCCGTCGCACAGCAGCATCTGTTCCTCCACGTCACCACGACCGCACACGCGACACATGTACTTGGCGAGCTACAGGAGAAACATGAATAAATAAATAAAATCGTTTACTAGGGTCAAAAAATACACATTATGAATTTCGCTCTGGTGGACCACTGGGGAGGCTATTTATGTATGTAAGTATGTATATCAGTCATAAAGTTACCATAGTACAGGCTTTGTCTAGTTTGGGACCTAAAGACCCTAGTGTGGAAGTTGTCCCATATTAATTTTTCCTACACAGCTAGGCTTCTGACCAAAAGTTCGCACAATCACGCAGCAATACTGGAGCTCTAGATGAAGCATACTTAGTCTGAAATACAGAGGCTCTCAGAGAAAGCTGTCAAAACACACCGTAAGGTGCTTGGCGACAGATCTTTTTAACTTGATTTTGGTAGCTAGCCAGGCGAGCGATATGAAACGCCCTACCACTACGGTATGGTTTCCTCACGATGTTTTCCTTCTTATGTACCTCTTCATCCTTCATGTACTTCTCATGGTCACCGAGGAATAAAAAGTTGAAAAGAAATACGGGTAAATATTGATAAGACTTGTAACAGTGAAACGTTGTTCGTACCGGGTCGTCGTGGTGAGTGAGTCGCGAGGCCAGCGACGCCGGCGCGGCGGGCGGCACTCGCTCCACAGACTATAACACCACAGAGCAACGTCACACACACACATACACACGCATACACACACTACACATCAACATACTGACAGCATTACACACGACGGCGACGGACAGATCAATCATGTATCCATATATACATGCACGCAGCCGACAAGGCAATACGGAAACTGACAAATCCAAGTAAATTCAACTTGGGAAATAACATAAATGAAAAAATGTTTCTCTTTACACCATGATCAATAACATTTTTTTACATCTCTCATATTCGGTAAGTAGGTCCTTATTACTCCCAAATGGGGCTTGTAGGTGACCAATTAGCGCTCTAGGGTAATAATGTAGCTAGAAAAGACTTAGGGCGGTAAGTAATTAAAAAAAAACCTTAACTCTTTCAAAAAGTTCGCGTACATCTAACCATCATACTGGCAATAGACATCATGCATTCAGCCCAATGACAATAGAGGTCGCTTCGCTATTCAGCCTTGTCTTCGTATGAGTGTACGAATCATGTAATAATGTCATGTGTTATGTCATCAATTTTAAATATCGAACGGAAAAGCTCAAAATCGTTCTTAAAAAAATAATTTAAAAAAAGAAGAAAGAAGGCAGGAATAGAAAACTTTTACTTTAAAAATTGTTAGTTTTTGGGATTTTTTTATAATTACGTGCTAATTAGGAAAAAACATGAGTTCTGCAAGTGATGAAGATATAAGCTGCACTCCCGATTCAATGAAAATGGAAGCTGAAGCAGCAATTAAAATGTTTTATTATTGTAATGCCGGTTTTTTTTCTACTTTCCTCACAATCGAGATGTAAATCAGAGTAGTTAGCTCGGTGTAAGCATCACTTGCACCCTCGAACTATAGGCGCCCTCGCTGCGCTCGTGCGCCTAAATATCTCGGGCTGCAATTGATGACTTACAGCCCTTGGCTGCTAATCTACTATTATTCGTGTAGCCACAGACAGCTTGGTCAGCGGGCAAAATATAAATGTGATTACGAAATTAAAAATACCTACAATATATTTACTATAGTTGAGATTTTTACTAAAATATTTATTAACTGCGTGTTTTAACTCAAGCGACAGATGCATGCGGCGGCTGGTTTTCAGAACTCATTGTACATAGATGTATATATATACATATATTATATGCACCATCTCCACGGTGGAGCGTTTAGGTTTTTACATAAATAGTATCTTACCAAAGATAAATATAATCAATAATATGAAGAAAACGAAACGGTCCGAAATGTAATAAGTAACCCAGTGTAATATTGTCAAGAAGTAACCCAGCGTAATATTGTTAAGTAAACTAGTGTAATATTATTAAGTAACTCAGTGTAATATTGTCAAGTAACCCAGTGTAATATTGTTAAGTAACCTAAAATAACTCAGTGTAGTATTGTTAAGTAACCCAGTGTAATATTGTTTAGTAACCCAATGTAATATTGTTAATAAATAGCCCAGCGTGAAATATGTCGTCTCGCACATTCAAAGAGTCATCGATATGGAGTAGCCCAGTATTAATACTGTTAATGAATAACTCAGTGTGAAACCGTGTTGTCTCGCTCGTACTCACCGGGTCGTCCGGATGCGGCAGCGGAGCGGGCGCAGCGGGCGCGGGTGTGACTGAGACGGTCATATTGGACATGCGGTGCTCGCGCAGGCGCGTGGAGCGAGTGACGCGGGCGCGCGCGCCACAGCTGCCCGCCGCAGACATCCATTTGTTTTCTCTGGGACCTGTGAGAGAGTTAAAGTTATCATATACAGACTAACTGCCTTACTAATACAATAAATTGGCACATCTCAAATATCAAAATTGACACAATAAAAACGCGCAAATCGCCTTTTCGCGGAAACATTTAGATTCGCAAATGTGCAAATATTTAGATTCGAAATTAATTTTGTACAGTGCGATAAGATACGTATTTTGAATTTGATTGATAGACTAAAAATTAATAATCTCTAATGTATTCATGGTGTAATGTACACGGGTCCTGGCCGGCGCTTTAAACAGTTCTAAAACATCTGTTTTGAAGAAAATGTGTCACGTGGTTAGGTGACGTTCCCCAAGACACAACTAATCCACTACTCACTCCGCCTCATCTCCAAGTTAGGTTCGTCCTTAACAGGTGTCTTCATCCCTTTGTCTCCGTTCCCCGGCAGAGCTCCCTCGGTGTGCGAGCCCTCGGCCGCAGGCTCGGGCTCGCTGCCCTTGTACCGGCGCGGGGTGCAGCCGGCGGGCGGGGGGGTGGCCGCCGTGCCGGGAGGCAGCTTGGACGCGGAGCGACCGCGCACGCCGGGGGTGGTTACCTTCTCCGGGGTCTGTTCATGTTTCACTTCGATTTTCTGTTGATGGACAAAGTTGAATTAGCAAGGAATTAGCTTAAGGTAACAGCGATAGTGGGGGGAATTAAAACGTCAACAAGTCTTCATGAGCGAGTGTAGACCACAGCCATATTACAAGCCATTTAATGACCAAATCACAGTAATCATCTTCTCCAAACATAGACTTCCCACTGAGCTTTGCTATGGATATAGCTTAACACAATTCAAAACAAACAACAAACACAAATTATTATTGAATATGTGTCTTTGTGTTACATTTATTTTTTGTTGTTAAATGTGCGTCACAAATAAACCATTCATTCATTCATTCAATATCCTTCCCACTGTATATACAATATTATGAATAAGAAAATTTGCAAGAATGTGTAGATGTATGTTTGTTACTCTTTCACACAAAAACTGTTGAACCGATATGGATGAAATTTGATATAGAGCTTACACCCTGGATTAACAAATAATCTACTTTCTATCTTTATATTTTTACTAAAAATGTCCACTTCTAAGCAAAAAATAACCAGTCTTTTTCTTTGTTTAAACCTTCTGCAATTGGCAGCATCACAGACAAAGCAGCAACCTACACATAGAGTAATAGTCTCTATGTTTATACTCACAGTGTCCTTATTGTCGTGCACCGCACCGTTGCTTTTGAACACGTCGTAAGGGTATAGAATACGTTCGTAATGATTCTTCAGTATGGAGCCGATGCCTTTCCCCTGCGGGTGTCCCATGCGACGCGCTATTTTAGACCACTTGCGCTCCGCCGAGCACACTTCGAAACCACCTGGAAAGTTACAAAAAAACATATGGGATGTTTTTAATTTAAGAGTATTTATAAATATATATGACGTCATAACACAAATTACAAAAATAGCTAAGCCTGTCAACTTAACTAACCGTTCTGACTCAGTCCCAGAGCAAAGTTGACTATAATACCGGCGGCATTACCGCGCTGTATATCTATGGCCAACCTTTGAACCAAGAAAGAGCCAGAACATAAATAGTTATATAGTTTAATACAGATATAGACCGCCAACAAGACCATACGATAAGATATAGCTCTTTTCTACCTTTTATTGTTGACCGATTCCAGTGGGTTTTTTTTTCACATAGCTAACACATTATAATACTAGGCTGTTGCGTTTTATTTTTTTCTGTATTTTATATCACTTAAAAGTTACAAGCTTCCTAAACAGTAACATTTTTGCGCTGATACGATGCCTATTTAAAGACTTCATTATGCAGAATTCAATAACTTTATTTAAAATAATAAGAGTGTAGGCCTAAAATACATCATAGTGAAGCGATTGACAACAATAACAAACAATTACGTTACAATTTAGGTGGTGAAAAGAGGTAGGCGCTGGAACGAAAATTGTATCAGAAACACGAAAACAGGGAAGGGCCGGTGATCCTCTTCAGGGGACGGGTTTTCATGCGTACCTGATTGTTGGCCAAGGACCAACTGTAGTGTCGTTCACATTGAAGACACGAACGGCTCATTTAATCCCTGATGAAGTTCACAGAATGTGAACGAAACTATAGTTGGACCATTCCAACAATCAGGTACGCGTGAAAATCCGTCTTCTTAATTGAACAATATGAATCAAATACGCGTTAGTTTTCCAAATACAATTACAAATAATTATTTACTTTTTACCCGACTGCGAAAGAAGTAGGGTTATGTTTTTCTTGTTGGTTATGAATGATGTATATTTCTTTGGCACGCCCTAGAGCTTAAACAGCTTGTCGTATTTTTATGTGAGTGGTGTCAATAGATTCGTCTTAGTCGTGAGAGTGACACTGTGTAAATAAAAATTAAAATTTAGCAGCTAGGTTTTTCGAAATCACTTCTAACCACTTGTTTATTAACTTTCAAACACCCAATTCTGTTTTTTTAATTTTTGGGAACAAGGTAATAATGTATGTTGAGTGATTTGACACCATGCCGTTGCATGTTCATATTATATAAATACCTTTATATATTCAAAAATTATTAAAGTCTTAGTAATTACATGCGAAATCTGTTAAAATGAAGAATTATTGACACTATGAGGCTTGATTGAACCCTAAAAATATAACCGTTATTTTTTTAAACCGTCGCAATATCGCGTAGAGTTAGCGATGAAAGAAGTGAAACCAGTGTAAGCAAAGATTGTTTACACTTATTTCGCTATTGTTAGTGGTTTCGTTTTGCCAGTTCCCCGAGTATATAAAAACTTCGGTCGAGTTGAATCGGAATTGCGTTCGCTTGTTTCATCGCTTACTCTTCGCGTCAGCACTACAGATGCAAGAGAACGTACCTGCTTCCTTCACAATCTTATGTAACGCGTACAAGTCAAGCGGCTTCCGTTCTACGGTGGGAATCTTCAGCACGGAGCCTTGCAGTTCCCAGAACTTGATGATCTGATCGAGGAAGTTCAGCTTCACCCGAGTTATGGCCTGAGAAAGGAATTAAATGATTTAACAATAATATACGATATTTTTTGATATTACACCAGATACATTCGATTTAATATAAAAGAGTAAGTCCTGGCAGATACGTTACAAACAAAGCACAGCATAAACCGTTGAATCTAGAGTCATGAATATTTGAATGGTGTACGTATATAAATGATTTTTAATTCATAATTTTTTTTTATGTGGCTGATCAAATTACACAAAAATGATTAAAAAAGTCGCCCATGTTCACCTAGGTGATTTATCTCCAAGGTGAACATATTACACCTATTTTGTCGCCACAAATCTCCTTGGTGAGATATCACCCAGGTGCAAAAAGCCTAAGGTGAATTGTGGACACTTTTATTTCCACTTTATTCACCTAGGTGCAAGTGGAATATAGCCCAAATTTCGTAAATAAGGAGGCACGATAGTGCAACCGCCAAATCAAGGAAAACAAATTATATATTCAGTATCAAGTTTCGTCAAGATCAGTTCAAAATACGACATATCCGTCAATACGTGAGCTGATTAATTTCCAAACAAACAAATGTACTATCAATCATAATACAAGCAATAAGATATTCATTACCTATATAGGTACATCTCGAAAATCAATATCGATATGGTCAAATATGAAAAGAAATAGGACACCAATGAATTACTTTCATATATTTATCCAAACAAATAACTTTATTAACCACCATTTCAATCTATAGACCTGTTACAAAAATGTATATAGACCTTAGTGGCACCTAATTTTTCCATCAGAGTCGAAAACATAGTCCAATATAAGTGTTAATTACTTACAATATTTATTTTAACAACAAGATAAAGTACCATATCAATATACCACAGTAATTCAACATAAAGTACTCGTTATAGTAGCACCAAGTCACAAGTGATTCTGTTTCTTCTGTGCAAGCGTGCTAAATCCTAGGCCGCATAGTCACTTTACATCAGGCGATTTGCGGAGTACTAGCTTTAAAAAAATAAACAAGCTTTTCTATCAGAGTCCTACATCTATTTCCATAAGATCATCCGTCGCAAATAACTTCCATCATACGTCGAATTATTCGAAATAGTTCGCAGTACGTACGCAAATAATAATTGTTTATGAAGTGTGTATACTTTGTTGCAAGTCATATCTGTTCGTGTCTAATATGTGAGCTGATTAGTTTAATATTTGTAATGATTTTGACATTATCCATAGTTTTCTAGTTTGATTTAAATTTGCACGCCCAATCAGGGAGAGTGTTAAGATCTGCTGTAATTACGAATAAATAATATACTCTGTGTACTCTGCAAATAAATAATCTGAATACGTTTCATGCGATGTCATAAACTGCATTTACAGACACACGGTCGAAACAGAATAAACGTGAAAAAATAAACTCAAAAATGTATATTCTAATGCGTCCCACAGCTGAGCACGGGTCACCCCACATAGGCTATTAGTGTACCGTGCTGAA
Organism: Ligdia adustata; assembly: GCA_947049295.1. Classification (NCBI taxonomy): domain Eukaryota; kingdom Metazoa; phylum Arthropoda; class Insecta; order Lepidoptera; family Geometridae; genus Ligdia; species Ligdia adustata. The sequence goes on from OX346238.1 coordinate 8,837,177, forward strand.
TAATTGTACGTTTTTTATTGATAGGTAATAATGATGCAACTACATACTAGGCTTTTAATGGCGGCCTCATCGCTTAAAGCGACCACTTCTAGGTAACCACGCACGTTAATTAATGTTATAAAATTAGAGACATCGCATATCTTCTAAAGCTTTAAGCTTTAAAATTCTACGCGCAAAAAAACTCTAAGAGCTCCGTCGCAGTATGTCCCTATCGCAAAATATTTCCTGGTCACAAAAGGGCATTTAAAAAAGGTTTTTTTGTAAAATATTCTTTTTTCCGAATAACCCTTTCGTAAAACGCTCCAAGCAAGTGTAGCAAAAGTGCAAGCATGAGCCGAGATTTTATACCCGACCAGCCAACATCATAACTAAAAATATAAAATTTCATAGAAATCTATACAGGTGGATATTTCAATATGAAACCTTGAAGCGCAGTTCCTGTAACCAACTTGACCTAGATAACCTAGGTATTAATCAATACGTAGACTACGTATGGTGGACGGAAATAAATAGACAATATTGCTACGTAGATTACCTACAACCTGGAAGTGATTGCTTCAAGCGATAAGTTCGCCACTTTGGGCATTAAAATCATAATTAGATACATGGATTTAAGTTAATAAGACCGCCACAAATAAATGTTTTTTACTTAATTTTGTTTAACAATTCAAGTGGAAGTTTTCTTTGTAATGGTTGTCGTAAATATGGTTATTATATATGGATATTCATTCTTTTCCACATATTTATTAGACTTGAAAGTATGTAGGGTAAAAGTGGGAGAGACGATATGCGAGAAATATATCGACATCTGCTCGTGTTCTATCTAAGTAGCTAAATTCCGTTGTCTATCTATCTATGATTATGGCCCCTGCGGAATAGCCGCAACTTTGCCAAAATTACCGTTGCATAGAAACTTATCAGTGATTGCTCGGCTGCAAACTAATTTTAAAAACAATTCACACAAAAAGATGTTGAACCAAAATACCTAGGTAATCAAATATTTTGATTAACTATTTCATTATCTTGTCAAATTCAAATATTTTTGTAGCGTTTTATATACATAGATTCTAGAAGGACAACAATAGTCACTCCAAAAGAAAACTAATAGGGACTACCGTCTTTTACGTCCTCGACCTACACGCAAACTAGAGAGGGGTGCGGGAGGTGAGAGGAGATCCCACGCGGACCAATCAGCGATCGCCATCGAGTGGACGCGTAATGCCCGGCCGCGTCTCTGATTGGTCGACTCATTTAGTTGACCCATAGCAGGATATATGACTTCTAGGAATTCCCAGGCTATTGAGAGAGCCTGCTAGATCTGTAGATATTTTCAGTAAAATATAGAACGTTAGAAATATACTACGTTCAAACGTTTGTATTATATTGTTCTATTAATAATTAAACATTATTGAACTCGACATATTAGTTTTAGAGAGTATCGAATCACATCATTTTCGGACTTACTTTCAAGGGCAAAAATAAAAACACACTTGGAGACTAAATCTTTACTCTTGTCCATGCCACCATATACCAACCAACGGTACAAAACTCTTGTCACCTGATTCCCGGTCTACTTTCATTTTAAGTTAATTTCGTTTTCAGTATTCCCATCGAAATGTCTTATGGATGGGACAAAAGTACTAATGCTTTGTCCGATTATTTGTTTATTTTTTGAACGAAAAGACATCCACTAGTTGCATGGAACTAGAGACATAAATATAAAGTCTAGCTAGACACCAATTTTTAAAACTGAAAGCCAACGTTCTACCTAAACAAACCTGGAGCTACAGAAGCCGTTAGGTACTTAATTCGTATGAAATTATATTAACTAGAATCTAACTCTCATAAAATATTACATACAATACAAGCGTCTCTTCTATATGTGTAATAAATATTTACAACAAATATGGCGTTTGAGGATCTCCCATCTATTATAATTTGATATTTTAGTTCAGATTCAAGGATTTATTTTCGTGTATACAGCATTATGGGGATTAAAGACGAACCACTTTCAATAAAATAAAAGCCCGTAGTAATTCTAGAAAAAAATCATAGAGAAACTTAATCAACAAAATGTACGAAACAGCTTTTTTTTCGGGTATTTAGAAGTTGGTCCCATAGTGAAAGTTATTCATTATTATAAGTTCAATGACTCTCTTTTGGTTTAGTACACCCTTGCCAATATCGCTGTATTATAGTACTATATATATTATATGTATAATAACATTACATCAAATACAATAGGTGTTACAGTGTCCGGCAAAATTAAATGCGCTTCAATTATTGAAATATTACTATGGATTATGCATATAGCGAAAACTGAAATAAGAAAACATGTAAACTAAATCCGTTTTAAATTAAGTACGTCATAATTACTAGTATTTCTACGCATAGTAATGAACTCTTTTGCAAAACTTGGGGTCACCATTGTCGTAAACCGCATCGTTCATTCTCCGAATGTAAACGAAACTATAGTTGGTCCTACTAGCATTGGCGTATCTAGACCTACTATATACCAGCCCCTATAGAAGTGTGCAGTGAGTAAAGTAACGATCCCCCCCCCCCCCCCCCCCCTTCCTCTATACGCCATTACCAAAGCGCACCCTGCTGTTGAAACCGTATCGAATATTTGATCATCCCATTGTAACACTTCACGTTTCCGAGATCTATAGCAGCATATAGTAATCCAAAGTATCATCTATCCATGATCATGCCAAATTTTATCAATATCCATTTCAGCCGCACAAACACAAACCCATACAAACTTTCGAGTAAGTATATTAGAGTCATGTTATTTGACTGTATGAAACCGACGAGCCTTTAATATTGCCAGTCTGTGTAAAAGTTACATTCTTACAGTAATTCATTTTGACAATCACATCTCTCATTGCATAGATATGTGAGCAGAGGTATAGCTTTACAATAAAATTCTGGAAACCATTAAACAAAAGGCATTTGGTTTGACATGTTGAATATATACTCGTACCTACGTATTATATTGTATGTGTGTTATGAGTCATATTAGCATACTGTGTGCATTTCAACGTGATTTTTTCGCTTCCTCAACATCACATTGCAAAGCACTAAAATTTAGTTGCCATTATGAAATTGTATCCTGCAGCGGGAGTAGTGTTTTTTTTACTTAGTGATTACGTATTTTATTAAATTATTTTCTTGGTTTGGTAATCCTTTATCGTAGCCACTAAAACAATATAAATCTAGAGGAAATTCTGACATGTAGTGCCACAAGTGATTTTACAATAACATTTTACCATCTTAGGTTTTACATTTGAATACGAACAAACACTTCATTCTTGATATCGGGGAATAAAATTTACTTTCGACGCATCTTAGTAAGGTTGTGAAAATAATTTCACCAAAATGTAGCATACAAAATAATGTGTAATATAATATAAAAGTGAAATACAAAAAAGTAGCAGTTGCAAAAATCGCAATTGACAACACTTATAATTTTATACACTCACCTCCAACTCATTGAGCCGCTGTATCCGAGGAGTGAACCGGAGTCGGTCCACATCCACAGCAAACGGAGGCTGCCAATGCTGCAACACACAAAATATACAACAATCAGTCATTTCTTCTTCAGTAACTCAGTAACGGAGGGACCAGGATAGTCGTACATGAAAGAAAAGGGAAGGCTCTATCGGGAGCACTGCCTTGTCTGCTTATAGTCAGAGACTTTTTGCATGACATTGAACAAAACAAAAAAAAGTAACTCAGTACTTTAGATCTTAAATTAGCGGCCAGTCCCAGCTTAACACGGGTGGACATTTTATGACCTTTGCAAAGTAGTAAGGATTTCTAAGGATCTCTAATTTTGTCTAGTAATAAATATAGCTTATGTTACTCACTGATAATGTAGCTTGATAACGGCAAAAGAATGTTTAAAATCAGTTCAGTTGTTTTTAAGTTTATTTGTTAGCTACAAAAATACAAATGTTTCCTCTTTATCAGTCAGATCCAGACCATCACAGTTATGTCTATTCAAACTTACAAAACTTGACACATAAGACTTAGTCAGGCAATACTTTTTTGTTTACAAAGGTAGGTTATAGCCATTCAGCGCGGTAATGCAGCAAGCTCTATGGACACATTTGCATCGGGAGCGATCAGGGACGGGTAGTATGTTTGACAACACAATGTTGCAGCTCATTACTTGAATAATATATTTTAAATTTATCATTTAAATATTTGTACATTTATATATTGCTTATTAAAAATTACCCAATATATTTTTTTAAATGTTTTGTTTTTAATATTACTCACATTAGTTTTAGTCTACTATTTTCATTCATGAATATACATTTCTACTAATCACTCATTCAATGAACTGTTATAGAAATATAATAGAGTAGGCAAGGCAATATATAAACTTGAGTAGTTTACCTGTACATTTAGTTCAGTTTGTTTGTATACTGCTATTGTCAAACTAGGTTAATTTACTTTGCACGAATGCATTTAACTAAGAATAAACTACAAGTTAACTTAACAAACTAGTCAAGTGAATTTCAATGTAGTCACAAAATAGATTTTGAGTAAGATGAAACAATAGATAGAATGTTAGCTCAATTTTAACAAAAAAAGGGCAGGTTGTGCCGATAAATATTGAATATAATTTTAAATCACTGAAACCAAAATTAAAGTTTTTTTTTGAAAGAAAAATTTAAGTTAGTTATACAAAATATGGATCTTTTTATTATCTACAAACAAAAACATTGTATTTTTATATAAATTCTTTTTATAAACTCAGTGAATATATGTCATTGCAGCTTGTGGAATCATCGTTCTTGTGTAACAAACAACCATTACAAAATGTAACTAATAACTAAAGAAAACCAAATCACAATGTAAATATATAATATAATAAATATATGTTATGAGAAACTATTTAGATGAGTTTTTAATTTTAATTTTTTTAAGTACATAATTCAAAGGTAACAAACATGTAACAAACATTAATTAAAGGCCAATAATTATTTATTATTCAATCAAGTAGAGTTAGGCATTTAACTTGACCTTGGCCAGCCAACCTGCATTTGGCCAGCCTGATGGACAACGGCCTATGCACCTTTGGACAAATGAATGTCTTGCATAGGAACATTTTATAGTGATTTATATTCTATGATAGTTACAGTCATAACAATTAATAGCGCTTTATATCATAATAAAAATAAATAAAAGTAATGTGTTTGAGAAACGTAATTAAATTTAACATCTTAAGGAATATTACTATAAATAAGTACAAATGATAGAAGAGTGTCTAAGTAATAGAAAACAAGGGGCAATGTTGTTGGATAAAGGTGGGACAAGTAATTATTATATACATATATATGTTTGTAACCATACATACAAAAAACTATTTTTAATCTTGCTATTAGTTCAGTTAATTTAAAAGCACAAAATTGTAGCGAGACAGGTCTATTCGTAGAAATGGCAAATTGATCAAGTAACTAAATCTTTTACAGCAAATATATAGCATATCAGTAAGTAAATGGCATTCACTTATACAGCTTTGTAATGACTATTATTGTGCAAACAGCCAGGTAGCAGAATTAACTATTTTCTGATACCTATAATTTCAACTATTCAAATCAAAAGTGATCCATTTCTGCTAAGCTGCATCAATGCCTCACATCAGGTGAGATGAGGTCAAGCATAAGCTCATTCTGAGTAAAAAATAAGGCAATTCATAACACACAGGAAACCAACTTACACTATCATCAGGAGTGATAAAGATATGTAAGGAACATGTGGGAACAGGGTATTTATGATATGAGGGCACGGAGCTTACCGTGTAACCAACACAACATGGGTTCTCCTAATTGTGTTTAGGCTTCACCATTTTATGACGAGGTTGTGAAGCTAGTACAGATCTACTGTGTGTTGAATATCATTGATGTTACGAATATAAAGTACTATGTATTAAGAGAGCCCGTTATGAAAACCTGGTGAAACAAAAGATTATAAATCCAAAAAAGACAATTGCAACGCGTGGGGGGGGGGGTGAACACAGTCTATGTCACTTATCTTAGTTAAACTATCATAATTACGACATAAAAATATAAAATTCCTTAATCAATTTAAAAAAAAAATTACTTAAAGTAGGTGTGACTAATTGATAAGTTTACAGTATTGTGATCTGTTGGTTAAGTGTTAGAAGTGACTTGTAAGGCACTGGGATTGAAACTATTACCTTTATTTAGAAGGTAACATACTGCATATATATTCTTACTTACATGAATTCTGCATCCAAATATGTAATAATATGGGTATGTAGTCAAACAAAAACTAGTAAGAATAATTTTTAACCTCAGTGTGGTTAGACTCTGAGTTCAATTGTTATAGATATGGTGACCAACTTTATAAAATAAGTACTCTATAGATACAAGTATAATGTATAGTTTACACTTATAAATAATGGGGTTGTGACCAAGTTACTTTGTATTACTTAACCATACATGTTCAACACAGGATGTAGATTATTACAATGATGTTTAATTTACTTGACAAAAATGAGTTGAGTACAAAAAAGAAGCCCTCCCTATAAGCTACAAAACTTAAAGGGTGTAGAGAAAATAAATAGGACTTGTATCTCATCAGTTTTTATCATGTAATGACAAAGCAAAGTTTATTCTCAGAGTGAGGATTCCACTGTGAGGCAAAAGATAGTATTTTTGGTTAAAATATACAATTCTCTAGCATCTACATCAGCCAGTACAGTTAGGCAGCACAAAAAGTAGTCAAGATTGTTTTTTATCTCAAAGTTTCGTAGGCAGGAGGGCACTACACAAAATGGCAACCAATTTTACACTCAATATGCAATTGCATTTCCTAGTAAATATTCCATGTTTTGTATCGCTCGCTATGTTTTAAACGTACTTTGACACGTTTTAAAAATATACAAGCTATTGGGAGTCATTTCTGATAACGAGTTACTGAATTATACCAAGTAATATGGTTGCATCACACGATAATTCGCGTGTGTTTTAGGGTTAGAAAACCAAGAGAAAACGATGAATAACAACAGATAACGGCGATTTTAAGACAAATTATGGTGAAAAGAACTTATTAAAACAAAGAGCACACTAACCGCTGGTGGTTTTATCTTGCAAATGCCTGACTTCTCGGCGATGGGTCTTATTTTGCTGATGTATGCCAACGGGTCCAGGAACTCTTCAGCCGTTGGTTCGAACACTGGAGCCTCCGGAGGCGGCGTGAACGTAAAATTGTCAGGTTTCATGGGGGACGCCGAGTCCCCCATGCTAACTTCGACATTAGCCTCGTCACATTTTCCCATTTTTGAGAAACACTATGCAGTTCACAATAATGCAACTAAAAATAACACACTAACATCATCTGATGTTAAGGAATGAAAAGAGCACGGCCACAGAGGAATAACAGCATCAGAATTAGTCTTTCCATAAGGAATTACAACAAGAATAGTGAGGAAATTATCACCAACAAATAACACTCTTCACTGCACGTCCGCCATGCGAAATTGAACTTTCGAAACTGTAGTGTTGCTACAAAGAAAAAATATATACGCAGTCAAGAGATTATTGAGTTTACAAGGACAGCTTCATAAATGTTTACATTCGTGAAACCCAGGGGCTTTTCTAGCTATGTATGACCACATAATTATAATAAGTATGACGTTAATAGAATTGTCCCAAAAAAACTGATCAGTCAAGTTTTACAGACATATTTTTATGGAGTCCTGAAATTATATTTTAACATCAAAATGCTTATCGACTTATTTATGACGGAGGACTTTTTTATGATCAACTCATTGTTCGAAAAACAACCCTAAGATCTTGAAGGCGTAGTACGCAATTCAAATGTGAATCAGGGCCTTGGGCCCTAGGCATTTATATTAGGTATTCTCTAACAATGTATGTGTCAATGTCAGGTCAAATGTCACTACTTTGGTAAAAAAAGAATATGCCCTCGTACCTTAGAAAAATAACTACTAGAATTGCAATAAGGTACGTCATAGCTTGCGAAAACGAGATGCCATAAATATGTTTTACTAGTGAAAAAAAGGAGAGAGAGATACTGATGTTCCGTCCTTATTACGTCGTGTTATAAAATTCGGGAGTATTTATAAAAGGCATTTCATTGATTTTATCCAATTTATATTTTATTTATTTTTTTGTTAGAATTTTTCAATATATTATAATGACTGATTTATGTGTGTGGTCATAATCGAAATACTCGTCACGTGAAGAACTACCAATTTATACAAGAGTGAGATAGCATGGCTTTTTCAACACAAAAACCGCGCCGACTGAAAATTCTATAAAATTGTAATAACTACCTACCAAGCTTAGACAAGTTATCTGTTCATGGTTATCAATATCTACTATATCATATTCATTGTCTACTACTACTGACAGATAAATACTGGTGCGTGTCTCTCTGGGGAAAAATTACGGATGTGATTAAAGTATTAAACAGCGTATACGGGCATCAGCTAGAAATAACATTTTGTGAAACATTTAAAACTCATACAAATATAAAAATTTCCAAGTAAGGCCAAGTTGTCAGTGCCAAAAAATAAATAGGCTTCTGTAACTAACTACCTTTAAAAACGCGCAGCTCGACAGCAATCGATGAGCACATCCGTCACCCGCCGCCATTTGCGAAAGGCCGATTGCTGCTCGGAGCAGCGCTAGTGTCATCGTTTCGATTATGTCGAGTGTTTGATTTGTTATTATTATCAACTAACTGTGAACTCAGTGCTTGGATTATTCTGTTAAAATGATTGTGAGATTGCTGAGCGTTTTGTGCCTCGGAGTTTTCCTGGCTTCGGTGTGCAGCGCCGAAGGAAACAACGACAATGAAGGTGTGTAATTTTCACGTGAATATTTATTTATTTTTGTTTATATTTCCTTTCATCTCTGGTTATCGACTCTAAATATATTTATGTACGTTATAAATCTTTTCCAATATGTTATCTTATAAAACATTTCATCTTTTCGAAATAAGCAATTGCGCCCTGAAAAATATTTCGCATCGCACCTTCGTAAAAGAAGTTGTCTGCGTTTATTGGGTCGTAGCATTTTCTTGGAAGGGTCTTTGTAGGCTGAACTTTCGTAAGTTTTCTCGCTAGTAATTTATGCGGCGGCCCTTGCAGAGGTGCGTAGGTGTCGGGACCGGCTTGACTGGTCTTGTGGCGTGCATACACACTGCACGCACACATCTTCAGGTGACCTGAGCTGCTGGTGTGACGAGCACCGTTTTTGTAGTTGATTCATTCACTTAAAAATAATCATTGTTCTATTATCATCCTCACATCAAGTCTTTACGCGAAGGAAGCCTGAGTAATCATTCCGTGAATGTAAAATTAGCTGAAATTGCAAGATATCTTTTTTATTGACTAAGTGGTAATATTATATTTTGTAGAGTGATTTATAGGAACCGCAATCTTTGGCTGATTTTTGTGAGAAATAAATACACATTGTTATAAGGTGAGGAATGGTATTAAAAAAAATGATGTAAGATATTTAATTTTGTGTCATATAAATAGGTAAATCAAATCCTTTATCTTGATTTCGTTGTAATGAAAGCAACTTTTGACAGAATTAATTTTGGATATATTAGGAATGAACCTAGAAAAGAATGAGAGAAACTAATCTCCACTAATATCTAAGTAGTATAAATTTAATCTTAATTTTTGAGGATAAGTTAAATATTATTTTGACATGATGACTTGACTTCTAGAAGTTAGTTGCCAATACTAAAAGATTATTGTCCTATACAGTTTCCAGTGCTGTTAGGATGAAGCTGGGGTGTTCTATTATATTCCAGTTGAGACCTCGATAGTCCTTTTTATGCGACTGTAAAGTAAGAAGGTTATATTTTTTGAGTTAATTAACTATGTATGGTTGCCTGGAAGGGATCGCTTTAAGCGATAAGGCCGCCGTTTAAAAAGTAGTATATATTTACAATTTTGTCTATGTTATAGTTAAGTCACTTTTAACCAGTTATTAATCAGGCAAACCTTTGGGCGTCCTATTAAAAAAAATATGACTGCATAAAATTTGTGTTTTGTGCTAGTAGGTAGGTACATGGAATCTCTACTGTATACTGGTGGTGAATCTCAGTATTATTGGTTTTTACATAATTTTAATGATGGCCTTTAAGCATGAAGTTCCACCTACAATTTCCTTTCACTCTACTCCCACCATAAAATCTTTTTCCATACATTTGAGAATTGTAGGGAATATGTAAATGTCAAATGATTGTATAAACTACTTCAGAAAGGTGCACATTGCACAGCACGCCAACACACAAAACACTGCCCTATGCATGCAACTAGTGTTCTGCTCAGACTTTGGCATGTTATATTTATCATAATTTTTCTATCATGTGGCTTACGACATGCCAGTCGTGTCATAGAAAATATATGCACAGCCATTGCGTTTTTTTTTCGAAAATGGGTGTCGCCATGAATCCATTAAAGGAAATATGCTTGCATTTGATCGCATCTTGTCTGATGCAAAGCAACAATATGGCCTAAGACGTAGCATGCTAGAAACCAAGTCACTTGCGATTTGAAAAGACTCAGATTATAGCTATATGATTTATACAGCATTTTATGATGATTGTAACTACCTTAAGGGTTATACAATAAATATTTCAGAAGAAAGTTTTATCTATTTCAAATATTTTGCGCTGCAGGAAAAGTATTTGGTAGAAATACACCTAACTGACAGAAGAAAGAAAGAAATGCCAAACTTGAAGCAAACAAGGTTTATTTGCTCAGTCAATGAATAGAAGAAATTATTAGTTTTTTTTTTATCACAAAATAATAAATGTTCATAAAACATAAACACTTAATAATTCATTTGTCATCAGTCGCATCCTGACTCCAAAATAGAAGGAAATCAAGGCTTTTGTCATCAATGATTGAAATCAAAATCAACTTAGTATTCAAGTTGCAGATATCCTAAACCCATTTATGAATCCATTGACAGACTATTCAATTAAACAAAAATAATTTTGTCTACATTTAAATTGTAGACTGTCCATAAAACTTTAATGATGTAAATGAATTAATAATTTAAATTATTTTATATTAGTTTTGCATATCATTATTAATTAATGTTTAATTTGTACAGGTGGTAGGATTAGTCATGTATTTGTACCATACATGTAAAGTGTAATTTGGTATATCCCGTCCACGGGGCTTGTTCTGCAGGTCGAAATTTCCAGAACGAAAACGTTGGAACCAAAAACGCACTGTGTTTTCTTTTGCAACATCGCCGCCATACACATAATTAATCCTTCGAGCCGTTTCTGCAGCACTGGTACCACGGTGGAACTCGTACTCGTAAATAACGCGATATTTCAAGTTTACCTTTTTGTAAACTGCGTGACGCAAAGAAAAAACCAAACGAGGACAAAACAAATGAATTACGGTTTTCGAAATACAAATGTATGAATAAATAGCTGTATAAATTTGAAATTGGAATCCCTAACCAAAGAAGAGATATTTGAGATATAAGTGGCCAGCACGACAAAACGCCAATTTCATATGTAAGGACCTAATATTATAATAACACTACGACAGAAGGTAAATGTACATTATATGTGAGATTGTATATAAAGGCATAATGCTCAGTTACCCCAGGTGACCGACGAGTCGACCGCGACGTGCGAGGTGAATGAAATGTTAAACAAATGAACAGCTTTGTCTCTGTAGGGCTTTTTAAATTATTTCACCCACAACACAAAAACGACGGAATGTTCATATAACAATATAAATTGATACACCTAGCCTTCGCATTGAGTATTCTGTCGCAGCGGCTTGTTATGTTAACGATAGTATATATATATATATCGTAGTTTGTATACAGCTCAGACGTTCCCCGTCCCCGGGCTAGATCGTGTCAGTAAGGTGCGCCGTCGGCCTTGCGAAAGCTTCGAGCTTGTTAGGTTCACTGAAGATTTGCAATCGATACTGTTATTAACCAACTTCAGTAAATTGATAGATGCTTTGAGATGTATAGGATAAAACGAATCTATTGACACCACTCACATAAAAAATCGACAAGCCGTTTAGTCTCTACGAGCGTGCTATAGAAATATGCAAACTTACTCCCGAAAAACATGACCCTCCTTGTTTCACAGTCGGGCATCAAGAAGGTTTTTAATTCGACTACGAAAAAAGAGGATTATGATTGAATGTTCCACGGCTCTCTTAGACCACTCGTCGCTTTTTGATAAACGAGGTGTCGAGCTAAACATATTAATTACCATTCCGAGTGTCGTTGAAAAAAAACAGTTCTACTACATCTCGTCTGATGTAAACTCAGGAAAAGATTGCTTGTTAGCGATAAGACCGTCTTTATAAGTAATAAAAAATAACAGTGATTTATTTCAGGCGATGCAGTCTTTAGTGCCAGTTTTATTTTTTCAATATAGCAAGCAAATTTCAAGAACTACATTGCCGAATTAGCATTAATTGAAAATGTAGGAGCTATGCGTACGGTTTAAAAGCACGCATGTATCTATACAGTTCGAAACAATAGTCCTCAGTGTTAGCGTTCTCATACGATGTATACTTGGATATGTATGTCGGGTTAGGGTTGAGGCTCTTTGGCAATGGCTTGGTATTATTTATCGTCTAGGTTTTTATAGCAGGCACAGAAAAACCCACACAAAATAAAGGAATTTCCACTGGGATTTGTTTTTAAATAAATCTTAAATATAATAATAGTTTTATTTAAAATATTTTTCCTACACAGTGTTTGGTGAGGCTGTGAAACTAGAAAATTACAAGTTTCAAGTAAATAAGTTCAACAGAATCAAATTGTAAACTTGTTTCAAAGTACGTAGTTTCAATAGCCCAAAGAATTCAGTGATGTCCCAGATACCACAGAAAGAAAACCACCCTTATTCAATACGTATGCTATCGAATCGCGAGTGATTCAGTTTCTTCTAGGCGAGTGTGCTACATTGTAGGCTGCAGCATCGCCTTACATCAGGCGTGTTGCAGTCAAGCGTTATTGTTTTAATAAAAGGTTGCCTGGAACAGATCTCTTTTATGATCCGACACTTGTGGCACTACATGGAATTTTTATTTTTGTATTGTTATGTTTTGTGTGTCTATAATAAAGCGTTGATCTTTCTATCTATATATATTGAAAAAGCTATAATTATGCCAATATTAATGTATCTATAGGCGATAAGGCCGCCCAATGTACCTACTACCATTGTCTTAGTATAAATTATTGTGCTGTATGTTTTTGTTCAGTTTCAAGTGAAGTTAGAAACATTTATATTTTTGCCATGGCACGCCGTACAAAGTATTCCCAACTTAGAGCAATTGCCCGGGGAGTACCCGTCACCAGATACAGCAGTCGTCCCAGGGAATACCCGTCATATCTCTAATGGCACGACAGCCCTGCGAGCGTGTTACCTCGCCTGGAGTATTGTTCTCCTCAGCCTGCTTATGTAACCTGAATACTAAACATGAGATACTATTATATCTTCTGTTGTAGAGGTAAATGTGTACATGGACTTAGGTTTGACGATATTTAAAAGAAATTAGACGGATAAATCTTTGTTCATAACTAATTTAATGGATTAACTACAACAAAAAAATATATAACAGAAAGATTACCTACATTTGAGATCTATAAATAATCTAAATGATCCAGCCCACCTCCAGAGGGCAGCGTGTCCAGTCGGCTAGCCGTAGAACCGAATGGCAATGCTTATACGTTTGGCTAGATAAAAATCGGCATTCTGGTCGCGCGATAATTTATACGCTTCATTTTAACGGGGGTTTCTTATTTTTGCCCAAATTTATCAAGAAAACACTCGATTTGACTGTTTTTCCACGATTTCTCAGAGACCCCTTTACTGTACCTGCTATGTACAGTAAAGGGGTCTCTTCGGAATACCCGGGTCCCCGGGTAATACCTATGTATCCTCTTCTATTTTTTGGTAAGTTTACAGTATAAAGACATGTTTCATGCACTTACCAAGAAATGTCTTCACATAATTTGTCACCCTTATAAAAATACTAATCTTATCTCTCTCAACCTGCTTACGGTGACAGGTGTACACCTGTCACCTCCAGCCCACATCTGTGCTAACATCTACTCTATTGACGTAATCCCAGTCGGAATGGCGGATTTTTTTCCTTAACTTCAATAGCCTGTTTAGACTTTTTTTAATTCGTCGTATTTCGTGCAAATCAATGAGTATTCGTTGAATATACAACGTGTATCAGAAAGATGTGATAATACTTAAGGGTGTTAGTCTACCCATCAGTGCAATGTGAACCCATAGTTAACCAAAATTTTCAAAATTAAAATAAAGAATTGGCCCTTCATACAAAAAATGATCACGTGATCGACCAAGTTGTACAGAAAACGCTTTTTTTTTTAATTATGCAAAATTTTGTTTTACAATGGTACAACAAAATTTTGCAATATTGACAGTATTGATACACGTTGTACTCGTATATGTGGCTCATTTGACAATAACAAACAAACTGATTATTTTTTCTAAATCGATCTAGGAGTCGTTGAGAAAGGACATTCCGATGAATTTAAAACATTTTATGAAGTCGCTTAACAATATAGGCTACCAATAAAATAAATATTTAGAGTCAATTATAAATATGTCTTTTATAATAATTGCTCTCGCTTACGTATTTATTGAAACACAGATGGAACAATACTTGTGATGATGATAATTAATACTGATAAGGGCATTGTTTAGGCACAGAACACGTATTGTACAGAAGTCAATCTACATACAGATACATAGTCACCACCACAGAAGAAATATTTATTAGTATTACACGGACACGATATCTCAGACCGGTTTGAAACAGCGCGCGCGCGTGTGCCATCCGCTTGAGAAACAAGTCTGTGAAGTTTTTGTACAAAAATTAAAGCATTTTTTAAGTTATTATTGGTTTATATTTCAGTTCATCCTGTTTCATTCTAAACAGACAGTCAAACAACTAGATACGAGTAGCACTACCACGATAGTTTTTTTTGCATATACATAAAAGCACCAACGGAAGCTCGGCGCTGCTTGTTCCAGCCGGCCGGCATCCAGGCTGAGTTGAGTTGGGGCGAGTTTGTGACTGATTTAGGAAGTTGTAGTAAATATCTTAATATGTGTTTTGTAATGTTGTTTTTTTACAAATATCTAATACTATATACTTTAGAAATTTATATTTCTACGACGACTCGTATGAAAAGTGAAAATACTATGTGTTTGACTTCTGTACTATCTGTATTTTGTGGTTTAGGCGTGTGGCACATAATAAGTTACTACGTTAAAAACTCAAGCTAAGTGATAGATTTTTGCTTGAATCCACGTCTACGTTAAATTTAATTTTTCCATTCCTACCAATGTCTGGAATATATCTGGTTTTAGCGTTATAACAGGGTTATCGGTTAGGGGTGTACTAAGCTGAAAGGGGGTCACTATATTCATCCTAACGAACCACTTTGACTATGGAACCAACTCTGAATTCGAGAAATTCTAAGTACACCCCTAGCCGATAATCCTGTATATACTCGTATATTAATCGTCATAATAAATAGTTTTATCACTGGTACCTATCTTAATGGATAAATGCGAGATTTTAGCGAGAGATTTTTGTGTTCTGTATATTCTGTACACTAATTGTATAGAGGTAGACAGGTGACCTAACTTAAAGGCTGAAAAACAGGATCCTTTTATTTCAGATTTAATAAAACGTACTCTTTCCAACAGGAGGCTCAACTGTGATAGCACACTTTAGTAGAATCAGCTTTAGGTCCGAAGAAAGTAGTCTCCCTCTATAGAACTGTCATTGCTAATAGCTATGGAAAAGGGCTCGAATTCCCTTTTGTAAGAAGTACTTCTATAAACTGTAGCCGTCTTATCTAAGATGTTATCAGAGATAAGGAGGCGGGCGGAGTGGGAAGGTGTAATGAACAACTTCTTTTGTTACTGTATTGTGAAACTAAAGGATGATACTCAGTTTCTAATGAGAAGGGAAACAAATCGTAATGATCATGTTTTACATAAAAAAAGCTAATACTGTTTTTTTACATTTTTTACCCGACTGCGAAAGAAGAAGGGTTATGTTTTTCGAATGTACGTATATTTCTTTGGCACGACTAGAGTTTAAACAGCTTCTCTTATTTTTATGTGAGTGGTGTCAATAGATTCCTTTTAATCGTGAGAATGACACTGGTAAAAATAAAGGGATTAAGGATGATACACAAGTTTAACGATTTAGCAGTTGGGTTTTTTCGAACTCGCTTCTAACCACTTGTTTGTTACATCCAGAGACTACTTAATGGCGTGCAATTTTTTTCTTTTATATATCAGCAGAGACCGCCGTCGCTTGTTGCACCTTAATCATAATTAGCTGTATTATTTTTTGTGAATACAATTAAGAGTTTACTATCTATCTATCACTTACGTTTGTTCTTTATGTTGGTACTCGTGACAGTTAGTGTAGAAGGGAATAAACCGGTTCGTGTCTATATCATCATCACAGGCAGCTCAATCTACCTACTCCAGGACATAAGCTTTCTCTCTCTTACACCAATTCATCCTGAGCCAATCTTGTCCAGATGTTACCGCAAAACCTAACTATGTCATCAATCCAGCGTTGTGCGGGTCTGTCGCGATTTCGTTTGCCATCGCGTGGACACCAATCTGTCAAAGACCTGACGTCACCGTATCTTGCCAGGTGTCCTGCCCAGCGCCATTTTAATTATACAAGACCCTACATCTTCTACATGTATATGCATACGAGTAGAGGACCATCTATAAAATCCTTCGCGTAACATAATCTCATAACTATTTGTAACATTTAGTCAGGTAAACGCGTTATCAGCGTGTACAGGTCGTTGACCTCTCGTTAGCCTTATCGTCCAGGTAAGAGGCCGACGACGGTACAAGCACCCGCCTTGCTTGGACAGCCGATCCGTCATCGTTACGCGCCTCTAATGCCTGTTGGGTTGGTATTGCTTCGAACAATGTATGTTTGCAATATTTTACTATGTAGGGAGTTAAGAACTAACTATTTCGAAAAAATTTAACAGTGATATACCCGTATGATTATAAAAAATATTGTATAAGACTTCAAAATGATTTAAACTTATTCGGTGACACCACACACGACGGGAATAAAGTAGTTGGGAATAATGTTAGCTATGTTTGATGATAATCGGTCCAAGATGGTCGCCGTTACAAAATGTCGTATGACATATATATTCAAAACTTTCATAATATACGTATTGAATAAAAAGGCTTGACTAGTAGAATACTGCCATCAATTTCAAATGCAAGATGGCCGCTACCACACAATTTCTTCCTAATTTTAAGTAAGGTGTCTATATATTTTTTAATATTAGTAGTTAGTCTTTTATGAATTAGCGACCTCTTATTTTGATTTGTTTTGAATGGAGACTTAGTTCTGGCCATGACTGTACTAGCGGATGCGTAGGTAAATCTAAAGGTAGAGACGGCCTAAAACAATCTAATATGCGCACCACCATGTTGAGATGAGTTTAGCAGAATACACAACTCTCTCCGTGCTCCGTGCCCGCAACGCTTCTACAATGTAGTAATTCAATATTACCTACATTTGGTTACCAAACACGAATTTGAAACTCCTATTAGGTGTCTAGAGGAAGTACTCGTATTGAGTTTATGCGCACTTGTGAGCTAACTACGTTGCACTTTGTTTTATAACAGTACGTAAGCTTGTGTGTTGCCTTTATTTATTTCCAGATAGATAGGAAGAAAGAAGATGTTTATTAAGACAGATAAGACACTACAACAATAAAAGATAAGACAAATAAAAACATAAAGGCATTAAGACATAACATCAAGCAGTGTTTTACTATAACTATAGGGACAAGTGCGTCAAAAAAGGTCATAAGCTCAGCAGAAGCCCCAGAATTCACCGCAGCGCTGATTTTCACCTCTGACTTTCAGTGATAGACAAGATAATAATAAACAACTAGTATTATAGTAGGGGAGCCCAAGAGGGGATTTTGTGACATACTCGAGCGTGGCAGATTAACACATGGGAGATTCCTTAGGTCCTGTTGAGTGTATCTACCAAATATAAGCTCTCAATGAAGAGCCGAGCTAATGGAGCAGCCCGCAAAATATTAAAAAAAAAACTTTGTTTGCCTGAAATAATCAAATGCGTCAGATTAAGATACGGTAGGTTTATTACTAGCTAAACAGTGTGCATGTCAATAATTAAATGATTTGAATGGAATGTTAGGGAGTGGGGGATTTCTTTTTTCTTAACTATTTTCAACCTGTGTGGCCACCCCCACCATGCAAATTGTCAGTTTAACATATATTTGTTATCAGAAGCATGATGGAGCATAGAAAATATTATAATCTGACACGCTCGAACATTTACATGTTTTGATTTCCTTGAAAAAATATGTATATCCTTCCATATGCTTCCTCAACCACTAAAATGGGAAACACCTATAATATTTTCTACTTCCTGTTTGATGATAGGAAGTAGAAAATATTATAGCTTTGCAACGCAATACGTCTCTATGACGCTCGAGTAAATCCCCATTTAGCATCGTGGGCTCCCCTACTATTAGAACAATTTGTAAGAATAAGTTGTACGAAACGTGAATAATATAACTAAAATGTAAAATAATACAAATGTGATCGACTCTCAATATAGATACACCTATCTAAATACTAAGGTATTTTAAGGAAACCAAATATTCATGACTTTCACGTTAATTGAAAGATAGATAGAATCTAGGCCGTTTAAGTCTAGGCAAGCGTGCTAATGTTGTTGCCCGCGACATAAAACTGAACATAAAGAAATTTCAAACTTTGAATCTCCATTTGAACATTAGTTGTTGAATTTCTGAAAATCCTGTCTTAGTACGCCCCTTCACCCTATAGTGAATACTGCGTTGATTCCAAACGAATATACGTCAGTCAGGTCTTACTCTTTATACATACATACTTGTATGTAGATCACGAACATTTTGATATGAACGTGGTAAATATTACCCATAACTCCACATCTACATGTAAACTAATATTATAAAGCGGATTTATCTTTATTTTTGTTTGTGACGAATAAACTTAAAATACTGGTTAATAAATGTGTAATTTTTTACACATTTATTTATTTTAATATGCAATATATGGTAGGATATATAGAATGGACGGGGTGCTAGTATATGATATAAGTTATGGAGCCTAAAACTCGTTCGGTGTACCACCAGGTAGCGAGGCGGTGGGGAGGTACATGTTAACCGAGTTTGTCGAATTAAAACCCGGCTCTGGGTAGTTCCCTAACTGGCTGTTGAGTGCTAATGACAGGCGAAAAGTAGTTTACGAAGCAAAGTTACTGTTCAACGCGCGCAAATACCTACTGTTTAATTAGTTTGAACAAGTTTCGTCATTTTGGTAGTCTGTATAGTATTTGGTATTTTATGTTACGATATATTTTCGCGGATTATGAAGAGGGGAGACCTTTGCTCAGGAGAGGAACAGAATCGGTAAAAAAATTAAGTATGCGGCGTTAGATTAATCGCGCTTGCTCAGAAGAAACCGTTTCACACGTGACATAACAAGTGATACTTGAAAAAAAATTTAAATGGACGTGAGTTGGATTTTTTTTCATTTATTTCTTCCAAATTAAAGTCGGGTAAAAAAGCCACGCTTTAGTTACCTGGCAGTTGACCCATTAAAAGTAGACGCGGTGCATGTGCACGAGAGCATAATTAATCCAATTTTACTGTTGTCAACTCGAGTTCTGGATAAACAATCATTTAACACAAAATTGACTGTTACAAATGTATTTTATTTAATTTTAACATCCGTGTATTGAATGGCAGGCACTTTCCGATACGCTGGTATGTACCGTCACATAATGACATTTTCTTAAAGTGTGTGGGCTCACGGTGTATGAGGCTTTTTTGTGTGACGGACGGAAATTCCCGGTCTTCAGTTCCCGGGATATCGGTATGTTTTTAGGGTTCTGTTTTTCTAAAAAACCACGCTTTTAATATAAAAAACTTATTGTTATACTTACTGCCGCAATCAGAGACGTTATTGGTTACTTGAACCATCACTAAGCAAAGATTCCAAAAAGTTGCTACTCAGAGTCACTTAATGATTTGTAAGTGGGCCTAGTCAAAATCCTTACTTAGTGATGATTTAAGTTACCATTAACGTCTATGAGTGCGGCAGTTAGTGTTTTATTTAGTTATTTTTAATATTAAGAGTTTAAAAATAGATATTAAGCTAGTTAAAAACACTTAGCGAGGATATTTTATACTAAGTATATTATCCTTCTTTAGAAACGAGCTACCCCGAAACATCGAGTCAGTAAACGCCACCAACGGTCATGTGTCTCAAGAGCGACCTGGCGCCACGCTTGGCTTTGGACATACCCACGTCAGCCATTTTCCGTTGTCCGCCCAATAGTCTACACAATATATAATTCACATTTCTATTATATTCTGCGAAAGCTTTGCAAAATCCGGAAATTGCTCGTCTCTGCGATTTCACGGAAAACGGTAAAGAATATGCCATTTAAATCTATCCAGTACTATACTAAGTCACCCGCGTGGCACGCGACATGAAATGAAATATAAAAAAAGTTCTAAACTTTGAACCCTATTTGACACCTTAGTTTGAACTGTTTGGGTTGAAATTTCTAAATTCCTTAATAGAGTACAATAGTAATACTCCAAATATCATGTCTCTAGATTTAGACTCTGCGTTAATTCCTATTAAATATAAGTCAATCAGGCCGTCAGTAGGGATTTTCTCTTTTAATTATTTAGCTTTAATATGTTCAATGGAAGGTTGGGATGTAAAGTTTCTATTACGTTACTCTCTCAGCTATTAAGCTCATGTTATCTAAACTATTCTTTACTTGCAAGGTATCGTTTTTTTATATCAGTTTTAATGCTTCTATTTACATATTTTTTTGTGATTGTTTATTGTAATAGTTACGACAGTGTACATATTAAACATACCGCGAAGATAATTCAAATTTACCGCGCATCGGACGGACGCGAGAACCCCAACGACGCGAGCCGGTGCCGCTCTCTTGCAATATGAGTGAATTACTGTGTCGCGTGTACAGACAGGTTTATTAAGTTTATGAAACAAAGAAAGAAGATGGATAAAATTACACTACTGGACGAATGTCTCGCCCGTTTCCTTTAACTTGTCATCAATTCTTTCGAACTTGTAAAGATCAATAAATGTTAGCAAGCGCTAGTATATTCTAAGAAGCCGTCACAGTTTCCAGAAAGTTGGTTTTCCCCAGCTATAGTGTCGGCTCCATGCGTCGCATCATTCCGCATAGAAAGCAAACACAATCGATTGCACAAGCGTCTCGGACAATACCGCCAACCGATATGGTGCCTCTATACTTTATAGTATAGTCTACAGCCAATATTGATTCTGAACGAACACGCATTTTTGCCGCAAATATGGAAATGTGTAAGTGTTTATTGTTATTTTTTTTTTACTTTCACAGTACAAACACTTATAATGTTGCCAAACTCGGTCAGATGAGAATTAAAAAAAATCTATGAGTCCATTGGTGTGGTCAATGGGATAGATGGGAATAACATTGACGAATTGCCTTAGATACTTTACTTAAGTTCTCTCAATTCAAAGGTTGTGGCTGTAAGATATCGATAATAGCGATAAGCTCACCGCTTCTTGCAATGTTAGTAATGTTTGCTGTGCACCCAAAGTAAAGAATTCATCTTTAAAAGTCTATCTGCTTTACAGCAAAACTCTTTTTTCCTCAAATTCCGATCT
Source organism: Ligdia adustata (assembly GCA_947049295.1). NCBI lineage: Eukaryota > Metazoa > Arthropoda > Insecta > Lepidoptera > Geometridae > Ligdia > Ligdia adustata. The sequence goes on from OX346238.1 coordinate 8,859,017, forward strand.
TGGATCCGAATCCGAAGATGCTATTGTCGCTATCTATGCAATTTTGAGTAGAGTTTATAAATACAGACTCCAAGACTTTCAAAAGATACGATCTACTTAGATAATAGTTTATGTAAACTAAGAAAAGTTATATGGTAAGAATGAGCATTTTGAAAACTAACTAGTTTTCAAAACTTGAAAACTAACTAGTTTCCAAAAATTTAGATTTTTAAATGAAAAAAAAATTGAGGACATGACAACAAAATGACATTGAGAATTTAATTATGAAAGAAATTTTGTTTAAATGGACAGTGGAAAGTGAAAATAATAATAATTTGCCTGCAACAGGGTTATATCCTAATTGTTAATATTTTTTCTGTTTAGTCATACGTCAATGTTATGTTATATACAAATACTTTAACAAAATTGCCAAATTTATAAGCAAAACAGGTATTTACTAAAGACGTTTTAAGAGGCGTTTTAAAGACCCGACGAGCAGCATTCATACTCTGGTGATATCCTGCATAGATGGTGTGCTTTAAGTGAACTACTGAGAATAAATAGTTGGCGGACACTGAGCACACCAGACTCATTGTACACACTAGTAGTCGGGTATCTAAAAGGTCTCTTGAGCATAACTTTCAGAACCGATTTTTGCGCTATTTCAGCTTGAAGTAAGTGTGTTTTTGCAGCGCTGCCCCAACAAGTATACAATACGCAATCAGGGAATGACATAGTGCATAGTATACATTAGTCAAAGCATCTTCGCATGCAACCGTTCTCAAGCCTCGTACAATGTTTATAGTCTTCCTGATACGTGCCGAAAGGATGTGAGAGCTTGAAATCTGAGGTTTTCGTCAATGTTAACACCAAGGTATCTTATGATTTTAGTCCGGCTAAGGGGTTCACAGTTACAGAAAACTCTTCGACAGCACTCGTTATCATGGATTTTGATATTGATATTAGTTTTTGGGGCTGAGGCAGCAGTAATGTGAAAACACACATACATTGTCTTATTGACGTTTAATGTTAGCAGATTGATTTGCAGACACTGCGATACTTGGGACATGCCTAGTTCGGTTGAAGATATTACGTCAGGCCATCGCCATTAAATATGACTGCCGTATCGTCTGCATAACACAATATATCTGCGTTTTTAATCGCTAAATGATGAATGTCACTAATGTACAGATTAAACAATAAAGACCCGAGAATACTGCCTTGTGGGACTCCGAAATTAATTAGGCCGAGCGCTTATAGTTTTTGATATCTTTACACACTGTCTCCGTTCGTCAGATAACTTTCTAACCAGTCTAAAGCGATACCTCGTACTCCCACACCTTCCAGTTTTTTAGAAGTATGGGGACGGAGAAGGTGTCAAAGGCCTTCGCTAAGTCTAAAAATACACCAACACAACGCTTCTTTTTGTCTAGGTTAGAGGAGACAACAGTTGTAAGCAGCGTAACTACATCTTCTGTACTTTTTCCTTTTCGAAATCCAAACTGTTTAGGCGAAATCAGGTTATTTGATTCAATATAATTTGCAAATCTTTTATTAGCTAGCCTCTCAAGCAACTTTGAAAAGACTCCTAGTAGAGATATAGGTCTGTAATCATCCAAAGAACGTTTGGAGCCACCTTTGTGTATTGGGCATACAGATGCAATTTTCCACTCACGTGGAAATACACAAGTAGCTAAGTTGAGGTTGAACATGTATGTAAGTGGTATCACTAATTCATTCTTGACATGTTTTATAAGATCATTACTAAATCCATCGATCCCCGGTGCTTTATCATTCCGTAAGCTTGATATCAGTGATTCCACTTATGCGCTATCGGTTGGGGCCATGAAAAAAGAATTTGAAAGGGAATCTCTAATTAAGACTGATTTCGCCAAACTTTTTTGGTCCGTTTGAGAATATATCTTAACGCAAAATCTTCTTTATTAAGTACATTATTTATCTAGTTTATGATAACGTTAATAATGTAGTATACTCAATAATTCTTCGTTATTTATACCGCGTGGACACAATAAATCCAAACAAATATTGAATGATAGCCGGTTTCACGGTTTACCCATATCGCATCAGTTGAATATACACGACTGCTATTGATCACAGGCGATATTGAAAAACCGTGGCGCGTGGGTGCCGTGACCTAGATAGTCCATAGCGATGAGTATTGTACCCGTAGGCTGGGAATACACGTGCTGTCTAATTGACAACATTTCAGATGTGCAAAGTGATGGAAATTCAAAAACCATTTCGAGATAATGTAATGAAGTGTTCAGATTTTTATATTCACTTTCTGCATAGTTGAAAACTGATGAAAAAAATCTCGTATTTATGTTAAGACCGTCAGATGCCATTCATAAAAAATATTATTGTAACTGTCATCTGTAAACCATACCAAAACAGTAAATAGTCGGAAAGGAAGTAACTTTCATGCCATTATGAAAAGTAAACTGTACTGACATGACGCGTGTGTGTATCATCAGCTTTATCTGGCGAGCTTTGCGGTAAACCGAGACAGTGGAATCATTGAAAAGTCATTAAGCTTGTCGTCATGTCTTTCATTTGCGGCTAGAGTTGTTTGTATTGAATTTATGTCGCTTCTGTTGTTTCTATTTTGTAAATGTCAGTGTGAAGCTTGCTCGTGACAAATATTTTGTAATATTGCAGGCACCGGCGATGGTTATAATTAAACGGGGTAGGCTTTCATTAGATAAGTACATATCATATATTTCTTCCAATGTACAATTACCGTCAGCTTAGAGTACGACTGCGCGCTTCGGCCGCCAACGGAAAAGTGCGGCCTAGGCGTATGCCTCGCTCCACGTTACCTTGGGGTTGCCAGTATGGTAATAGTAAAAATACCCAAATCAATCCCATAAAATGAGTAAAATTACCGGAACCCTTAAAATTTCAATATAGTGTTACCTATATTTTAGGGATGTACTAAGTCTAAAGACGGTCAATATATTGTTCATAATAAACCACATTCATTGTCGGACTGACCCTGAATTCGAGAAAAAAGATAGCTGCTCCCTAGAAAATGATTATCGGTACAAATGTATGAAACAACTGTTTTCTTTTGAATTCAGTGTTGGTCCCAACATTTGGTCCTGAGTCGTGCCGATGTAAGACCTACACTTTAGGACCAACTCCCAAACAAAATGATTAATATGTCCTAATGATAGTGATCTCCTTTCGATTAAATTAAATGTATGCCGGAAACTTGGACATTCGAAACCATATCGTATATTAAAATTTGCCCCGTGATTATTCCACCGTTCAAAAAGTAGGTCCAATCTAACCCCTCGGAGTTTAATCTAAAGTTGTCGGGAAATGCCCCCAGGTGATCAAAGTTAAATACATGCTTACAAATTATTCAAGCGGAACAATCCCTATCTAAAAATAGACACGCCGTCGTCGGTGTGGGTTTGCTTGCGAAATTGCTTGTTGTTAAACCGACGATTAGGGGAACATAACCTTGCCAGTATTCATTTTATACCTATTTGTCTCAATCTGTTGGATAAACGATTCTGCGATAGCGTTTAGCACTTTCGTCGTTTTAATCAAATAAATAAATTTCAGGATAGTTTTTTTACTAAATTCTTTCTAGAGTAATAAAGCCTTGCTAGTATTAATTATAAACCTATTCGTCTTCCTTGGGATTAACGATTCTGCCGTAGATAGCACTTACGAGGATAAAATTATAAAAAAAAATATTGATGAAAGTATTTTTGCTAATTCTTGTAAGTGTAATGTTAGTTAACGATAGAAGATTTGATTCCGTAGTCGCGGTCGCTTCGCTTCATTTTCTTCCCAGGTTCTGCACGATATCTATATGAATAAAAACCAATTGCTGTTAGTTTGTCTCGAGAATGGCCGAGCCGATTTTGGTTTTGAAATGTTTATAAAAGTCTAGGGAAGGTTAACGCGGGGAGAAACATACATAACTGTTAGACGGCACAAAGTTCGCCGGGTTAACTAGTTTTTAATTTTCTTCCTAAGGTATATGTATATCACGTTACCATAGTACAGTCTTAGCCTAGCTTGGGACCTGAAGACCTCTCTGTGGATGTTGTCCCATATTATTATTTATTATTATAAGTTAGGTACTTAACTGTAGTTTAAACATTAAGATTAGTAGGTAGACACAAAATATTGAAAAATGATTCAGTTTCTTTTTGACGGAATAAATGGTATTGTGTTTGTAAGTGTCTAACTACAATTTATGTTCCTCACTAAGTTTACGTGTTGCACTTAGATCATCGTTCCATCTATATCCGTCTTCTGCGACTTAACTAAGAGCCGTACATACTACATGCATGTGAACATGACACTATGTCGGTGTCCTTGTGATTATCTTTCTTGCGAGGTTTACTCAATCGTATATAAACTGAATAGATATTGATAAGATTTAATGTCTCTTTCTATAGAATTGGATAAGAAGTATAAAAAATGGTGGTAAGCATCATGCTTGTAGTAATAAAATACTGAACATTTCGTTAACAAGTGTTTAGAGCGACGTCAAAGTTAGTGCCTAGTCAGTAAACCCCTCAAAAACTAAAGGGCGCGGTTTCAAACCCAGGTACAGGCATGAACCTCAGTATTTCTCTTTCTTGTGCATATTATAATTAATTACCACAAGCTTAAACGGTGAAGGCAAACATCATGAGGAAGCCGGCTTAAGGTTAACTCTCGAAAATAAGTGTAATCTCCAATCCGCAATTAGGCCAGCGTGGCGGACTATGTCCTACACTTACTTCATAGGGGAGACCCGAGCCCAGCAGTGAGACGTGGGTTGAAACTTAGAGAGACTTAAAAAAAACCCGACTGTATAAACTGCAGACCACGGTATCTTAACGAGTGAAACTGCAGGGTGTAACAAATGCAATGCAAAAACAAATGCAATAACATATCGGCACATCAAAATCTGTCCATCAGTTTAGATTGTAGAGGGTCACAGAGTTACATCCAAATGTTCAAATATACACTCGAAAACAATAGTCTGCCATTTCGACAGGCAAGTTAAAGAAATATCATTTTATAACCCCAACAGAAAGAGCGGAAGTAACATTTATACATATACAAAATCTCACAGATAATCAACAAGCCAAATGTATGCCTCTCGGAGGCCCGTTTCGACGCGCAACAAATCTCTCCTAAAGTACCATAAAAACCACCAACAGGGGTTCCATAACTATTGATCAGACAACAGCTTCAAATGTTACCGTGACCTACTTCCGAAATACCGTTATTGTACGAAAGGGTGACCAGCGAAGATAGAATAGAATAGAAAAAATTTAATTCCAACAGGAAACAACAAAATAACTCATCACCTCACAAATAAAAAAAATATATACTTAATTACTGATTTCTGTCACAAACTGGCCCCAACTCGACATAAAGCTGGCTGAAACATCCACCGCTGATCTTCCGTTGGTACCGGGAGGTGACTTCACGCACGTCACAAAGAAAGGGTGAAGCGACAAAAAGCAAGATGGTAATTGAACCATTCTTGTTCAATCCCTGGGTCAGGCATGCGCCTCTGAGTTTTTCATTCATGCGTACGTATTATGCTTAATTGCCACTTATTTAAACGATGGATAAAAACATCGTGAGGAAACCTGCCTGTGAAGAAGGTTAATTAACTTTCGAAAATGAAGTCCCCAACCCGCGAATTTGGTTGTAGGTTTGTTGACTATATCCTACACCAGCAGTGGAAGTGGTCACGGGCCAAAAAAAAAACAACTATAGAAAATACGCCTAGCATGGATATGATAGGATACGATTTTATAGTTATTTTAAATGTATGGTTTTCGCTATCTAATATTTGCTATTCCTATTTTATGATTTAAATAAAACTTATTATATTTATCAAAATACGTCTCAAAAATAATTACTAATCACGACTTAAATTATTGAAGTTATGGAAACAATGGTCTGAAATTATAATTGTACTTTTGTAAAGATATCTTAGTATCAGATATGTCGTACTACGAGTATTCATACTTGATATAAAACAAATCTACAACTGTTCGTATACTTAAACATTTTTTTTTGTTTCTCAGTCAGCCAGTCTAAACTACCAGCGCATTTCAATTCACGAAATCCTCTTGACGTGTCATAATTTAGAAATTAAGTCATCAGACTCGCCCCATTAGCCACGCGTCTTCCGATTCGATCCCAAATTACACAGTTTACCAAACTATCTATTCGAGTAACTAACCACCGTATAATTTTCTAAATTTCCTATAATTGCCTCAGAGTCTACAATTCCGTCTTTGAATAACTGTTATTCAAAAATGGTTCCGTTTAAATATAATGATCGTGACAGGTACCATTTTGGAGCCATTCATACTGTATATGTTCCAATTATGGGACCACCTGGGTCTCACTGCCTGTGTATTGTTATGGGCTTTCAATATGCAGGGTCCGGATACGATGACCTCTCGAGAATGTGTTTAGACTGGTCTTGCGTACCTACATTACTCTACTCTACTCTAATTGTGTCTGTTCATGTTAAATGTCAGATTTTCGTTTCAATTGTCGAAATCGGTCCAGAGAGTTAGTTGATTTTTAAACCGTAATAAAGTTGTATCGGTGTTCGCCGTAATGTAAGTCGGTAATTACTTATTTTTAAGTAACTTGTTATATCCGTTGGTCCCGTCATGTCACGTTATGACTATTTTGCAAGTGCGTTTATGCAAAAAAAACTACAAAAATAAGCTGTTCATCACCAATAAACTAATATAATAATAAAATATTCCCTCTAATTCTAAGGCCTCTCTAATTTTATATTGTTCATTTACGTGCATGGTTGCCTGGAAGAGATCGCTTTAAGCGATAAGGCCGCCATTAAGAAACCTAGTATATATTTGTAAGTTTTTATTTGTTATTGTTAAGCTGGTTTTATAAAGAGTTTTCTTATATTTTTTAATTCAGGCAACGTGACCCTTAGACCCATTTACATTACAATTGAAAAAAAATAATGGCTATACAATAGTAATAAAGTAAAATAAAATAAAAGTAGTAAGTAATAAAACTGGGTCTAAAACTGCATTTTAGAGCATTCTTTTATATAATATAAAATAATGCTCTAAAATGCAGTTTTTCTCCAGATTAAAATGTCATTTTCTATTTTCGCTCTGGTGCACAGATATCCAAAACCTATAGATGGGACTGTACAGGTCTTCGGACAGGCATTGGATTATTGTATTATTAGATCAACGTATCCTGCTCCAGAACGACGCGATAATGTTTAGCAACTAATGTTTGCTACCTCCTACCTCGAATGTAAAACGGTCCTAACCCTCTACAAATTACCTTGTCAAAAGTTTCAAACCGCTTTCAAGTTTAATTACTAATTTTATTCGTAATTAAACCTTTTAAAAGTTCGTCAGCCGGATGGATTACAAGATCCGAGGGAACGTTGCGGTTTTTCACCGGTCCTTCTTGGAACTTCACTCTGCCATTTGCATAACTAGATTTTAATATCTTGGCCAGATTTCCAGACCAAAGTCTTTATTTTTAATAGAAATTCTAAAACAAAACTCTATCTCCATCTACCCGTCTCATGGATTAAAAAGAAAACGATATTTAAGAGTCAAAGCAATTTACAATATTCCACATTTCTCCTCTAACTATAAACAACAAAAACCGCGTCCTCATCTACGGTCAGCGATATTACAAATAATAACATCAAAGGCGTTTTCCTTAAACGTCGCCAGACCAACGGTATCGATATCAAAACCGCCCATCCCCGCCTACCTTCATCTATCAAAACATTTCCAATACGGGAGTACAAAAAAAATGGTCTCTATCCATCAATCGCGTGATTCTAGCTGCGGAGGCTCCAGATGTCTTACAATGGGGACTGTGGCCCGCCGTTTGATTGTGTCATTTTTTACGACGCCCCAAAAACCTCCACTAAACCTTTTGGGGCGCGCGAGGTCGTGTTATTTCTTTTCCATCGGCAATTCTTGATGGCGACATAAAGCGACAGTCGGATGGACAGTCTTTCTATTGACCTTTGATTTCTTTGGTCGTGGTAAAAAATTAAGGCATGCCTACCGGAAATTTGTACATTTTATCATAATACAATCTATTTACGTCCGGAAGTTTGGGATTCTTTGCGTCGTCTTACAACCCCTTTAAAATGAACCCAAGATAAAAATAAACTTGATCACTATGTATCTTCTAAAATAGTAGGTATTCTTTTTACCCACACACTGTTAAGGAGATTTAAATCAAACCATGATAGGTTTGATTTACACCTCCTTAAAACTATCAAATCGTTATGCAGTAACTTTCTCAAGAAACGACAATATACACTAGGTGTGATTTAATAAAAATAAATTGCACAGTTAGGTAAAAATATACATTCCGAACCCGAATAATGGTATTGAGTGTATACTTATGACGTCAATAAACCACTTAACATATCGATATCAACTCGTATTGGCATCTGTCAGGTCGAATGCGCTGTGTAAGGCGCCAGCCATTTGTCCCCGAACTAAATGATTTTTTGATAAATGTAGCTTCCAAGAAATCCACTTGTAAATGCAGCTCCAGTGTACGCAATAAATCTTGTTTTCCCGTAGCCGGTACGGTTCCATTTTTCCCGAATACATTGGCATTTCAATGCCATTATACATTAGGTGATAAATTCGCCGGAACCGAGAAAATGCCATAAAAAATAATAAAGGAGTATCGTCTGGTAATCGGAAGGGAAAACAAACCACGTAAAGCGGCGCTGAACTTTTTCATCTGGCAAGTTTGATTGCCTCTTTCGTACCAGGATGGTCACGGAATTTAAATGACGCCGTAGATTCTGCATCTACATTTCGATTTACACTTTCCACAGTGCTTAATTGACTTTTTGTTCGCTAAGTTTGAGTCTCGCTTGTGTAGACTTGCTTTGGCTTAACTTATTTATATATCCTTGTGGTTTCCTCCGAAAGGAAAGTATTTGATGTGTTTTACTTGTTTCAAACTTGTAAGAAAACTTGCCTCTTTCAATTCTTCGAAACTTTTACGCTTTCGATGCGTGAGATCTGTAATACATTTTTCGCGTAATCCCGTTTCTTTTACGCGATATATATCTTCTAAATATATTGTTTCCTACAATACAAAATATATCTAATAAGTGGCAGTTTATCCTCATAAATATCGTTATGAGATTCTTTGCAGATAAATTAAATTTATTCTATATATATATATAATTCATTGCTTCTGACATAAGAGTTCACATATCTCATATCTTCTTATGATTCCACGCGATCGGTCGGAAGCTATTCCGAATACTTAGAGGCAAGTATGTGAGGCTGGAGGCCTTTAATTAAAGTCCCTTTTCAGTGTCCTTTGAAACCCCTCTCTCCTTATTTGATGTAACTGCTCTGATGGGTAGATTTCTGAGAAACAAATGCGTCAATTCGTTAAATGGCAAGTCCTGTAATAAATCTACCTGAATCTTAATGATTATGCGTGAAATGATCCTTGAGTTACCATTGTAAGCTAGGTAAAACTCTAAATAAGAACAATAAAGTGTTTATATATTTAAAATGCTTTCTGTGAAAGTTACTTAGTCATGTTTTCTTACTTAATACTAAAATCGTACCATCAAAGTTTAAGATCCAAAACGTTAAAGGAATCTGCCTAAAAGGGAACTTGAAAGCTCGAAACCTACCTCTTCGACGGGCGCCATGGCAGTTTTTAGTTTGTTTAGAAACTACTAATGTATTCGGCGGCTGCCGAACTTTTTTCTCCAAATTTGACGTCGCTAGCGAAAAGTCCGTTTTTCACGTCTACCATCTGATTCTTCACCCGATCACGTTCTCGACGTTATTTCCTCAGTCATATGACTTAAAATGTCATAAATTATTTTAGAATCTAGAATAAACGAGTCTCGGTGCTTTGTGGACTTTTTCTCTTTTGTGCAAAACGATCTTGAGTCTCTGAATGTCGTCGGACGTTCTTCGCTTATTATATTTTAGGTTATGGTTTGTTAAATTGGGTTTTGAATTTCCGTTTTCATCGTTTATCTGTAATTCGCTTTTTGGGTATCCTTGATTGTTTCTTCGCATTAACGTGGGTGTATGGTTGTTTTACTTTAAAGTTTAACGACCAAGTGTAAACAATCTATATCTACAGCAATTTAGTTAAACAAACATATATCTGAAGAAATAAACCGCCATGATCATTTGAGTATATGAAATATTTTGTTGTTTATTTAAATAATTATGAGACATCAATTTATTTATGAACGTTCTAATTATATTTCGAGGAAGCTCTTTCGTATACAAAAATATTCTTATATCATCTCAGCATAAGATCAAAACCTTCATTACAGTCCTTAGATGAATTTTTTCGTCATCATTCTCAATGGTCCTCGTTTCGTCCCTTTTTAATCTTCCTTTGAGTTCCTAAATAGGAGAGCAAACAAGTCGAAAAATAAATCAAACAGGCTCTGGATACCTGCGTTCCGGGAATTAACACATTCTTTTCCATTGTGGTCACCGTTCACCGTTCTCGATATAAAATGTGGGCTGTATTCATTTAATAGAGGCAGTATGGAAACTTGACTCAATATGTTATTTTACTGGTGTTCGACGTCTTTCTTTAGTTATGATTCTTGTCAGTGACTTACTAACTTTATTATTTAGTTTATGTAAAGAATAAATCTCATGGTTAACCATTTACTTTCCAATTTTCTCTATATGATTTTACAAATAGAACTGTCTTTGGCCGCTTATGATTTAATCATAATATTGAAATTGCAAAGTCCGCCATTGCCAGTCAGGTCAAGTATTGATCTTATAAATGTTTGAGTTTTGTCATTGTCCATAGTATTCTATTTTTATGTCTTAAGGTGAAATGGAAACACAATTCCTGTATCAAGTCTTTGTTTCCAGCTATGCATTTATAGTGGTAAATATGCACACATTTAACGCCAAAACATGCTTTGGAAATCAATACGAAAATGTTATTTAAGTAAATATCTACTTTAAGTTTCGTAGTTTTGTACGACTTCTATTTTTGCCATTGATTTCAAGTCGGTTTTCTGTTATGTAAAGATTCGCATTACTGATGCCCTTGCTATCATTATTGAATTATTCTGTAATGTTATTAATACGTCTACCATCAGCAATAAGCGCAGTATTACCGAATAGCTCCGTCCGGTGTATACCACTAACTATTACCAAAAATGGTCAGCATTTTTCGTAGCAAGTGATTAATGTTACAGTCGGGCACACGAAAACATCTCGTAAATTAAATGTTACGTGCTCTGTTGTGTGTCGTGTTGTCTTATTCATTAAACAACTGCTGGATATTGTAATGTTATGATGAATGGAATTGTGTCACGGCAATGTGCTCTGTGTTTTTTTATAGTTATAGTCATCAGTTTGGTGTTTAGCATTAACGCTTTATTTAGCAGTTGCGGATCCACTCTGAGTTTTTACACAATTACCCAAAAATTACTACGAGTATTAAATGATAGAATTATAAAGGTTTGTAGTGAGCGAGAAATTGATTCAAATTGACAGATAGACAGATCAACGCTTTATTGTAGACACAACAAAACGTAACAATGCAAAAATATAATTTTATATGTGGCGGCGTTATCGCTAAAAGCGATCACTTCCAGGCCTTTGAAAAACCTTTGGATGGCGTTTATGATGTTTCTTAATGTACTCGTATATCCGTTACATTTACACTAAAACGGATAAAAATTTGTGAATTTTTATGACGCTAAATAAAACTAAAGCTACAAATCACCAGAACTTCATTTTGGTTGTGCTTATTTACGATTTAAAATATCTCATTATGAGTTTTTCTTACCTGATCGTTTGTGATAAACGTCTCATAGTGCCAAGCGCTAACTTGCTTATGTACTGCTGTTTTTTCATTTGTTTATTTTTATTATTTCTTATTTTATTCTATCTTTACTTGTTCTAGGTATGGACGCGGGAATGATCAATGGCGAATTTGTCGTCAAAGGTGACGACTGGTAAATCAAATTTAAATTCCCAGCAAGAAATATACAATGAAAAGTACGGAAAGTTCAGCACCGCATAAAGTTCCGTGTAAAATAATCATCTCAATGGAGTCAAATGGCGCAAAGGAATTGATTTAAAAAACTATCCAACTGAAGAAATTCAGTTTCTAGTCTGGCGAGACTTTCCGATTCTTATGCGCTTACAATAGATTCAATTCTGAATAGTTAACTCCAGTGGGAATAAGTTATCATTATCAATCATGCGAACTTCAAGAATCCAACGTTTGTAATCAGAGAGGGAGAGTTTTGAATAAAGTTTCTCTCCGGGTAAAAACGGTGAAGGATAGAAAAACTGCACGAACGGTCAAAGGGCTCCTTTGAGACTGGTTCTTTATTGAATTATATGGTTATTCTGGGTTGAACGCAGTGAGCGGACGGAGCTGACTTTTGCATCTACTACCAGGCTACCACCGTATTTGAATTTTTGATACGAGCTTCGAAATATTCAATACATTTCGTAGCTTTAGTAGCTTTTTAACCTTTAGTTGATGCTTCTAAATTAGGCTGCTCTTTGTAAAATTGGATTTCTTTGTATGTTTGTATCGCGATTACTCCGTATATAATTAACTAGTATCTGTTACCAGCGGCGAAGACCGCGACTAAAAATGGAATTAAAACTTTCAAACTTTGAACCCCTATTTGATCCCCTTATTAATGAATGAATGAATTGTTGTAATTACAACATTACACATATTATTTACAACCAAACTATCTAAAATAATAAATTAAAAGTAATGAGCGGTTGAGTTTTCACAATCCTTTCTTAATACACCCCTGCATGCTATAATGAATACACCCTCATAATTTAGATTCAGCGGTTTAGGCTCTGCGTTGATTCCTAGCGAGAATCAGTCAGTCAGGACTTACTCTTTTGAATGTATAAATTAAATCTTTACTGTTTGATAGGTTTCTCCAGATGAAGTTACATATAGTATAGTACTTACTTTAAAGTGATTTGCCGATTTTGATAATCGGTATTTTTATTACTTTTATATGGGTTGATTTAAGCTTAAACAGTTATTCATACTAAGTACTCATACTCATAGAACGGTAAAACCATTCTCTAATTCGTAAAGCGAACGAACGACCGATTGAATGAACGGACGAGTGAACGAGTCGAATCATATTTAGAAAATTGCTTTGGCAGTTCCGACTATTTCCACTTTTTGGCGTTGTACGGAATGCATTCGTTTCCGTCTAAATTCGAAGGGCTTTTATTGACGAGGATTGTGAGTTGATCCGTTTTTATTGCGATGTTATTCGAAAACTAAAGAAAAATGAATAAAAATCCAGTTAGAATTATTTGCAATACTTGTAACTGAAGACAGATGATTGACGTCGATGTGAATTGGTTTGGATTAGGACTTAGTCATGAATACTAAGACATCACACAAAATAGAACACATTTATGAAAATAGATCACCGAGCTAATAAAAAGAAATACCGCCGAATTAAGAACCTCCACCTTTTTTGAAGTCGGCTAAAAAGTTGTAAGATTTTTTCTACGGTGCCATGTAGCTGCTGATTTCAGCAATATCATAATATGAGCAATATTAACGTGGTGAAACGTGAGTGAATTTATTTTTTTCTTGTTACTGTTTCGAATTAGCATTAAACTATTAAAGTTAAGACGCGTTTATGAATAAGATTGATAGTTAAATGCTACCCAAATACCTCTGGCATAGATGTGGTACCACGATGACCAGTGGTAAAGAAGCACACGATTCAAAGCATCATCCGAGCCACGGTAGCGGTCTTGTCATTTTCACCCATCGATAAAACTTATTTTTTACCTGACTGCGAAAGAAGGAGGGTTATGTTTTTCGAGTGTATGAGTGTATGTATATTTCTTAGTGTGTGAGTGTATGTATATTTCTTTGGCACGCTCTAGAGCCTAAACGGCTTGTCGTATTTTTATGTGAGTGGTGTCAATAGATTTGTCTTGATCGTGATATTGGGAACATAAAAAAACAAAATCTAGGATTTTTGTTGACAATAAATTATATATATATATATATTTTAAGCATCGTCTGTGGAAACAGAACAAATATTTTAACGGTTATTACCATTATTTATTCATATAAATTATATGTTTTTTTGGAGTTTGGAATAGGAAATGCTAAGTTTATTAGATACACAGGTTTAAAGGTTTAAAAGTTAAGTTTATTTGAAGTCGCTTCTAACCACTTGTTATTGTTCTTGCCCGTTCTTGTTAACAACTGTATCGCTTAGCATATTTCAGAAGTTATTACAAATAGCTCAAGAAATCTGATATTTCTGTTATAAATTGTCCACAAACTAAATATTTTGCAAAGTTTACGAATTCTATATATCGATGTTATTTAAACAGTAAATAATGTATATGGAACGCAATTTTAATTACCTAACTATATGAAAGTAAAATTAATTAAATTTTCAACTGCAATTCAATTGGCTAGCGGCTAGCGGCTAGTAGTCAAACAAATAATTAAGCCTATTTTTAGCGAAGTGATTATGGATATTAAAAATGATTTTGTGCTATTTTATTGTATAAATTTAATTCCATACTGAAGGTAAAAATCACATATAGTGACTTAATTGAAATGATTTAAAAAGGTTTTTTCATTAATAAATAATATATATATGAATTTAATTAATTAATAATTAACACAGCTATAATATTGGTTTTAAATGATTTTATTAGTATGCAAAACCAAATTAAAGAAAATTACAATCAGTGTGTATAAGAACGAGCAATATTTAGAATACAGCAATGGGGATTGCTCGATCGCCTCTTCATCATATCAACAAATTCATTGCAGCGCCCTTTTTTGAAAATTTTTCGCTATGGCTGCCAACAAATTTTCTGTGACACGGCTAGAGTCTCAAACGCCATAGAAGTTCTTCCTTAATTTGAAGGTGTTACATAGATAATAATCAATCAATGATGAGCCACAAAGTAAAAAAAAATGTTGATGACACGTCTGTAGTGCCATTAGCAACGAATCGGTTAAATCAATCTATGAAGAATCAACGTCTCTCAGTCTTGCCCTTACTGATATTGCATAGCTATTGTATACCTACCTACTACAAAGTATCAAATGTCTACAATTCTAGACGGAATGGAATGCGTGCGGTCGAATCTGGTTACCAAACCCTTGCACAACAGGTAACCGACGACCAATATATATGCACATATATATAGCTACTAATAATACTGTGTGATGTGCTAGTAAAGATTCGCGCACACTATAAACGTTTTATAACTGCGATCGAAAACATTTAATGTATACCACAATGAAATACAGAATGCAGTTGAACAATCAGTCAGACAGACATTCACCATACTAATAAACAAATTTATTTTTCGTTTTCTCACACTGACACTGAAAAAATGGTAGAAAAATGGTAGAAATTACTTAAAAACATGTTATTAAGAATGAATTTCCGTATACTAACGCCTGACTAAATTAAATGACTTACAGTTAATTTACTTGTGGAATTTAAACCACAAAACTTACTTCCGAATCTGTCTATCCGCGAGATGTTTGGACGCACAAGAACCAATTAAAATGGAATTCAATGTATCCCAGAATCACGACTAACCAATTAATTAGTCGCGACTCTGGAACTAATTATCGTCCCTAACGGTTCCTGTTCCAAAATTAAACATCATGGCGTCGAAAATGGCGTCGGCGTCGAATGGCGGGAAAATTTATCGCGTAAATAAAGCATTTAATTGTTAGGTGCAATGTGACTTTGGCGGTACGATCTGTTTAATTTTAGACGAAAAATATTTTTGAATGATAACTTGTCTAAGACATTTCGTGTTTGGACCATAAATAAGTCAAAAAGTGTAAAAGAAGGAAAGAACTAAGGTTCCTTCCGGTCACTACGAGTATGTAATAATTTTTTTTTGGTCTTAATTCAGTTTACTTGGTTTTCAGATGAGTTCCATTATTGCACTTATGAAATTCTAGTGCATTGGGTATTAAGGAATCTAAATTAGTGTGAATTCTCGAAGAAATTCTACCAATGATAAGTTAAAAAATAATGTTTTACAAAGTTAGCCCATGACCTCTACATAATGAAGCGAGCAAGTTGAAATCCGTACTTTCCAACAATTGTTTGAACTCGAATGTTTCTGACGTGGAAGACGAACGGGCGGAACTTGAATTTCTTTTGTTTTTGGACTTATTCCAATTTATTTCGCCGCTGCCTCTCAGCTTGATGTTGTGAGGGCGTTTTTCTAGATAACCTTATAAGTGGGAAATTGCTCCTTAGCTTGTGCAAAATATATACAAAGATGTTGAGACAAGACTTGCTAGACTTTCAGACCGTTACATAAAGTGAATGGAGATATAAAACCGTGTGAAAAGGTAGTCTGCGTGCATTGTATAATTATTATGGATGGATAGGATAAATGCATGACGTATGAGCATTGTTATAACTGCTATTAATATTAACTGCGAAAGAAGATCGTCGCCTCCTTCATTGTGTACAAAAATATTTAAATTCGGTTAATTGTAGTGGAATTATGGCATCCCCAGAAGATTTATGTATCCTAGGTTGACTCCAATGGTTGCATTGGTCTATTAATCGTACCGCCCATCACAAATGTCAAAATTGATACAATAAAAACGCGAAAATCACCTTTTAGCGTAAATAACGTGGCAATATTTTGGTTTGAAAATAATTTTGGGCACTGCGAAAACTTGCCATTATTTGAATTTGATTGATATATTAAAGAATAATCCTGGTCGTGGCTCCATACATTATTAAAACATCTCTTTTAATTGTAATAACTCTAGTTAATTTTTGACCAGACGTAGGTCCCTTGTCCAATATGGCGGCTGGTTGATGAATCGTGCGTTTACTGCCTTTTTGTGTCGTTCTCTTGTGTGGGCGTGTTGTTGCTGATTCACTGTGCTAGCTGATTTTGTAGGCAGTAAATTATGTTTGGGAAATTGTGCATTTGTGCCTGTGATGCAACTTTTGATTTCGAGCGATCTATTCTACAGTACCTACTTGTCTCCTTTAATTGTCATATCAAAAGCAATGTAATCCTTTCTTATATTGTCTCTACATAAATTTATTACAATAAATAAATTAATTGTATTGTATTGTAATAAAAGTTAATACAGGTTGAACATCTTTGACATTGTTAACTTGAACTTCTACACATAAGCGCAAAATATTATATTTTCCAAAAAGCGCAACAAGTCGTTAAACGTAATTTCTTTATTGCATAGCTAGTAGCTGTGATGCGCGGCTTTGCCCGCGATATAAAATTGAATAAAAAGAATTAAACTTTGAACCCTCTTTTGGCCTTCTCAAGGGTTGAATTTTCAATACATCTCAATTCACCCCTAAACACTATAAAAAAAAAACATCCTCCAAATTTCATGTCTCTTGGTTCAGCGGTAAACCGTTCTGTTGATTCTTAGCATATATCAATCAGTCAGTCAGGGCTAGTAGAATATTTAGTAGAAAAAGATAAAAATACGTTCATAATTCGATTACGATGTGATCATGTTAACAAACTTCAGCTTCTGTCTCTCTCTATATTGCTGTGGTGCCTATTGTCGTTAGCTATGGTTTAAATTTTTAATGGTACGATGACAAAATATGATATTCGAAGTCGTTTCGGGCTTGATTAATGTTCTGACAGCATTCGCTTTTAAAGTCAACGACACCAGAAACCCTATAAATTATCATTGTTTCTGAGGCCGAACTCTTTTGTATAACAATACTCGGCAGAAGATTTATGAGTTTGGCAACAAGGTCGATGATCCGGGGCATATATACGGCTAATCCTAAAGCTAGTCTCCAGGGATGACGAGAGCACAAGTTACGATATACATGTTGGTGTAAACATGTAGCTTTGGAGAAATATGGTCAGATCTGAGACCCGAAACGAGAGCATCTGCAATCCTCAGCGGATTAACTTAATATTCGGATAGTAGGTCATAATTCCGTCTTCACCTATCTGTACATACCAAATAGTGATAAAGTTGTAAGTCATGACGATACTTAAATACCATTTAATCTGTTGGTGTGATGACTTTGAGTTTTGATTTTCACAGCAGTAGTCCATTGCGCCCGCCATCGTTAATTAGTTATTTGTAGTAAGTTCTCGATATGACCTATAATTCATCTGGAACTTTGCCCTAAAAAGTAGAATATAATTAACATTGCCTTGCATTACAATTTCTCCTACAATTCAAGCCTACTCTTGCATCTCTGTAACATGTCATTCAAAATATATCGGTAATATATATTCTGCTTTGTTATGATAATTGTCAGTAAAACTTTAGAGTTGAAATTCCTAAATGGTGCAGCATCCTTCAAAACTAGATTACACTATTAAAGAACTCTAAAACGTAACTGCTGCGCAGTGGACAAGCTTGTTAAATTAACGAAAATTAACCAATTATTTCAGAACCTGCAAAGCTTTCTGTACCAACTTTAATATAACAAGATTACATCTAGGTAAATGAGCACTAGTCGTGCAAATTTTGCAAAATTCCCTCGATGTTGTGAACAGATGGTTTTAACGCTTGGGACCCCTAATTTGACTGGGAATTGCAGTATTTGGCCGTCCCTTAAACAGTTGGAAAAGTGTATTGGGTAGGTATGAAAAGTAAGCAGAAACGATTGACTCACCCACACTCGGAAGTTTTTTGTATGTGTTATAGCTATGTTGGCTGTGATCACATACGTTTAGATGGAGGATGCCTTTAGAAATTCATTACAGTTGCTGAGCAGACGGATGATCTCCAATCCCAGGGTGACGAGTGAGCTGGTGATACTTCATGTGAAAGTTTTAGAGTAACGGCATTAGAATACTTGGTAAAAAAAATATAGCTGTTACACACGTTTAGGAGCGCGTCGTAAAAAGTAGCTGGTCTTGATATACCAAAGCTACACCTACCAAAGCAGTTTATCATTATAAAAAGTTTAGAAATTTGCATAATATATATACTCGTTATAGATATATTCCACTTAAAGTATGGAATATTTTATAAATACTAAATTAAAGTAGAAGCTGCTGATATACAATATCCTCTCTTTAAAGAGTCACGCTTCCAAAACATCACGTCATGCTCGCATCTATAAACCTACTGCCCTACTGCGGCAGCCTTAAGAAATTCTATATCGTGCCCTACTTACTAAAATACTCAAGCTGTTGTACTGTTTTTCCACAAGGGACCGGTACACCCCTCCCTTCTTTCGGGGTCTGATAACGGCATTGAGTTTTCCAAATTTTTACAGGTGTTAAGGAAGCGAATGGGGAATAATGAAAATTAACGATCTTCCCTTAACTTTGGGGAAAAGCGGCTCTTGTTATTGGCACTTCATAATATCTTAATTTTAATGTAGCTCCCGCTTTCAACAAGAAAACTTGCGAGATTAAACCCGAAAACATTGTGTTTATTTTGTTCGCTCACTCTAAACGATCACAATAAACGTTATTTGCGATCTTACACTGATAGATTTACATGAAAATAAAATTTATGTGACACGTAAAAGCACGAAATCTCTGGTAATTTTTCTCCCCCGCCCATCTCCCTATTTTCTGGTAAAAGCCAATCGTAATCTCGAACAGTTCCGCTAACACATTTAACATCCTTTTGTTCTTTCTGTTGAAGCAGCCAAACACTAAACACCTTAGGCTTTATTGGGGCCACATGTATAAACAGTAAGTTAACTTTGTACAGAACTCACTGTCTTCTGTGGCTGAACAAAAAATAGATGAGGATGTTATTTACGTTGTAGTGTAGTCTATCAATCAGAGAAGCTTACCATAGATATACAGCAGGTGGTGTGTTTGGTGTGTCAAGATTCAGCTGTAATAGATGCCGTTAATCTGACCTGGAACACGTTCAAAGTGCTTATTGGCAGAAAGCAGCCAGCATGAATTAGGTAAGTTGCGTATTCAGCTAATCATCGAGTAGGTTGACTGGATAGACTAATAATTATTCGTTGTAACGGTAATGGCTCCTCACCCTTACAATGCTGATGAGTCTTGTGCATTTTCTCTACCATCTCTAGCTCGTTAAAGTAGCGCAGGCTAACTTTGGGATTCTGGCATATTTTCTCCAGTGGTAAAGTTGTTATGGAAAGCCATTTGGGCGAAGAGCCTGCGAAACACGATCTACGGACCTGTACGCACTCTATCCTAGTTGACCTTCTGACTCGCTCACTTCTGGTAACTCGTTTATTTTACGTCCTTCGAACTACGTCGTAAAAACTTACCGAATAAATACGTACTACACTAAATCCTCCAGCGAGTTCCACCTTTCGTTTTCATTACCCAGAGGTTAGGTTCGACGCCCCGCTCTCTTAGTTTTAGATTGCGTGAGCTATTGTAGTTTTGTACCGAGTTCTTTTAACGTAAGCTACCCATATACTGCGTCATTGTTGTAACATACTTGCGTCTCGTACGATTTTTATAGCCTGAAAAGTGTTTGGGAACGACGTAGTTCAAGTAGAATTTTCGTATTACCAACTTTAGGTAATGCGTTTGGTGCTTGTAAACAACTTGTCCATAGTACCGTTTTTGTTCTGCAGACTAAAAAGATGGCCTTAATGTTTGCTGATGGTATCCCACTTACTCATTTTTTGTTACCTGTAAATATGGGTCGACTAAACCACAATATATTAATACTTGTAGTACTGTTTTTTATCAATACACCATCTTCTACAAACTCTAGCAGTTTCAAGACAAAAAGGTATTATACCTCTACCTCACAAGACCTATACGACCTCAAAAGGCGTTGAGATTGCTATCCAGGAAGCGGATGCAGCTGCCGACCTGAGGACGTTCTACTTACTGCCAGAGAGTAGGTACGTCCCGAGCTCAAAGGTCACTGAGACGCGGACATCTATTGAAGGGATTCTTTAATGGGGTAGGCGCTATTGTTGAACCGGCTTTTGAAATAAACTGTGGTTTACTACTACCTAAGCTGTTGTGACGTAGAAACTGTTATGTAAGCTATGGATTTCACTTGGTGATTCTATCTTAATCTGTGTCCTTAGCTTGGAAGTCAAGAAGTCTTTTAGATAGCGTACGATTTTCAAAAGCTTTGTTAAGGGAATTGAGTGGACGTTTTTAATCTTGCGCTTTTAGTAGGATTGCCGGTCCACTTTTCTGGTTGAATGGAGCTTTTTTTAGGGCTTTGTGATCTTTGCTGAAAAATGTGGAGAATAGTGACAGTAAGTATGGGGTAGATTGTGTACTTAACCTTGTTTTTTACTTTTTATTAATTTAGTCCGTCTGAAGGCCAACGTGGCCCATATTATAGTTGTTACTAGTAGTTATTCAAACTGTTGACCTCGCGATCAAAAAGTTTTGAGACTCTTTAAAATATACAACAATTTGACAGATATCTTTCTTGTTTAGAGCTCATTTTTTTGATTGTTTATCTGGCGAAATGAGAAATATTAATGGTGTTGTAGCAAATATTAGAGCAAAATATGCTCCCCTAAACTAAAATCTCAGATGATATAAAAAAAAATCGTAAAACCTGTATAATGTAGTTTGTCAAGATTGGTAAGTAATAGGCAAGTTGCCTCAAAAATATTTACTCTCACGACAAAAAGCTTAGATTATAGTAGAGTCTCCAGGATGTAGGTGCATAACAAAGTTTTAGTAGTATCCTTAATTTCTTACTTTATAATTTAAACGCGAAAGTTTGTATGGATGTTTGCTCTTCCACGCTCAAATGGCTAAACGAAGAATATAGCTTATACCCTCGATTAACTACATAGGTTACTTTCAATCCTGAAAAATATAGTGTTCCTATTATTATTATGTCTAGAACATTTATTCACCGTGGTTAAAATAGCTGGGTACAAGTATTAAAATATATTAATTATTATTATTAGAAGATATATATCCTGCTAATATTATAAATGCGAAAGTTTGTAAATATTTATGTGTGTATGTTTGTTACTCTTTCAAGTAAAAACTACTGAACCGATTTTGATGAAAAAATTGGTACGGAGATAGCTTACACTCTGGATTAACACATAGGCTATTTTGTATCCTGGAAAATTTAAGTGTTCCCGCGGGATGATCAAATACCTACCGCGGGTAAAACCGAGAAGCGCAGCTAGTTACATATAAATATCTTCTCTTATGTCGGTAAGCGCAGGTGCGCCCCGTATCTGAAGTGAAGCCTCCACGGACTCGCAAAGCCTCGCTCGCCTCGGTACAATCGCATAGTTAGCTGTAGTGTGCACATCTGTGCGTTGCTCACATGCATTTCTAGGCTGCATTCCATGTATTGAGCGTTTCATTTGAGTTGAGTTTTAAGAACGAATGAATGATTGTTTATTTGTCAAAAACTTAATAATATATGTTTCGACAAGACTTCAATAAACAAAGAAAAGTTTGAAAAAATGTTTATCAAAACTCGACTCCAACTCGACAAAATGCGGGTTGCAGGAACCAGTGCTGGTCTTCCGCTGTGACCGAGAAGTGACCTCACGCACGCATGACTGGGCAGTACACAGCAAAGTTAAATAAACATTTTTAAATACAAGACATATACATTTGTAAATTATCATACATATTTTAGATTTGAAATCATTCTTCAGTTAGTCTTTTGACAACTTATAGATTAAGTATATTTTTTGTGGAATTGTCGTTCAAATGCTGAGCTTTCGTTTCCTATATTGTCCATATATAGATATCGTATATAGTTCAACAAATCAGTTATCCTCGCATGAAGCAATCTATCTGGTAGCAGTAATTAGATCACGCAGACGTGTCGGAGGCAGACCTCTCCAACTGTCCAGTAACTGCCGCGTCTTCGTTTAAGAATTATTACTTGTAAAGGCAATATTAGAAGCTGGATTCCTTCTCTAGTGCTTACCGGGTTGTGTTAAAATTAAATGTGATACAGAGCGGTAAGGATATGGAATTTTTAATGATTTCCGAGTTCTTTTTTTCGATTTTTTTTTGTTTTGTAAGCGCCTATGTGTTTCACGCCTCACAAGCCTAACTACTTGACCAATCTTCATAAATTTAATGTGGATCGTCTGATTTTCTCACTTCTGATTGAGTGATTTATTTGTTTGACAGATCAAACAAAAAAAAAACATCAAATCAAATTGAAGACTTTGAGAAATTGGGGAACATTTATAAAAACAAAAACCGAGGAATTAATGCTGAGTTTTTTATTTTATATTCATCTAAAACATCTTTAAAATAAACATTTTTAAAATAAACACCAAAATGGCTCTTTGACCTATTACACAAAAACATAATAGCGTCACGCTGCGTCAGTAAAATAGCCTCGTCACGACACGATCCGATAAAAAAACCATCTATGGTTTTAAATTCGCTCGCTTCGTCGAGTCAACGAACTTGTAGGAGGAACTGCCAGACCGGAGAGAATTGTCCTCGGTGACATTGTACAGGTTAGATACAGACACCGACTAGACGATTACGTACTACGCCGCAGGGACTAATACTCTACTTTTTACCCGACTGCGAAAGAAGGAGGGTTATGTTTTTCGGGTATGTATGTACATATGTATATTTCTTTGGCACGCCCTAGAGCATAAACGGTTTGTCGTATTTTAATGAGAGTGGTGTCAGTAGATTCGTATTAGTCGTGAGAGTGACACTGAGTACATAAAAAAATATATATATGGATGATACACAGGTTTAAAGATTTAGCGGTCGGGTTTTTTCGAAGTCGCTTCTAACTACTTGTTTATTGACGTAGGTGCGTAGTGTAAGTGTAGCGCTCGTAGCACAGGTTAGATGTTAAAGTGCTCCCAAGTTCTTTACTGGTGTGATTTGCGTGTGTTTGTCACGCAAATCACACTCAGACTCGATAACAGATGTTAAAATTCATCGTTCGAACACCTGTACCGATCGATCGTGAATCGAACCCGGGACGGTCGGATCTCTAAGGATTCATGCTAGCTACTAGACCACGGCGGTCTACAATTATAACTGAGCGCTAATTATAACTGACAACTATAACTTGGGTCGGGTACCAGGGGCAGGTTCAATTATAGGTTCTAGTGGTTAGCCTTTGGATAACAATCGTAGACCTCAGTCGACTTATTATAAACACGAAATACAATCCACGCAGTGTTTGTTCACTCACAAACTCCGAACGAGGTTGTGACAATCACAATAAATATATTAGAACACTCGCAAAACAATACGAGACAGTCAAATAACTTCCATTCAGCTCTCACCCAAAGTTTCACCCTACATAAATCAGACTCGCTAATTCCGAACCATCCACGACTCTACTGTGGGCAGTTTTTTACAGCTAGTACTCAGTTTTTTTACAGACTTAATTTCCTGCCTGGATATCGACTCTGGAATTTATATTTTTAGTGCAAAGACCTTGGGAACGGATAATTGTCAAAAATAATGTTCCAGAGAAGATAAAGTTATAAAAACGCATTTAAATAAGATTTTGACTCTTTGGTTGAACAAAAAATATGTGTCAACCTAGCGTTATGCATAGGAATATCGCCTCCTTCATCGTTGTAGGCTGCGTTGATTGTGATTGGCCACAATTGGTTAAAATGAAGGTCTTCTATTTTTTATACATATATCACAAAATAATAAATACTTCTTGCTACTGGGGACAAGAGAGCTGCCTCATTCCTTGCTCAAAGGATTTCAGTTTCAATTCAACTCCATCAAATGCTGCCAGCATTGTTGGGACTTTGCCACACAGACATAATTTTTTTTTTAGATTTTAAATATTTATTGACAATGGTTTCTGTATTCTTATTAAATACACCTATCAAAAGAAGTAGAAGATGGGCAAAATTCACTCGAGTGTAAAAAACTATGGAAAATTATCGATGAATAGTTAATGTTGTATGGAAACTCATCACTGGTGTTGCTCCTAACAGAGATCACATAAATCACATGAACTCTAATGGGCGGCGGCATATTGCGATTATTTGCTTGACGGTATTTTACTTGACATTTTTTTTAAAATAATTTATGTAGTAACCGACGTTCTTTGTAGGGACACGTGACCCGCGTGCTGATTGTGAGAGGCACAGAATGTATGTGGCAGTGTAACGTGGCTCTTGAACATAATTTCTAAAACATTAGGGTAAAACGTGAGATATTAGTAATCCCTCGTATTTTGAATCTCTTACCTAATTGTTTACAACCGGCTTGTTATTATCGGAAAAGTTTCTCAATTAGAATGATTGTTGTTTTTGTCCATCACATTTTTATGCTAAAGTTATACGTAGTTTGGGGTTTTGCATATTTTTACAATTATGATACGAGCAGTGAGAGCTAATCTTGTAAACTTGAAGTTGCAAGTTGTAATCCGAATTTATTTTTTGTTTATAATAATCTTAAATGAAATATTCCCTCATACCAATCGCAAAAATGATATCGAAAGTTCGCCAAAACACATTACGATCCTTCTTCTAAAAAAACAAAGATCTACGCAGTTGTTTGTGTACGTCGCAGATTGCTTTGATCTCTTTGTATGGTTATTTGCAATATGCTGCAAATAGTACATACATAGGTACATCTAGTTCGAATTCAGGCTTTCCGCCCGAACAAATACATACGAATATACACAGTCCAATACCTATTGTTATCAAACGCTCATATCAAATACAGAGTACCTGACGTAGTTAGCAAAGCTACATTTGAACAATAGTTTGACGTGAAACATACATATACTTTCATAATTTGTACTCTCAAACTGTGACAACCTTTTTAAATCCGAATTATTATTATTATTAATTCTAATTACATTCACTTATTTTCATTCAACTAAATCTAATTTATTTACTTAACTGTTCTGATTGATATTTGTATTTAAAGTATCACTTATTAAGCAAAAATTTTAATTGTGTCATTATTGTCGGAGAAAACACGACACTGGTATGTTACCAGTCAGATTGACTTGGTACTTATCCAAGGGTCTTGGCTTTTAGGTATATTTAATCATTATAAAGCGTCGTCGTTATTATTTAATCCTTAAGAATGATAAAACAATTTTATCTCAATACACTATTTTCTTCTAAACAAACTTTTCCAAGCGCATTTCAATGATATGAAACGTTTTATCTAAACTTTAAGCAAAAAATGATTTTATTAATTATTAGTGTTGTATAAAAAGGGCAACTGTTACCAATATAATATATAACTAGTGATTAAAACATTCGCACGGTATTACCGGCCATGTTCAACCGAACGTCTGGTTAACCAAGCGCTTGCGGCAGACCGTGCGATCATGTATTATGCTATGTGACAAATATTCTCTGTGACGTTCGTTATGTAAATATACAACATATCCTTTGATACTGCAAAATTAACTTTAGTGAAATGTCACATGTTACTGAAGATAACATATTTTTTAAGTGACAATATAATTTTCCAGTATCTTGATATATAAACCAAATTATAATCCTGTATTTTTTAAAAAAAAGTTTATTTTACTAAACAAAATGATATGATTAAAAAAACAATTTACCGTATCGGACCAGAAATGACCAGTCTGAGAAATTACTCGTTTAGAAAACGTAATCGACAACCTCCTCTTTTTTGATATTTGAAAAAATATATCGAATCCGTTAATTACTCTAAATTAAAGGCATAAACTTTATGTTCGAGTATTTAAACTGATGAAATGTCATTGTTGAACGATTATTGGTATGATTATTGCTTAAGCTCAAGTACTTAAAAGGTAACTTTGATATTAGGTATTTCAGGCGCTTTATCATTTCATTACGAAACACAAGCTACAGTTTATTTTCAGCTTTACAACAGTTCCAGCCTATAGAAAATTTCATGGTAATGTCTTTAAAAACTGGAGAAACCTAAATCAAAAGGACGAGTACCATCCCCACACCGAAGTGATTCTGTGTCAGCAACACTGCAAATTACAAAATTATGTTAAGCAAATATTTTGAAGTAGCACTTTGACCCGGGTAAAAAAAAAATACAAATGACGTTTTCACTGAATTTTGCATCGCTAGCCACCAAACTTTATGGAACATTTTAAAATGTTAGAGCGAACGTTTGTTAACTCTTGTTACATGTAATTTAACGGCCTGTCTCTGGTTAACACGACGCATTGTCCTTTCCAACGACGCGTTAATCACTGGTTACTGGCCGTTTACTGTCAGCTGGACAACCGGACACTCATTACTCTTTTTAAATTATAACGTGAGTACGATGGTATTGTTAGAATGTTATTGACTATTTATTATTATGCTCGTAATTTGATATCTGCGTTGGAGTTTCTGACAGTTCACCAAAGCTGAGCAACTTTCAGTGCGGTCACAGTCACAGTAGTATTTTCTCCTATTTAGGCTTTTAGGCTCTATCGCGGGCCTCAGTAATTTCTTTTATGATATCGGAGGCCTTCGGGTGGTCTAGAAACCTACACTAGAGCGAGTAAAGGAAAACTCCATATGGTACGATTCTTACGCAATCCTTCTAGCAAAGATTTAATTGAGTCACAAATAATAATGAAATCGCATACTTTGCTTCAATAATATTGTTTTATATAAATGATAGCTACATTCACGTGTCAAAACCAAACATCATGTAAAGCTTTATACATACGTAACGTTAATATACTGAAATATCCAGTGAAAAGCATACATTAACGGCGCCCAATTGTATTCGCTCAATAACTCATATTTCACTGGACGTCTATATGTATGAACCCGACAAACGAATATGTAAAGATCAATAAGCGATATTACACTTATAACCATACTCATCGTTAGTACACTGCTGGGCATCGGTCCACTCTCCATGAACGCCACCGAACACGATATTAAAACTAAGAGAACTGCAACGATTCGTTTTTGAATTTGAAATCTTTGTCCTTTTCATTTTGAAATACTGGCAGATCTAACAATAAATTTCCGTCAAAATTTGTCTAATATACATATAAAACCAAAGTGTCCGAATGTTTGCAAAGTGCTTTTCATGTCCATGTCGTAGACTTACTTGTTCTAAAATAGCAATTCTCAAATACATTAGTACTATTTTAATGTTGTAAGGGGAATAGCTACGCTTAGTTTTAATTAGTCGACTGTTTAATATTTGAACCTGCTCACAATTTTTTATTTAAGTACTCATTATTTTGTATGATTCCAAAACGAAGAGGTACTCAATTCTCTGTTTTTATATTGATTATCGAATTTCTCAAAGACGGATGGACTGATTTTATAGGATATACGTCACATGTGCTCCCATTTTAATTTAAAAAAACGGTCTTTCGAGGGTTTAATTCGAAGTAACTTAAAAAAGGTATATATAGCCGCCTGCCGTAATGGAAGTCGACAGGTCCATTTTTTTAAAAGAATTATTATTTTGATGGATCTAGTTGTGACAGTATGCCTTATTCTGGCAACTTAAAAATTTTTCAAATGAAAGAAATCTAGATGATCAAAATACTTGCTAGTACGATAACTCGGTTCCACGGAGGCGGGTTTCTAACGCATTCACGCCTCGTCTTCAGTACAAGCTTTCCCTCATTCTACGTATATAAATATGTATTATTGTAAGCTGCATACAGATAATTTACTTCGCGTACGAAACTCTAGCTGAGACTTGCATTCCGAAGTACAAGCGAGGCGCCTAACAGCTGTTTTTGTCTCTAAAAACAATTAAATAATTATTTGAAATTGAATAAAGAAATATGTTGCTATGAAAATTAAATTCGAGTTTAATTTATGTTAGTGTAATAAAATTAATAACTAAATAGCGTAATTAACATTTTCCCGGCTTTAAAGTTTTTGGCCAGCGACTTAAGTAAAGCCCCTTGTCGTCAAATCACCCTCTCAACACAGGTCCTAGAATAATTATCACTAGTAAAGTTTCATAACTAACGAAAATTCTGGTGTCAAACACGCTATAGTTACACTTTTGATAAAATCCACGTAAGTCTAAATACTCGTAAATACGATTAAATTTTAATTCGTAGCGTTTGAAAACAAGCTTGCGTTTAACTTCTACAAATCAATTTGTAAAATGGACACATAAATTTTGTACGGAGTAATTTCATATTTTACCTAAATTATTATGAAGCCTCCGCCAGTATTTGACAGTTTAATTATTAAACAAAATGTTGTTAATTTAGTTTAAAACCTGTTAAGGTGGCTGAAGTTTATATTATAACTTAAGAGGCAATTAATAAACAATGGCACAATAAACCGTCAGATGACTTCCGGCAGGCTCACAACACTGACGATAATTCGCTCCAGGATAATTAAAATGAAATCACACAAATATTACACTGGTGAAAGTTTGTACAACCCGGTCACAATATCTGTGCACCTGAGCTCGTGACGTCATATCGGCGGTCTGGGTACGGTGTGCTAACCGTACTGTCGCACCGCGGAGTGCGCAGAGAGGTGATAGGGGAAGCGGGAGAGGCGCCGCATTCCAGCGAGGTGCACAGATATTCTGACCGGGTTATATGTGTGTGTGTGTGTTTGTTCCTCCTTCACGCTTAATTGTCTTGACGGATTTGGATGAACATTTAACACGATTATAGCATAAACACATAGGCTACTTTATATACCGGAAAGTTGAAGTTTTTCTATGGGATGATCAAATACGAGTATCATATAAAATCTAAGGGCGCAGCTAGTAAGTAATACTTTTAAAAAAACATTAGACCGATTTCACATCGGGAGACATTATTCCATAAAAAGTCGAAACCGTTGCTAAGGAATCGGCAAACATAAAAATAAATAAAACTCAATATATTATGAATTTTCTCCTTGAATTATTTTTAAAATATACTAGACGATTATTTCTTTTAATACATCAATATGCTACGATCAATATAAATGTATTATTTTAGGCTTCGTACGTAAGCGATATCAAAAGACTTGATGGTTTGATAACCTAGTTTGTATGTACCCGTGCTCTACATTTTATTTTATATCTATGTACCTGTCCATACAGCTGTATTTAATCTTTCTGACAACAGCGCAGTTAGCGAGTAATAAGTTTTGTATCTTCTGACGTGTATTAGTAAAAACACGACCCACTACCGAGTGGCCGTACCATCATTATACAACATTAGTTCGAGTTTGTTTCGTATGTTGGAAGGAAGTTAGAAGTCGTGTTTGTTATATAGAAGCCCCCCTTAAATATGTATTCTATTGTTTTAGTATTTGTTGTTATAGCAGCAAGAGAAATACATCATCTTTTGAAATTTCACTGTTTGTGCTATACAGCCTGGTGACAGAAGCGAATTCTTAGTAATACGGACTCGTTATTAGCCTTTGGGTACGAAACCCTTAAAAATTACTCCCGTTATTTTCTCGGATAAAGCTTGTATATATTTCATCATAATTATACGTGCTCATTAGTCGAGAGGTTTGAAATCGTCCTCAACGACACCGCCATTACCGGCACAGTTCCTGCATGAATATAAATCACTCGCATGCAAACCCATGCATATGCATGAGGGTGTGGGAGGGGGAGAGAGGGGGGGGGGTGATGCAGTTTTCGCGGTGGACCCATTCGGTGACTTTAATGTAACTTCGTTTTTCAACTCGTCGGTTAGTAGATGGTGTGGATAATGGTTTTTTAAAGTGACTTAATGAGTGAGATTGATACAGGGACTCTGATTAGATTTCAGTACTCTCGGCTACGCTAGCTTTTAAAAGAATTGTTTTTGGCATAAAAGCACTTCGTAATGTTAACTGTTTGTTAACAATATAATTTATCTCTGGTCAAAAAACCTAGTCGATGAGTAGTTAGCGCGTCCTATTGAATAGCTATAGAATAATCACTGGCAGGAAATGCACAGCTCCACCGCCGTATCTCAGAATTAAATAGATTCACGTATTTGTAAGAATTTGTAAGTTTATTATTTTATTACGATATTGGAAAGATAAATGAAAAATAACGTATCTCTATTTTTTTATTTTACTCATAATGTAATATTTACGCTTTTAAACATTTCTGAAAATATTTTAAAGTTCCAAATAAAGATTATTCTCGAATAAAGATTATTCTAAAAAATATCATTAATTACTTAAAATTAAACTATTCACAAAGAATAAAATACAAAATCTCATATTAATTTCAAACACAGACTAATTTAATACACATGTTTTAATGAGTCGTAACCAGAGCTAACCATTAACTCTTTTGTTGCAGGTACACTTTACTAGGGTGCTTGAGTAGAGGTAATCTACTCTGCACAACACGAATGTGACATGAAACAACTAATGTGGGTAACGTCACTACACCATGATTACAGTATGGGCACTGAGACTAGGTGGATTGACACGGGCGAATTACAGAAGAAGTATGCAAGTGCGATGCGGCAAATGCGATAGACTGACATTACGAGACTAGAGAATGAGGGCCCTGGGCCCAGGTAATGTTTTCTACCTAATGTTGTCGCAATACATTATTCTGACGATGCAAATCGCACGCGTTCTGTGCCATTATACGATATAAAATTTGACATTGGCTTAGTAAATACCGTTCCATGTTTATTGTACTCGTTATGTGTTGAAATGCTTATAGTGAATATAAGGGCCTCGATGTCGAAGGGATCGTTAGGAAGGTTGTAACTCTTCTGTATGTTTTGGCCAAAATATCATCCACATAATTTAACAGATTTTTAGTACGATGAGATTTTTTAGTTTTTAATTTTAATTTTAAGAGTTGTTAATATTTTACATTGCTGCGAAAATTTGCGAATCTGGAGCGGTATCGGAAAACTAAATGAAATTAGTTTATACGTTGAATTTGTAATAAAAAAGTTATTTTACATCTTGCATTTGTAACATCCAGAACATTATCGAGAGGGTCGCTCTCATCGAATATTTGCATCGTATTCGCATACGAAACCAAATCACCGTGTATGACGACACCTAAAAAGCAATTGCTTGGAAACTAGTAGGTTGCCAACTGCTCTTATATCTCTCTAGTATACTTTCTACTTATTTTATTTTGTATTCAGGGTTATTGGTTAGGGGTGTACTAGCCCGTAAAGGAATCACTGCACTAATCATAACGAACAAAATTAAATTCCGAATGAAAGCACTGTGGATACATGGATGATTTACTCGGAATTTAGGAAAAAATTAATCATCAGTCGACAAATGTAATGTACAGAACACTTGTATAAGATAAGATAAAACAACTCTTTATTTAAAAAACCAGCAACAATGCATGAAATATGATTAAATTAAACACATACTAAGTTTTAAATGGCGGCCTTATCGCTTAAAGCGATCTTTTCCAGGAACCATGCACTTAAATCATAATAACTTATATTAAAGATGCCTTAAAATTTTACACTATCAAATAAACAGCTATTATAAATAATGTATATTTTTACTCGAATTCCGGATTGCTCCCATACTGAGAGTTGTTTGCCATGATGAATGCAGAATGAATATTGCTTTATTGCACACCAAACAAAATATAAAAATATACAGCAAGCCAAATCTATACAATGGTAGTGAATTGGGCGGCCTTATCGACTAAAGCAAGTTCTTCCAGGCAACCTTTGGATGGATAGAACTGATGATGATGAACTCATGATGAGTATGATGATCTTTTTTTGGCTTAGTATTACTTAGGGGTAGGTATACTAAGCCGAAAACTATCACAGGCCCCGTTTAGAATCCTGTAGAATCAGAAGCCGCAACCGCCCGGACTAGAACTAAGCCATCCAGCAACAAGATAAGGACTACAGTCTAACAAAGATTACATATTTTTCCATACTGTTTATACAGTCCTGTTTTTACATGTACGTGTATCTATCCAGTTTGAAACTAGGGAACTGTGCGGGATTATCATAATATGGCTGCCGGGCTGCCGGGGTGCCGGGCTGCCGGGGGGACGTATGAAACGAAATTTAAATAAACCACTTAACATAATCCTTCGGGTGTGGCACTAACAGTCGTGAACGTAAGGATGCCATAATGCGGGTTGCGATTAATTTGGACTTTATGGCGAATTAGGATTTTGTGTTCTGTATTGTGATTATTACGAGCCAGTTCGCCATTTGTGTGAGGACTTTCTTTTGTTGTGATTGAGCAATAATGCTTACGAGAGTAAGTCGATAAATTAATTTGTGAAATTTAAAGTTTCTTTAGTATTAGAGAACTGGTGTATAAGGTTTGTTTGGGCTACTGTATCAGTGATTCATGGAAGTAACTATGTATTAATATTACATTTATTGCGATAATGCTTACGAGAGTAAGTCGGTAAATTAATTTGTGAAATTTAAAGTTTCTTTAGTATTAGAGAACTGGTGTATAAGGTTTGTTTGGGCTACTGTATCAGTGATTCATGGAAGTAACTATGTATTAATATTACATTTATTGCGATAATGCTTACGAGAGTAAGTCTGTAAATTAATTTGTGAAATTTAAAGTTTCTTTAGTATTAGAGAACTGGTGTATAAGGTTTGTTTGGGCTACTGTATCAGTGATTCATGGAAGTAACTATGTATTAATATTACATTTATTGCGATAATGCTTACGAGAGTAAGTCGGTAAATTAATTTGTGAAATTTAAAGTTTCTTTAGTATTAGAGAACTGGTGTATAAGGTTTGTTTGGGCTACTGTATCAGTGATTCATGGAAGTAACTATGTATTAATATTACATTTATTGCGATAATGCTTACGAGAGTAAGTCGGTAAATTAATTTGTGAAATTTAAAGTTTCTTTAGTATTAGAGAACTGGTGTATAAGGTTTGTTTGGGCTACTGTATCAGTGATTCATGGAAGTAACTATGTATTAATATTACATTTATTGCGATAATGCTTACGAGAGTAAGTCGGTAAATTAATTTGTGAAATTTAAAGTTTCTTTAGTATTAGAGAACTGGTGTATAAGGTTTGTTTGGGCTACTGTATCAGTGATTCATGGAATTAACTATGTATTAATATTACATTTATTGTTGACGAAGTGTTTGTTAACTATTGATATATGTATATTGTCCATTTTATCGTTAGTAGTGCCCGACCAAAGCAGATATTGAAAACCAAATGAAACGTCGCATTATGTGAAAGAAAATCGTGCGAAAAAAAACTAAATTTAGTTAGTTGAAAACAAAATTTTGATGCGTTACATGCCAAGAAGATTTCATATAAAACATCTTCAAAAAGATATATTTATTAAAATTTCTAAATTAAGTACTTACTTAATTTATTCTCGAGAAAATACTTTGTTGCAAACATATCCAGTAGTTTTTTTCTGCGTTCCTTAGAGACGTTTGTTGGAGAGGCGTGTAGTTTGAAAGTGGATAGGCTCTAATTTGAAGACCCAAAACTTTAGCGCGTTACCACCGGTCCACCTCTAACCTAAAACAGAAACGGTGTAATGGGCGATAACCCCAAACTTTAAATTCGACATCCTCGCGACCTTCTCACTAATTTCAACAAACTACACAATTTGGAGTTTGATTGAGAGAGAAAGAGACATACATTGAGAGAGATGTCTTCCCACAGTTCCCTAAATTGGCTACTTTAAAACAATTCCGCATCTCCCTGTGGCTTGTAATTGGCTGAATTTCTCATCGGGAAATTGAGTTTGCGAAGACTCTCCCGCTTGATTGATGTAAGGGATTGATGAATATAGTCTTATCCACTCTCTCTCTCTCGGGGGTCATTGGATTAGTGACTCTACGTCAATGTTCCAATTGTATAAGACTTGGTGTAATTAAGTACGCCTAATATTACTAAAGTAAATTGCTTATTGTTATGGTTTTATTTTGATTGCTTTGTTTCGTTAACCGTTGAGTAGTTTGGTACGAGTATATCGAAATAATTGAATTATTATAATAGTGCGCGTTTGCCGACTTAAAGTCAATTGTTACCTTTTTCTCAAGTATTGTTTTTTTAACTTTTTTATATACAGGGATATCGGCTAGGGGCATACTAAGTCAAAAAAGGGTCACTATAAGCATCCTAATGAGCATTTACTATGGGACCAACTCTGATTCGAGAAAAAAAGCTGTTCCATACACATTATCGATCGAAGACCGAAAAACTTTTTCTGTGGAACAGTTTAAGTTTTCCCGATTTCAGGGTTGTTTCCATAGTTGTTAGTATTTATTAACCGATAACCCGTATAATACCAATTACAGAAAAAAAAAATCGCTAAACATCGCGAATAAGTCCGCTTTTAAGAACTTGAGAACTGGCACAATACACAGAGTGTGGTGGCCAATCAAGAAAGAATTAAAAAAAAAGTCCGCTTTTTGGCGGTAAGTAGGTGCTCTAGTGCCAGTTACTATTATATTTGATATACTCTTCTTATTTAAAGTTGGTTACTGAACTTTCTGCTGTGCGTAATTCTTAACGCCCTTTCAGCTTTACTTGTCTGAGACGAGACCTAAGGATCTATACAGCGTAGTACATAGGTACACCTAGTAGCTAGACTAGTGCCATTAGACACGAGACAGTGCGCTCGTTTAGTACAATCATCCAGTCAGTTGATCAAGTAAATTGTTTAGGAGGCACGCGACGGTACAGTCAGGTACACAATGTTTATGTACTTCTGCAGGTATGGTATGTTTATGACGGATTCTCTGTGTTTTATTTAAGCTCGGGTTAACAAGTAAAAACCCGTGACGCAATAAAAAAATATTCACCATTTTGTCGTGGCGGCCATCTTGAATTCGGAATTTATCATAATGTAAATTATTATAGGTACTCGTTAATCTCTTTCATTTGATATACATATTGAGCGAGTTGTGATAAAATATGTAATCGACCATTTTGTGGCGGCGACCATCTAAATTAATTATCATCATCATCCGCAGCTTTCCTTATCCCATTCATGGGCGTTCAAGCCAACTTGAGCATAAAGCTGTCAAACTGTATTGATGAAGGCCGGGGATTAAAGTTTGTTTGATTAGTATTTTTTCT
Source organism: Ligdia adustata (assembly GCA_947049295.1). Classification (NCBI taxonomy): domain Eukaryota; kingdom Metazoa; phylum Arthropoda; class Insecta; order Lepidoptera; family Geometridae; genus Ligdia; species Ligdia adustata. The sequence continues at coordinate 8,894,939 of OX346238.1, forward strand.
AAACAAAAACATCATTTTGAGATATTTTTTTCTCTTACTTTTCTGATTTGCAAGCGGTAACGTGAGTGTTTTTCAATTTTTAATATTTTTGAAGATAACAAATGAAGGCAAGCGTTTTTTGTTGTATTATAAAGGCATTAGAACAGATTAACTTCTTATTATACTTAACTACACGTGCTTCAAGATCTTCGATTCTTTCTTCGAATTTTGTTTATACATACTTTATTCACATAATTAGTACATTACGAGCATGCTACAATGAATAATTTTATTTTCTTTTCATTTCTGCCCTTGACTGTACAGTTCCATCAGACGCCTCCGCCTTTTAAGACTAAATATATGAATAAGATTTAAAAAATATATAATTTAGTTGATGATAGTCTGTACAAAGTCTTCAAAGGCTTATTAGTTTTACAACAACTCTAATGTTAGATAGTTTCAATTTGTATAACAGTAAGCATTCTTAAGCGGTGTGCAACTATATTTATAAAAGAAATAAATATCAATAATATTGATATAGTTACTTTAAATTTTTTTAGCTTACAAGCAGAGTATTACTAATGACAAAGTAGATACGAGTAGTAAGTTTATCCCATATAAATAAACCGACTTGGTTTACAATAGATAACACAACTTTTTACTTTAGAAAAAGTGTGCAGACTTCTGCGCTTTTGTACATGTAATGTTTTTGACGAGATATATATATTTACCCGACTGAGGGTTATGTTTTTCAGGTGTACGTATGTATATTTCTTTGGCTAGAGACTAAACGGCTTGTCGTTATTTTTATGTAAGTAGTGTCAATAGTTTCGTCTTATTCGTGAGGGTGCAGTGGCTACCAATATTATTACTCTTATATACCTACTCAATTAAATAAAAAAATATATATCCGATTAAGTGAGAGAGAAATAAAGTTATGTACCTACTCCGACGCAAAAGCTTGCCTTGATTTGAATAATTTAAATTAACATAAACGTTTGCTTCGCAAAACATTCAGATAACGATGAGAAGTCTGTAAACTCTGTGCAAAAAGGTATAAAGAAACAAGCTCGATATCTTACGGAACGATCGCTGAAAAACACCAATTAAAAAAGAATTATCTGAAAGGCAACATCTGGCAGATTGTTGGCCACTTGGCAACTTTTTAAAAGGGAGAGAAAAATTATGGGTGTAATAAATATTCGAAGTTATTTGTCCAATTTTCGAGATGGTTTTGGGAAAACAAGTCCGTTATCAAGTTTTATTCGTGAGGCTTCAATAGTAAGTATTGCCTGTGGTAAGTATTTACATGAGTTAATCCTAACTAATATTATAAATGCGATAGAACCTCTGCCTGTCTCGCTTTCACGCCAAAACCACTGAACCAATCTGATGAATGAATAAATCTAGATTGGACCCCGGGTAAGGACATAGGATACTTTTCAACCGACTTTAAAAAAAGTAGTTCCCCCATTATCTTGATGATCCAATGGGGAACTACGCGGGTGAAATCGCGGGGCACAGCTAGTCGACGTGTAAAAGAGTAAGTCTAGACTGACTGATATTTGCTAGGTATCAACACAGAGCCTAAACCGCTGAAGCTAGAGACAAGATGTTTAAAGGATGTATTCATTAAAAGGTGTAGGATGTTCTAAGAAGGATTCTATTTTAGGAAATTCAGCCCCTAAGGCGGTCAAATGGGAGTTAAAAGTTAAAATTTATTGATATTCCATTTATATCGCGGCCGACACGACGATACTACTACGTTTCCGAAATCATCAAATTTTAAAATTGATTATATTATTTGAATTAACCCAGATATGCCTACTGTCCTATATTTAGGACAGTAGAAATAAAAAAAAATATCAGAATACCCTCTTTATCTAAGATTAATTAGTCTTATGATTTGCAGTAAGAAACGTGTCAGCTTTATTAGAAAAAATAAAAAGACAGTTATTTTAACAGTTTTTACCTTATATTTTACCTTACAAGTGTGTAATAAAAGTGCGTTGCAGACATGGCAAATGACAGGTATGTATAAAAAGTTATATTTTACTCGTGAGTTGTTTTTTTCTGTGTTAATATCTAGTTGATAACCTTAACTTTTGTACTAAATAAATATTCTAGCAAAATAATATAAATAAATTACGTATAACTTGTTACAAATACTAGCGTACTATATATAGGACAGTAGGATAATATACATGATTTTAGTACAATAATACAACTTTTTCTTTACAGACCGTTAGCTGCGCATGAAATTTTAGATGCTTTAGAAAATGTTTCTGATAATGAAGAAGATTATAGAGAACGATTGATATGTATTCTACCTCCTTCTGTTGATCCTGACTGTCTCACTGACGAAGATTCGGGTGAAGAAGATAATGTAATAATTTGCCACGAAACATTCTGCTTCAACCGGCTGAAGTAATGATTCAAGGGCAGATTATGGTGAGTGATACAGAAGAAGAACCTTCTGATTCTACAGGTCGAACTAAACGTAGGCGTACCTACGCATGGAGAAAACGGGACTTGGCAAAAAATCCCGTGAATTGGCCAGGTGTTCAAGGCGCTTGCCAAGATAAGCGCCCAATTGAGTGGTTTGAAAACTTCTTAGATGAAGATGTTATTTCGTTGTTGGTGTCAGAGAGCAATAAATATCCTGTCAAAAAGAATTTGCCTGGAGACATAACCACTGAAGATATGAAATGTTTCATCGGCATATTGTTGGTTAGTGGTTATTCATGGCTCCCCCGTAGAAGAATGTATTGGGAAAACTCCCCTGATACAAAGAATGAATTGATCAGCTCGGCTATGACTAGGGATAGATTTGACTTTATTTCTCGCCACCTTCATGTCAATGATAATCTGGATTTGCAAGACAAATACACAAAAGTACGCCCCCTAGTTACACTTCTAAATAAAAAGTTCTTAGAGTTTTCTCCTCTTGAAGAGCATTACAGTGTAGATGAGGCCATGATCCCCTACTATGGTAGACATGGCTGCAAACAGCACATAAAAGGTAAACCTATTAGGTACGGGTTCAAAGCTTGGGTTGGTGCTACACGGTTAGGGTATGTTTTATGGATGGAACCATACCAAGCTGCTACAACTATGTGCAATCCAATTTATAAAGAATTGGGGCTGGGTGCAAGCGTTGTTCTCACTTTTTGCGATGTGCTGATTTCACGTGGCTTCGACCTTCCTTACCACGTAGTTTTTGATAATTTTTTTACTGGGACGCCCTTGCTGGAAGAGATAACAAAGAAAGGCCTTCGTTGCACTGGGACAGTTCGAGAAAACAGGACATCTAGTTGTCCTCTGATTACATCGAAGTTACTGAAAAAAAAGGAACGTGGTGCTGTCGATTACAGAACGACACATGACAACACGTTCATTATTGCTAAATGGCATGACAATAATATATTCAGTATTGCTTCTAATGCTGTAGGAATAAATCCTAAACAATCTGCCAAACGCTTCTCACAAAGTGAAAAGAGAAACATTGTCATAGAAGAACCACATATGGTGTCCATCTATAACAAATATATGGGAGGAGTGGATCGGTGTGATGAAAATATTTCACATTACCGAATTGGTATACGAGGTAAGAAATGGTACATGCCGTTGCTCACACACATGATTGATCTTGCCGAGCATAATGCATGGCAGTTATATAAAATAAATCATGGAAAACTGGATCATCTTGGCTTTCGCAGAAGGGTAGCAATTGCTTTGATTGAATCAAACAGAAAAAATGCCAAAAGAGGGCCTAGCCGACCCTCCCATCATGAACATGCTGATAGTCGTAAAGACCAAATGAATCATCTGGTTATTCCTCAATCGAAGCAAACACACTGTCGTCAATGTCACAAAAATGTTTGACACGTTGCAAGAACTGTGGTGTTGGAGTGTGTGTCAAGTGTTTTGAAACATATCATTCATAAATAGTGTTAATCTAGTAAATTACATATAAAAATGGGTAATATAATCAATAGTTATCTAATAAACTACACTTTTTGATTACATTCTGTTTTGTCATAAATGGTCTTTTATTTCCTCTTATTATCCTACTGTCCTACATATAGGACGGCTGTTTCCCTGAAAGCCTTACACTTAATTTTTTTTTCATAATTTTTTTTATGTTGCATAAGATCTAATCAACTAAATAATGTAACTTTTTTCAAAATTTTCAGAAAATTTTAGTTTCAGGCTTATCTGGGTTAATATATTACATTATTATTGATAATAGCTGAAATTAATGATTATGATTATGATTATGATTACAGCCTAAACCTCTAGAGCAATCGCGATGTGCGCGGCGACACTTCATTCGTCTTTATCTGTAGATATTCGTATGCCATACTGCGGTTTCCCTGCAGTATGACACAAATATCTGATGTATGTATCCGTGTAATGTGATCGGAAGAAAAGCTGTTGTTTCTTCCTTAGATAATATTCCAGACAGAGTTTCTGATTTGTTAGATAGCTTGTTAATTGTATACATAATTATAAATATTAGTGTATTGTTAGTTTTGAATTTAATAAGCCTCCTCCTTTCGCTTTCAAGATTCTCTGTTTTTTTTTGTAATTCTAACCCATTATGCTTCAGCTATATTTAATATCATTTTGCCATGTTTTGAAATGGGTTCTTTGGCGTTTATTCACCATACTCGTAGAAACCCATTTTGTTATTTTGTGTGTCCATCTATCAGATTTAAGTCATCGTACATGACACTGTTCTCGTATTACATTGTAAATGTAAAGTACACGTTCCGTGTTCCCCTCAACATCCCGCTCCGCAGGAGTAACTTTTTCACGTTTGTTGACTTTCCGGTAATGTCGTGCCTGAAATTCTAAATGTTGCCTTTGTACTTCTGTATGTATGTACTCGTATTCTACCCGGATCGAGTTTTTCAACTATTCCGTTGGCGCGAGTGTTTTTGTCGCAGTTTTGTTCTTTGTAAATGAACAAATTGCTTCCGGGACGTGTTTGCGCGGTTGTTCATGTTGTGCTTGGTTAAAGTTGACCTACTGTTTGTAGTGTTGTATTTAAGGTGTAAACTATGGAGTGCTTCGTACTTAAACTGTTCGAAATGTAAAAATCAGTAATTTTAAACACTTTTTAAAACGTGTTTAAAGTTGCTGATTTTATGTTTTTGGTTTAGCACTTCTTGGACCCGTGACGTTGATGTTTTTCTGCCCGTCGCCATCATTTTGGCTGGCTTCTATAAGAATAAAACTAAGTGTGATTTAATTATGATTTCTCAATGAAAAGTATCTATGCGTTTATGTTTTGATTGTAAGGATTATCGTATGTTATATGAAATAAGTTCTACACAATAGAAGCAGTGTGTGCTACTGCTTATCCAAATTATCGACATGTTTTTATTTTATTAATGAATAGCTAACCCGGCGAACTTCGTACCGCCTAACAGTTATGTATGTGTCACACCGTTTAAGCCTTTCCTGAACTTTCTCAAATATTGCAAAATCAGCTAAATCCGCCCCGCCGTTTTCAAATTTTGGCGAGACAAACGAACAGCTATTGTTTTTTTAAGATAATTTCATTTGATGTTTCGTTTATTTATATGTGTTAAGAATAGTTTTGTTTAGCCGAACATCCAGTCACAATGATATCATTATAACATTATTTGTTTAATTATTCCCGTTTCATTGCCATTAAATCTTAAAACAATATCATCAAAACTGTAAATTGATTAAATGGCCTATAAACTAACTTTCCACATAAAATGTTCGGCCATAGGCCGTAACCATCGTCAATCAATCACAACTGACGCATCCACCGTCGAGCCGTCGATCCGTCAAGCCATTACTCAGATTAGAAACTGCTCTAACTTATGGTTATATACGTCACATGTTCTTCCTGTAGTAGATGTAAGTTACAATGGATTTACTGCCTTCAAAACAATGGAAGAGTTTCTCTTTTCGTCAGAATCTTATTATCTTATATTATAGAATCTAATTACTTTTTTTCTGCTCTGAAGCAATCAACAAAATCAATGTCGCAAAATAGCAAGTCAGTTGTTTATTGAATTTGTTGCGGGAGTATACCTCGATATGACATAATTTGATTCTTCCGTTCCCGTTCTACCATTATCGGGCAAATAGAGATACGGCATAAACTGTTGAGAGGTACAGGATTGAAGTTCCTTAGAATACTAAATTCACATCGTTCCATATACTGTCTTTGCGCGAACTGCCATGCAGGTCGTGGAACTGGTCTACAGCTTAATCGGTTTCTGGATCACTCACGATGTTAATTCTACAAACTCGCGAGATGTTTGATAGTATTCTATGCTGCAAAACTACCAATACATTTTAAAAGTCGGAGGTTAAATATGCACACTTGTTACAAATAGCGGCTACGAACAATCCGACCAATACAAAACTGGTATATCTTCATAATATTTCACAGAGCGAGCCATCTTCCCGTTAGTATGAAACATTTACACAATACCAATACCCTGACAAGGTGGAAGATAAAATCCTTCCTCGGGCGCATCAATTTACCGACCGCAGGCTCCGTTACGGACTCTAGACTAGAAATATTACAGAAGCAAAACTCCCTCATGATGAACACTTCAGCCTATAGATGTCCAGAAGAGAGATTGAAGGGAGATTTTGGAACCCGCTACCGGCTACTCTCTTACCCGAATAGTCTGGGGAGTATCAAGTCACAATCATTATTTTTCTAGGCAAGCGAACTACATCTTAATACGTATCGACGAGTTGTGGTCAAACACGAGTCCAAAGAGAAGTTTAGTACCAATATAGTGATTTTTACTTCGGATCCTGCGCCTGTGGAAATGCTACTATACATAATTTTGTTTAATCAGCTATATGTAGGTACTCTTAATTTTCATGCGTTTATGGTTGTCAATAAAGGTGCTAGTGCAGTAGGTTACGTAGTGGCATTGGAACTGAATTCCGTGAACCAGCTAAGCAGCAAACTGAGAAACGTCAGTCGAATGACATAGGATCTGCCATAATGTGAAAGAAAATCTAAGCAATTAGTCATAAACAATACGAATCATATGTGTGTCTTAATAGCCTGCCTAGTTCGAAGTTCCTTCGATAACCTAGAACTTACTGTTGCGGGAAAAAGTTGAAGCATCAGCTCACAGATCAACACTGAGATCTGATTTTATAGAGTTTGTAAATTCTCCGTTTTCTTTTTGTATTCAGTTCCTATCATTGAGCTGATACTATCATAGAAGAAGGATGTTGGTATCTGTTGTAAGTGATCTGTGGTCGAACCCCGAGGCTCGATGAATGTTCACCATTACCTCGCTCACCCCTTGAGGTCGGCTTTAATTGTCGATCCATCTGAACTCGCCCTTGATTGTGTCTTCTGCCGAGATTGTGTCTCACTGAGCTATGTATTGTAGGTACCTACACTTACAATGAGCTATCATCATGATAATAATTATTATTATGGCTTTATTCACTGAGCTACATTGTAATATTTTTCTTTAACAACTAGTTAGAAACGATTCATAAAAAGCTGCCTGAAAGACTTATCGACTGAAGACCACTGTATGTTAACGAATGAATCCGCAAGATGCAAGTGGAAGGTATAGTCTTTTTGCATGCAGATAAAATGATCCAATGACAACACGCACAACAAAAGCGGTTAACCGGTTTAAACTGCAGTGGTTCACAAAGGGTAATACATACAAATATACACTCGAAAAACATTTGAAATTTATCTAGTTATTTTATTTTACCCTCATTTGAGCAGGTAAAATAATTTTTTTCTTATTTTTATCGTACATGAAGTTCGACATTTGTCCTGCGATTGAAATATTGAGAGCAAAAATAGTGCAAAGGTCTATTATAAATCATTATTGTATAAAATATTTTATCGTATAAATACCACTGATTTTTAAATTCCATATAAACTATTACTTATTAACACGTAAATCGACTGCAGTTTCGATACTGTTCGTAGCGGCAGTCGAAATTTTAGGTATTTCTTAACTGACTTATGACAGACTTATAAAAAATCTCATATCAAGGAAACGGCCTCAAACCCCATTCACTCTGGATATTATTTAACGCTCAACCAGATACAATTTCCAATATTTTTACAGACTTTTATAGGTCTTCCTATCCTACCTAACTTATTTCACATCTGTCTGCACTATCAATTACTCTCAACTACCTGTCTGGCTCCGAGTGTCGAGTATCGTATCATAAACTTCATGCCCACTTCTTATATGACTCTTATAAGGCTGCTTTACTGCTACATCAGATCTCAGAACGTTGTCGAGCGATTTCTTTTTCATATCAGATCGTAAAGCCGGTAAGTGCTTCAGACAAAGTTGTTTCTATTGGAAGTTTAACTGCGTATATGTGTGTTAAAATTGCGCTGAGTCAGCGGACTGTATGGGGTGTCGAGTTGAAGGGGAAAGGGAAAGTTGGGTTGGGGAGGTAAATACTCGTGTGATTTAGTTTTTTATTGATATATACTTTGTTTTATATTTACTAACATTAACGAAGCACATACACTTCGTAAATTTTATTTTTTCGATGTGACGTTTCCCGTATTCCAGCTAAAAACATAGCACTCGCCTTTATCAATAATTATTTATAAACTATAGATATTTACAGTATGAAAGGAAGAAGTCATGAGCAGCACACTTGTTGCAAACAAAAAACTTTTAACTTTGTAAACATTAAATGTTTGCATTAAACATTAATTGTCGTGACTTTCTCGATCTTGATATTTATAGTTACATCCTATTATTCTGTTTTAAAATACAATGTTTTGTTTTGCCATGCAATTTTAAATACCATGCATTTGCAAGATATTCGTAGATTGAAAAGTGGCAAAAGTTAGATATTTCCTCAGACGGCACCCACAACGTTACATGCAAGTTTAAAGTATCATATCATATCATCGTTATTCCTCCCTATCTCGTAGCTCTATTTGGCATCATCCATCAATGCTGACGTCGACCAACCACTTACAGCTACAGCGTCGCCTCCGACACCTCTGATACTCTGGAGCTACAGGGCGGGCGAGGAGCCAACTAGCTTGTTCTGAGAGCTGGTTACAATGTAACGTCTTGCTGTTAATGGCTCTGTAGAATATTCACATACGCTACGGATATGTATGTTTCGGTCGAAGATGGGTTGGGTTTTGTTTGGGAACGGTGGAATTGTTGATTAGGGCACGTATTAGTTAAGTGTTTGTGCTAATCATGGAAATGGAAAATGCAGAGATGAAACGTGATTTTCTGATTTGTAACCACTTTCCTTAGGGTGTGTTCAGTCGGAATTATTTTAAAAGTAGTGATCATTTTATTCTCAGTTTTCGATGGCAGAATTTACTTTTAAAGTTTGTTTTGACGTTAAAGAGATATGTAGGTAGATATTTTGAATAGTATAGACTAGAGATAAGATGCCTCTTTTAATATATTGTGTCTGTAATGGGAACTAGCAAAAATATGACCCTCTAAATAGCCTCAAAAATATGACCCTCTAATTCCTATTTGTTCTATGGATAATTACGTCATGGTACAAAATGAGCCTGCCCACACTGAAGCTAAATAACAAAGAACTTAACACAGCTTGTTGTCTAAAATGTCACATTGCAATATTAGTCGGCAAATGATGGCATTGAATCAATTCCCCTTACAGCTGTAGCGTATCGATACAGCGATCATGCGGCGCTGGCTCGGCTGCTTGCCAACTGTCTGCGACATGCTATACTACAGCTACTTCTATACATGTTATACAGCTAATCACTGGAGAGAACAAGCTGTATGTAACACGTATAGAAGGGCTATACGATCTGAAGATTAGTGAACGATTTAGAAGTCTGCATCGAATTAAAGAAATTAAAAAGTAAGGTAAAATGGGGTCATCCTCAAAAACCATTTTACCACCATTTCACTTTTTATTCCGTCTTTATTCTTTTTTTTTGATTGTGAATATCTTAAACATGTATGAAGATACACTCTGATTTAATGCTAAGAAAAAAACTGTATGCGTGTCATAAAGGCTGCATTCAAAATTAAAATATTAGTATTCATATAAAAATGATCATTTTTCAAGTATCAGTTTTAGTATTGTCTCAAAATATTATATTATGTTACAAATATTCGGTCTTATTAATAAACGCACCTTAACTTTAAACGTCTTTTGTCTTCTTTTATCCAATGGAGACTTTCTCTTTCTTGTTTTAAAACAAGACAAAAGACGTTTAAAGTTAAGACGCGTTTATTAATAAGACCTATTAAGTTACAAAATACATTTCTGAGATAAATATAGGATTCTAAGCACACAAGTTCGCTGAATAAGGAAACCCTAAAAGACGACATACGAGTATAACCTTGTATACTGCTAACCAGGTAGGTGCCTGTAAGTCTAGATCGGTGGTGGCAAGTCGCCTGGCCTCACCTGCTGAGCATCTGTTACTCCTCCTTCCGTAGTAGTGATCAATAACAAGTTTATTGGGTACAACGTAATTGTTACACGCTACGTGAGCAGGTTGTGTGCCGCGGCGAAGAGTTACAGGAGCGGAAGTGTGGGAGATTTCACGTTTAATGTTTTCATTGGTAAACGATACAGTGACTTTTGTCACTTTGGACCTGAGATATCACAGTTGTGTACAATTTATGTAAATTGCACATTTAGCACGTTTGCACGCGGTGCTAACTGTATTGTAATTATTGTATTGCTAGTTTGTTAGTTAGTCGTTCTGCAAAACTGCGGTCTTATTATTCTCGATCAATTTCGTTCATCGTTCGTTTGTTCATACGGAATAAAAAAAATCTGAATTAGAAACTGAGACGCATCGCTCGCTCAGTTGATGTATAAAAAATAAACAAATTCTGTACCTAGTAGTTGATTGCGGATTCTAGGATCATTAGAAGCACATGTACTTGAATATTTAATCTTACGTACTTTCATTTGCTTGAGCAGTTCAAACAACCTTCTTCATGTGATCGGGTATGTAATTATAAATTATTTAAATTCGCATGTCAAAAGCCACTCTTTGCTATATCCTAAAATATTTCTAAACATCGCCAGCACCAACGAATCTCCAACTGAATTCCCTTCACGGTATCTCACCAATGTCTGCACATTGTCTCTCACACACTCGAAATGTTTACCATCTGGCCACTAACTGTTCCTGTGAGGCAGGTCTCAACTACCTGATAACGTTGTTATTGTGCTATTCTGATCTGTTTATGACATAGTGTTGTGATTTTTTTAGATCTGTTTATTTAGAAAGAATTTTATGGAAAAGTTTCATCTCATAATGTGTTTATATGTGGCTAACATGGCGTGTCAATTTAGAATAAGTGTGTCTATATTCTTATTTGATTTACCAACCACAGGAAGGAAGGGATTAGGATTAGGATTTTGTGAGTTTTATCAACTGTGAATAAAATGCTAGAAAAAATTTAGTTCTTACATAAGTGCTCACCGAACAATCTGAAAATGCCTCAAAAACGAGACTGATATATATTAAAGTAATATTGTAAGGTTAATATGATACGAATCGTTATGAGAGCTACTAAAATCTTGAATGTATTCCTGTTAACACAATGCGGTTCACATTTTATACGTAGGTACACGTTAATTCTAAGTCCATGAGCAGCTCTATAGGCTAGAATTATGCATGGAAGAGGTGAAATCAAGAGCTTTAGAGGAAACGATTACATTTTCTCAAAATCACCACATTAATATCTACTACTTCCTCCCTCCCATCCAATATAGCGCGCTGACTTTCAATCTAAGTAAGGGAGCCCGTCAATAGGACAAAAGGAGGGTTTCTTTTGATGACCGTGATATTGTTACTTTGAAAGTACCTCACAGATTTATTACAGTCTTTAAGAGAATAACGGTTATGTTTGATAGTAAAAAGGTTGTGGATGGTGTAGTGTATGGTGCTTACTGGGGAAGTATCGAATGGAGTGAAAAATTAATGGCAAGCTTAGAGATCAGCAAGGAAAGCAGGATTTTAGTCATATTAGAACGCTTTAATGATTATCAGTAGTAGGGTTAGGACGGCCAGTGAATACAATGGTGTTTGTTTATTTACGGGGTTTTTTTATCCAACACAGGCATTTGATCACAAGTTCGCTCGACCACGGAAGTCAGCGACACTAGCCCTAAACGGAGAATGCCTTGTCTGGAATACACTGGCTCTTAAGGAAATCTGCCGGAACATACCATTAGGTGTTTGGCGACTGATTTTACAACTTTAGGGCGGCAGATAGCTAGGCGAGCAATAGAAAACGCTCTAATACCATGTTGAGGTTTCCTCACGATAGTTTCCTTCACCGGTAGCTCAGGCTCTTTTTGCATGTCTCGTAGGAATCGAACCCCGTAACTATTTCACGGCAATCGACCCCACTAACCACTGGGCCAAAATCGCTACATTTTCTGTCGTATATAGGCGTTTCTCTGATTATTCTATGCTTACGCCAGTATTTTGCACATGTACAGCACTTTTTACTTACGTTTAACGTCCAACGCTGATATTTAATATTGACGTATTAAAATATTCTCTTCAATCCTCGGCACATTATCTTTAATCAAATGATTTAGCAATAGCGATCAGTGCATACCTAACAACTTCCGTCTAGACTACAATCCTCACCATAACAGAAGGCGCCATACCAACACATTGCCAAGTTTATAACAAACCAGAAGACCTGTTCACAGTCGGAGCCTTTTAAAGCTATCGGAACTAACTCTACAAGTTCTCAGCTAGTCGCCAGCACATGTAGGAAAGTAATTTCAAGAGACTTAATTACTATCACTGATTGTTATGGTTGTTTCACCGGTATGGTAGACCATACAGGCTAGACTGCCATCCGTAAACAAAACTAATTTCAAAAAAACATCAAGTCCTATTTTATTTCCAGGTCAAATTCAATGTTTATTTTTTAATGTAAAGTCGGTATCAATGAGTCCATATACTTCTTAGATATCTTCACATGTTCATCAAAATGCGACCAAATATTTGTAAGTTATGCATGTTACAAAAATGAACTTGCATCCTGAAAACTATTAGTGAAAATTTTTCATTTTTGTGTCATATAAATAAAAATCTTCGTCACTCGTAGTATTTCCATAGGTAAACTTCTAGCTAGCTACTGATTCTAGTCTACATTCCAGTCACGTGTCATACTGGTAAGTAACTCGCAGGCAAGTTGCAGGATATGGCACTGGCTCAGACTACTCGCGCATGCTAAACGAGGCTCCGCTTTACTATTAGTGGTAGATGCGGTAAAGGTGTTCAACACCTTGTCTGGTGCCGGTTTACATTTGCGACGCTCTGTGTGTGGGTTGGGGTTGTCGTGCATTGGATAGTGTGGTCGATATAATCGGCGAGTTTAAGTGATAGATATTTAGTGGTCAATAGCAGATCCTTTTCCTAATTATTTGTTGTAGTTATTCGTATAGTAATTTAATTTTTCTTCTAATAATGTACTTTCTGGGTTCCCATTTCACCTGCACTAAGTGAATGATGATTTCGATAGCTTGATGTTTACGATAAATTGGATAAAATAGAGAAAAAAATTCTTTAAACCACTACTGGTTTAAAGAATTTTTTTCTCTATTTTATAATAGTCAATGGTGCATCGGCTGCAAGGAATTGCTTGAAATACGCATAGTGTAATAGCAGGCTTTTCTAAAAATGTATACCAAAAACTAAATCTTAATATATATAAATCTCGTGTCACAATGTTTGTCCTCAATGGACTCCTAAACCACTTAACCGATTATAATAAAATTCGCACACCATGTGCAGTTCGATCCAACTTGAGAGATAGGATAGTTTAAATCTCAAATTATAGTCGCAATTTTAGTTTATTGCTAATTATTTGTCTGTTATTATTTGACAGTCACAATTATCTGTTAACTCCAAATGATTCTAACAGATGTCGATACCTTTCGACTGGGTTGAGTAAGTAATCAATAGATGGCGCTGCTATGGTAAATCTACGAACGTGTCATATAAGCTACATTTTAACAGCATAATTACCACGTGTTGTTGACGCTATAAAATAGCCACAGCAACGCGTGGCCGGGTCAGCTAGTAATATATTAAATAAGACAAGATTTTAGAATCTGTAAGATTTTTTTTTTAATATTTTAAGTAATGCTTTAATCTGTGATGAAAATATTGAAATTAGATTGTTTAACAAAATAATAATAATGTGATCGCCATGACCAAAGTCAACGAGCTAGTTAGTGCACGTATGCCTCTTGGATAAGTGAGCGCAGAGTCGCGCGTAAGCTTTGTTCACGTGCGGTGATGTGATGTGGTTGTATTGATATAGTATCAGTGATTTAATCACACGTCAAATACAAGATAATGATTATAGGCGTCTACAACGTGTGACAATACTTAAAGACAACAGAAAGGTGTGACAATACTTAAGGGTATTAGACTACCCATCAAAGTCAACCCATTTAGAACAAACTTTGCAAAATTCGAGTAAAAATTATTTCGTCCTCAATAAAACTTGACCGATCACGTGACTAATTATTGTATGGAGAATCCAACTTTTTTCTTTTCCAATTTTGCAAAATTTTCTTTTGCAATGGGTTCACTTTGATAGGTAACACCGTTAACTATTGTCACACCTATCTGTCACACGTTGTATATGTAAATCGTGAATACGACTCCTAAGACTTCGGGTTGGTTAATCCAATCCAACTTGTTTTTATTTCGAAGAACAAATAAGATTTAAAAATTTAAAAGATATCCTGATATTCCATTTTGTGATAGCGGCCATCTAAAAATCTAAATCGGTTCATCCATTCGGGAGCTAATATGATACAGACAAACATACATACAGACACGACAGACTTATAACGCCCCGTCGGTTTAGTTTAAAAATCATTTTTGGCTGAAACCTGTGATTTTCTCCTTTGAATTGGTTTTGGATACTTTACTAGTATTTATTGTCATATATGACACGATAAAAATTAATTTGCAATATCAGTTTTTTTGAAAACTAGCTGCACCCGCGGTGTCGTTCGCGGTGATTGATTATCCGACAGGATAAGCATTTTTTGGCAATAAATGTGGATCATGACTAGCTTTATACTGGTGAAAGAATTTTTAACATCGATGCAGTAATTCAAAAGATTACTTCCTTCAAAGAAACTCGCAAACTATTAAAATTTATCCCTATATTATATATCATAGAAGATCACTTTCGTCGTCATTCACCGACGACAAGAAGGTTAAGGTTCTCTCAATTCGTCGGAATCATTTCTTTATTATTAATGTTTGTTTTTTCTTTTTTGTCTGGACCGTTTTGACTACTTATTTTTTTGTTCGAATATACATAGTTTCCAATAAGTTTCATACAAATTTTATCAAAGTTAATATCGGTGTTCACTTCTTATAAAGTACTAGCTGATGCCGGCGACTTCGTCCGCGTGGAATTTATTATTACTTTTCTTTAATTTACCGGGATCAAAACTATCCTATATGTTGTCAAAATTTCATTTAAACTGTCCAGTCGTTTCGAAGATTAGCCCGTACAAGCAAACTGACATGTGCAAAAACAGAGAAACAAAAAAATTTACAAAAAAATAAGGAAATTAGTTCACTTCTTACACCTCTAACTCTGTTTTTTATATTTTTTTCATTGTACAGAAATTCGACCTATACAGTTTAATTATATGTATAATCTATACATATAGGCCTGGTTACGGTATATACTTACTAAACATCAAACCTTCAACTCTACTCCTAGTCACTGGTGGTATGTAAACGCACCGCAAGCTTGATTAATCCCGCCCGCGCAGCCTCAGCTGGATTAATTACTTCCTGCCCTGTAATTGAAACAGCTTCGATCTTCCTCACGATTCCCTCTTATTTTTTCTTCACAGTTCCCCGTTTTTCCTCATTCCCCCCCCCCCCCGTGTTTTTTCTCCCGCCCGGTGAGCCGGCAGAGATCCCCCGTCCGTGGATACAAACCCGAGAAAAAGGGGTGTGCTAATATTTGCAAACATGTAGAAGCACGTTTGTAGTAAATCAGGAATATAAACATTATCTTTGTTTGCTGCAATCGTTTGAAAAACATATTGTGCATGAAGTTTTCTCCATGATAACGAGGAAAGAGACTTGAATAAAGATACTCGTATGGTGAACTTTATACACGACTGCGAATTAAGGAAGGTTATGTTTTTCGAATGTATGTATGTATATTTGTTTGTCACACCCTAGAAACTAAACGGCTTGTCGAATTTTGATGTGAGTGGTGTCAATAGATTCGTCTTAGTCGTGAGCGTGACACTGGGTACATCCACATTAAAAAAAAAGAGAAATTAAGGATGATACACAGGTTTCACGATTTGACACTCGAGTTTTTTCGTACTCACTTCTAACCACTTGTATAAGACACTTGTAGTATGCCTATGGCTTAGTTCGGGACCCTCAATATCGTAGCTCTAAGTCTCTCTTTGCTAAAAAAATATATGAGCCTAATTACACATGCACCTACAATAGGTTTCTGCCATATAGCAATTTATTTATTTATAATAGGTCCATAGTCGTTGCGCACCGCGTGTTGTTCGGACCACTGGTGCGGTGTCATTCACCAAGAGCTCTTTTTGAATGACTCCTTTTGCACCGCGGTGCGAATCACCCAAAATATTTTGGTAATGTGTAAATTCGGGCAGACAAGATAATACGTAGTCTTATTGTTAATTTGTGATATTTTTCGTAGACGCAGCGTTGACTGTGCTCTCTTATTAAATAGGTATTAACGGATTTCGAAAATGAGGCAGTTCTCAATTCGTCGGAATCTTTTTTTGAATCTATAATTTTAGTAGAGCTTTCATTGGAGCAGTCAATTTCTTCGGTAGTTACATATACATGTATATATCTAACCGTCAAATCATCAGTACGAGCGCTACCGTGCCCCGTGTGACTTTCCCTCATCCTTGTGTTTTACGACGCCATTACACCCCTGACAGTGATTAATACTCGACACGCGAAGGAGCCAATTTTTACCACCCCTGACTGACCTACTTATTTGCAATGAAAATTTCTCGTCCTATTTTTTTATATTTGTTTTTTAAAACGACTTGACTAAGATTATTTAGTTTAATTTGAGGATAGAATATTTTTACCCCTTATACTTATCCCTTATGTATGTTTAAGTAAACTCTGATAGTAATCCAAAATCATTGAAAAAAATATTAAAAGTATATTGAAATTAGGTCAGGATAACCGTTATTTGTATTTGTGGAATTGGAATGGCAAATAGACAACTAACTGCAGTCTTCAGCTCGTATAAACTTTGTGAATATTTTATAGATATAATATAATATTTTTATAAGAGAGAAAAATAACCGAATTAAAAATGTTTAAAAAATTATAAAGCGATAAATCTAAAGAAATTTTAAAATTCAAACTGCAAAGAAATGTTTTACAACATACCAAACGCTGTGTTGGGAGGCAATTTGTCAGTCGGCTCGTTATGTGACAACATTTCCACTTTCATTACGACACGAGTAGGAACTTGACGAGTATATTTCGGGCATCTTCCAACTCTTTAGGGTCACTTTCCATAGAGGCGGCACCGTATTAATTTTTCGCATTTCTTCAGTATAAACCAAACTCGAATCAAAAATTAATTTCTACTGGAGAAGGACTGAGGGAAAAGGAAGGGGAATAGTTGCCTACTATAAACTATAGGGAATCATACTACAAGGATAAATAAATATCGTAAAGATCACATAAAAATTTGTTAATCCTATACGTAAATACAAACAAAAGTGCTAACATACATATTGACATAATATTATGAAATATTATTTGCCATACTGAAGATAAAGCAACATTTACTAATATTTTGATAACGTTATTTTTTGATTAACAACACAGGTTAACACGTCCGTGTTGTTAATCAAAATAAATCAAACACGCGTTAGTTTTCTAAATACAGTTCGTTAGAGGCAGGTTTGTTACTTAAAACAGAGAAGCTTCGTCTTTCGGTCAATGGAGGTTTATGCACATATTCTTAAGTGGCTGCTATAATTTTAAGCACTAAGCGCTCGGCACATTACTCGTACAATTTATACAACATCGTTGAAGAGTAACGCTTGTTCATACGATCGTTGAAGGGGCTCGTTCAAAGATGCACAAAGCAGGTCCCAATTTAAAGTTTCATTACATTCACGGCGCGAGGAAACGTCACACGTGACCTTTACCAGCTAAACCTTTGAAGTTGCGACAGAAAGAGACCAACTTTGGGTGGGAATTTGTATTTGATAAGTGGATAAAGTCATGCGTACTGGATTAACGTTCGCTCTCCTTCGTTATACAGAGTACAGAGGTAGGTACTGAGGATTCAAATAGGCTTTGTCAAATCACGTGTCGCTGGCTTTTGTGATGTTGTTACGAAAGGTTTGGAAGTCAGTAACGATGTTCAGGTACTTGTATTCAATAATAATTTTAGCTTTTGTCAATCAAGCGCTGGACTGGATACACATTATTATGTTTCTTCTTCCCTAATACTATAGAAGCAATTTCATCATGTGTTTGTTGGCTTATTGTCTGGCGCTAGACTTTACTGTCTCTACTAGAAAGAAGTGCTGGCCAATTTGTAGATTGGGAAACACAATTATGTTCAAGATTACAACCACCACGTTCTTTTGATAACTGCTAAAGCAAATATAAAGCGCACATGAGTGGAATTAGACTCAGATATGCCGGTCTGAATAAGAGATCGAATCGACGCCCCATGGTCAGAAAAGCAAGCATTCTGGTCCACATTTATTCTCCTCTATTCTATCACTAATTGAAATCTATATACACCTACAACAAACTTTTCTACATAATTATTAATTGTAGCAAAGCTCTAGACATAGTTCCTCGCTCCACTTCTGAGAGGAGATTTCTGCTGAAGTTTAAGTGCTGTCGTAATAACTGAAGTATGCACACTCTCGACGCTGTACACGAATGAACCCGTGATCTGGTGCGATCGGCCCTGCGCCGCTGTTAACCAGTACACACCGGTTTCTAACTGGTTTAAGCCGGATTAAAATGAAAAATGAGGAATAATAGTTCAGAAAACTAATGCAATTTGCAATTTCCGTATAGATTATAAAGGCATTATGGATATAAATAGATATGTCCTTATTTATAAATAAATATAAAATTTTCTTCTGTTCACACTACGAGTATAACTGGAGAACGGCTTAACCGATTTCAATCATCTTTGTTAAAAAAAAGTGTTTTAAGACAACGTGTAAATACTATTTGCATAATATTCATAAACGTATCAAGTATTATTTCTAACAATTTTGCATAATATCAATAGAAAATTGAATGTTAATTAGATATGTAAATTCGTGGATACAAAGTCCCGAAGTCAGCAACTGTGAACATTAGATTTTAGCAGCTAAATCGGGTGTTTTGTTTGCGTAGGATTCTAGGTCGTTTTGAGTTTCGCTTACCATGTGAAATGGGCGTGTAAATTGGTGACGAAATTATTTAATTTTTATATTTATGTTGTAGAGAGCATTATTAATGGCAGGAAAAGTCTACGGAATATGCTAATGAGTTGACCTACATAATTGTGTGCGATGAGAGAGAAAAATACGTATATATAATTAGATTTATATGATATAGAAAACTTTAAAACAAAGAAATAAGAAAACTTCATGACCTAGTTGTACCGCGAAGTAGTTTAATGGTCGGAGGTTCGATTCTTAATGTTACTGTGTGCATTGTCTTCGTGTGTGTTCCAATATTCCCGAAAAATCTTAGTGGTGGAGAGTGAGAAAGAAATTCAGCAAACGTTTTGCTGAATTTCTTTTTAAGCATACTGAAAAAACGTTTTCACACTCATAGTCCCACCACTGAGATTGTTCGACTTACCACAAAACAATATTTTTTATTATTATTAACTTTGAAAATATACTAGAACGAAATACCTAGGAATCGAATGTAGAAATTGGTTAAGAGACACTGGATAGATAACTTTTGCGGGTTGTATAAACTTATAAGGGTTGGTTATATCTAAACAAGTGACAGCCGCCAATTTTTATAAAAAATGCACTATATTTGACAAGAGCACCAAATTCTAGTTTAAATATTTTGAATGAAATCCAAATTGTGCCAGATACAAATAAAATGTGAAACGTACCAACAGAATTGCTTTGTGAAGGATTTGTCTCAATATTTGACGGCAGTTTTATTGATATAGTCGAATAGTGATTCGAGTTTTGATGTGGTACAAACTGACTCTTTGATACACAGGAAATTTCCGCGTCACTTGTTTTAGGCATATTCGATATGAAGTAATCATTTAGAAGTTTGTTATGTATCTACCTACTTTTGAAATATTTTAAAAGCTCTAGATAACTTTTATTTATATATCGAAGAGCTCTCGGAAAAGCTCTAAATACCATATTTTTACAATTTATCAAATTTCTTCTTTAAAATATATAAGATTTCTAATAAAAAAATATTTTATTGTTTCAGGTAATTACACATTAATCGATTGAATTTTTCAACGTCTGTGCTTGTACGTACTACGCTGACTTTCCGTTCAAACCGCTGAAAGCCAGACAAGTATTATTATAAGTCGAATGACTAGAATCTTTAGAATTTGAGATACTATCAGAAGTGGTTACATAGTTTAGAATCCTTATTAATAATAATGGACAAGTACTGTTGGAAAGAAAACTTTTTCTGTAAACGGAAGTGAAAATATCACGCAACTATAGACAGATAAAGATACAAACGACGGGTACATGCCACCTCAGTTACACTATTACAAGGAAGAAGATATACAATGTCCAGTGAAATGAAAGACAGAGCGACCGATTTTTTGTTCCGTACCCTATAGCCAGTTTTTACTTTGTTTACCACATCATGTGCCAAACATACCTTGAGGTTAACTGTTATGTTTTTTTTTGTGTAAAGTAGTAATAAACGAAACTTTTTGTAGAGATTTTGTTCCGTGGCTTTAGTGGCTGCTACGGTAAAAGTAAAGAAAAATGTCTCCCATAGCTGCTGTAGTAATTACCATTGCCACCATGACAGCCATAGCTAGTGAAAAACGAGGAAGTATTTAATTAGATTTTTTTATGTTGGTTGATTTTTCTGAGACGGTTCTATTCTATTCTATCTTTGTTTATGGCCTCTGTGACCAACCGATGATTGATTTGATTTGACTGATTAATGACATTTTAATTCTATTCATGACTTTATTTTCTTTATGAGTTCTTTACATTTATCGTGAGTTTATTTCTTCTTGTACTCTTCCAGATCATAACTGCGTTTTTTTTTTATTAACACATGAAATTCCAATGTAAACGCTTTATAGTAACGCCTGGGCTGCTGACAGACTTTATGAAGTTTAAGCTCTACTAAATTTCTATAGCCTTTACTTATCCTTATACCGAGGAGTAAAATATACCAAAATCTGCAATTTTCCTGATTCCGTACAATCACATACAAAACCAACGATCTGATTCAATTAGGGGCATTAGAGCTGTCGACATTGAAGCCAAATTATCGCTGGAATTGGCCGGAATCGACGGATTCCTCTTATTTGCTGTGGACTCGGCGCTAGCGGATCACAGTTTATGAATACTAATGGAACCTCGGAGCGACGGTCAGCCGGGCAGGCGCACGCTTGTTGGATTACAGACGCAAAGCCTTCGTATTTGAGATAGATTTCTTAGGTGAAAGTGCCTATTATACTGAATTATAATCACGGGGAATATCTGCACCTTTCTTTAATGGTACCCAATGATACAAAGATGAGTCTTGAATGGTACTACTGCCACTACAGCCAAACAGTTTGGTTGCGAAGGTCTTTTTTCTAATCCATTAATTTTATGTATAAAAGATGGATACAATTGAATTTGGTTTCGACTGATAAAATTAAAAATAAAGGTATAGGTGAATATTATCTGGTAAACTATTAAAGTAACGGACGCGAAATACATAATTGCAACCAATTCGATATCCGCCGTAACCAGTGGTCTCCCTTCAAACACAAGTTATTTGAGTTCACCCATCAGAATGGCAATAGTTGCAAAGCTCCGCAGCGTACGCTGAAGTGAAACTGCACTCGGTTAGAATAACTAATTAGTGCCTGTTTTAGTCGAATCAGATGGAACGGGGATTATACCATTTTCTAGTGTCTGTTTGAACTTCTCACTGAGGAGCTATGGATATTTCAAATATGCATTATTATGCTCTTGTGTTCTACCTGCCTTGTATATTTAATTCGATTTAATTCATTGCCGTTGAATAGAATGAATGAATGATTTTGTAGATAAGGTATTGTTAACACTTAATAGTTTATTAACTGTTTTTTTTCTTCGTAAAAATAAATAAAACGTAGCTACTACGCAAGTTTTTTTCATTAAATTTAAAATTGTTACGTCACGATCAGTTACTGTAAAAAAAGAATGCGAATAACATATAAATATGAACCGAGGTTTTAGTCTCTTGTATTCAAAGTCCACTCATAACTGAACATGAAGTAATGCGTGTTAAGATGTTTATGTCATTTTACTGAAAATTCGATTACGAAATACAGTTAAAGTAAACTCAAATTGATAGTTCCGTACGTAGATTCTTCACAAAGTTGAGCCGCATGACTTCTTATAACTGGTATATCTAGTCGGTTCGTAAAGTCTATTTTCATGAACGTTCATCCCCCGAATTTGAGTAGCAGAGAGGCACCGAAACAAAAGAAAGTTGCGATAACTATTAGCTATTAAGTTCTTCTACTCGTAGCTTGATTGGCATTAAGCTCTGTCTTAAAATCTACCGTATCGGTAGCTGTAGTCCAAGTGGATGGCCAGGAAAGGTCACTTTAGGCCATAAGACCGCCCAATGAACTGACAAAAGTTTTTTGTTTATAGTTGACTAGCTGCGCCCCGCGGAAATTTGATTATCCGACGAGAACACTGTATTTTTCCGGGATGAAAAATAGCATTTGTTGATCTAGACCTAACAAAATCTTTCTGCCAAATTTCATCCAAATTCGTAGCAGATTTTGCGTGACAGAGTAACAAACATATATACAAATTGTTTAAGAAAACGAGTTTTCACGCGTACCTGACTGTTGGAAAGGTCCAACTATAGTTTCGTTCACATTCGGTGAACTTCATCAGGGATGAAATGAGCCGTTCGTGTCTTCAACGATGTCACGTCTCGCACTACGCTCGGCTGCTCGCCGCGTGCGCGATGTCATCGTCGGCTGCTGGGGTGGGGGGGGTTGGTGAATAGTACTGCTCCGCCGGTTCGCCTTCGAGTTCGTCGCTGCTAGAGACATGCTGGTTTCCCCCAGGATGCATAGCTCACTGAATCCTCACCCGTCACACATAAATTTCCACAAATAATTTTGAGGCACAGTCTCCAGGTAGGTGGTAAGTGCCATCCGTCTCTATTAAAATTCGGTCGCCTACTAATTTCGATAGCTTCTTGAACTTTGCGAGGCACGAAAAACATCTCGCGCGCCAGGACTTTCGCTTTATCAAAATGGATGTAGTGACCCGTGCCGGAGTTCAGAGAATGTTCCACCACTAACAGGTACTCGTGAAAACCCGTTTTCTTAAACAATATGTATCAAACATATATACAAACTTTCGCGTTTATAATATTACTCGTAGTAGGATATATGTATTGTAGTCTAATTTTAAAAGGCCGGAATGGAATTGTTCGTTAATGGCTCGTGTATTCAGAATGAGAGCTATATTTGGCTATCATCGCTAGCCAGCTGGTCCAACTCATTGTGTACGCAAAGGTCTCGGCTCATGGCCACCACCAACATTTGTTTGGGCCAAACATTTGCCCAACGCCGGCATCGGTGACGTCATTACATCAACTAAACGCTCGTAGCCGCGAGAATAATTCGCCGGACGAGATTCGCTAGTGAGTACGAATGTTGAAACTCAAGTAATAAACTTGGAAATAAAACGATACTAGGCATTGAAATAATGCGACTTAATATGACGTAATAACAAGGCAAAGAGAATAAAGAAAAATGAGACTTATGACAAACCTACAGCTGTAGTGTTCCGTGCGTTAAAAAAGGTCAGCGATCAGCATGAGTGTTACGGATTCCTCCATAGCGCTGAATTTTAGCGTCAACCTTTAGGTAAAGAAAGTAAAACTACGGTAGTAGTGGATATATAATCGTTCAACCTAAGAGAGTATGAAAATTAGTCAGTGAGATTAATTACTTTTCCTGTGGACAACCTGTTGTATATTCCAAAATGACTGGAATTTCATCACTCTCGCTCCGTCTGTCGCCGTCGTCTCTAATGTGTCCGTGATGCGTGTCATGTATGAGTACGTAGATAATACACGCTCGTGTTTGAATGGCTGGCGGTTAATTTAATGTCAACACATTATAATGCGAACATCGGAGACCCCATCGAGTCGTTCTTGGTGGTACTCCCATAATATGATATTTTGTCTTATTCGTGGAAACGAATGTACTTGTATTAAACAGCATTTCTTTACATTTTACACACTACGCATTTCTTATGTCATGCGTTGATTCTAGTGCTTGGTTCTAATGTGAGATTTACGAAACTGGTCCTATCGAGAGTTACATCTTAATTCTTTAAAAGTGAAATGATTGTCGGGGTGTCTTTTTAAGGCATGAACTTATTTGAATTGTAGCGCTTCTTCAAACCTTTGGGCTGAATTACCTCTAGCTCGAAATTCGTTCCATAATTTTCTCGTATTTGGTCATTTCTAAATGCCTTATCCTAGTTTGAAACTACCCCCGGCTATGTCAGTATCGCCGTGAGGTGACAAGGTCGCCGCCCACTACTCGGCAGCTCGAGAGCGACCGCTCTTTAACGGCTCAGTTCAGAACCCCTGGTTAGCTTAACGACTGTTCTCTGTTCTGGAAGAGGTTTAAACCCACAATAATATAGAGCATTAGGAAAGCTAGCTCGGTTTATGTGTAAGACAGGTCTGTTGAAGTTTGATTGACTTACGGCGAAAGAGATCCAGAACTTTGGAAAAACTGCCACTGTTGAGTTGTTTTAATTTCCGATTTAGCCCGTTAAAGGCAATGACTGTAAAGATAGTTTATATTATGTAGAAAACTTAAAAGGTTAAACATATTTTATGGATTAAGTACTCACGGATATGAAAGTTTTCTGTAACGAACCTGTACTAACTCAGCATAATGCTGGTTGTAAATAACCAGCGCTGATCTTCCATTGGGACCGGTACATGACGGTGAGATGGAATCGTGCCGTATCGGCCGCTCTCTAATATAAATAATTAAACTTTATTTAAATTGACTCCACAAAATATTTTCACATTACAGTGAACGATATAAATCAGAACATTCCGAACGTATTATATTATTGATCGGGAGTGCCATGCCACTGTGTGTGGCTCAGTCCATCCCCCAGGCTTTAGTCTCTCGCTCCGCCTAAGCCCAGGAATTGGGAGCGCATTGAATAGGACCGTATGTTTTTACGCTTATTTTATCGACGCTCTCGATGGAATAGCTTTTCTTTGGATACGGCCTGAATAACCGACCGATCACTCGGACACCGAGTGTTTATTCAACGGGGATTTGGGGGTGCCTCGATGGCTGTATTAAACTTTTGATTGGCCGGATTAGATTGGATTTTGGGGACAGGTTGTTATTGATATCTGGGCTCTTGTACTTTGTACAGCTGACGGTTCTTCAATGCGGGGAAGAGTTTGATGGCGGCTGATTTAGTTTAGTTGTTTGGATTGTTTTGATAAGTAACGTTGGAGGTAGGTCGTATCCATCGTATTTATCATATTGTTTTATCAGTTTTGGACTTTATTTGCTCAGTTTGTTAACTAGCATTAACATAATATGCTTTCTCTATAATACATTCAGAAACATATTTAGTAAGCCTTTCTTACACATTTTTTTTTAAATGTGTTATGTGTTATGTTTAATAGGTGTTAATGACATCGAAAAATCAATGTGAGCAATCTGGTGAATTCATCAGAAAATACTTCTGTGCCCGTCTTCTGTCATGCATCAAATTTCACCACCAGATAAGTACTCCAACTCGACCAAAGCCTGTCCATTCACTCATACATGAATGTTCATGCCGTTCATCAATCGGTGCATCATTTCCAGGCCAGGTATTTCGAATACCTCTACATAGCTGCAGTGCTGTAAAGCTGTAAGCCGTGATTGACCGACCGCTTTTCAATCATACCCGTAGATTGCGTTTCATGTAAGTTGACGACCGGATATTAACTGAACTATTGATGATGGTGGCGCTATGAAGGGGTATGCGTTTTGCTGAAATATTACGGCTGAATTTATTTGAAAAACATTATATTGTTTCTATTCGCATGAAGTTGATACTTGCAAAAAATACTACGTTACACTTTAAAAACGAGGGTTTGTGTGCTATGTTAAACAGTAAATGTTACCAAGCGTCGACTAGTTCGAATAGCCTATCGTTATTGCCGTCGCGGTCGGCTGTAGAGCTCGCCGCGCATATGGCCCAACTTATATGAAATGGAGTATACCTATTCACTATTGAGAGGAATTATTGATGCGAATGGCATCGGAGCCGGCTTTACTTGGATATTGATATTAATAGGATTGCTCGCGTCTATGTACAATACAAGCAATTAACCTGACAATAAACGACCTGCAATACATTTGCTAGAGTTCGTTCTCCTATTATTTTATTATAATTATCTTTGAATGTTACTTTACGTTTCCTTGCCTACTAAGATTTCTTTAGTAGCCTCCCATTTACTTAGTTTTATGTTAAAATTATTAAAAATAGATTTAAATACTATTATATCATGTCGTAGTAAATCTTTGGTCACGCTCAAAATTAGCTTAATTCTTTCTTCAATTTTATATTTGCGATACATTGATCAATAAAACGTTTTGCATCTGCAGGAGAAGTTATGCATTTTGAATGTCATTTTCGCTGTCAAAGAAACTGTACAGAATAAAATTATAGTAAGAAATTAAACCCCATTGAAGTATTGAGAGTAGTTATCGGACATCGATTCAGGCTTTCATACGGCGATGTTGATTGCGATGTTGCTTCCCCATCAGCAGTTAATAAAAGTGCATTTTATGATTGGTCCGTGAATGCGAGTCAATGCAGGCGAGCTATCGAGGGAAATTGACTCTATTGTACGGAATTTTACGCACGATATTGAACGTGTTTTTTTAACAAATATTAAAAATGATATTTGCAAAAAAAATCTGCTTATTTCACTGATGTATTTTTAAAATGTGTGATACGAAATTTATTTGTGGTTAAAAATTAATAGATGTGTCATTGAATTTAAATCTTTTTTAATATGGAACTCTATTCTTTTCTATTATTCGACCGAATGTATATATTTAGTCAAATTATATTTGGTGTAACTTTTTAAATGAAATTTCTGTGACTACCTAGGTATTTTGGGCGGTTGTAAAATCGCTTTAATTACCCAATTAGACTTAAAATAACCAATTGCTAAGTTAGCATTGCTAAATATATATCGTTCAAAAACGTATTAAGGTACGATAAAAAAGCGAAACTCTTCATTTTGAGTCGTTCAAGAACCTATGATGATCGGAGCGGTATCACCCCCCGCCCCCAGAGTTATCTTCACACAGCCCCCTGCATTTACTACCCCCGGGGGAAATTACACGGCGCTTACTGACGCTGCTGTGACGTAATGCGACTCCCTCGGATCAGTGGCTGGGCAGGCGCGGGAAAACTTTTACTCCATCTTGTAAAACTTATATTATTGTATCGCTTCTAGACATGAGATATAATAATATTACGTACACTTGTTATTTTTGCTTTACCTTACCTATACGAAAAATAATTATTTTGCGGCTGAAAATAGTAAAAGAAAAATAGTGTTGAAATATAACGTATCGCGTTTGAGGCTACCAGGCTACTGTATATGGGTTGTAAATTTACAACCATATGGCTATCGTAGTCATCATAAAGAGAGAAAGTGTGGCTCGTGTGGGTAAATAAGGCGTGGGCTTAAGATTACATTGCGAAATCATTCTTGTGACCCGAACCATATGGTATACTCGTGGATACAAGAAAATATTTGTAAGTTAATTAACGTTTTTAACAAAAATACAGATTTTCCGATTCGGTGGATTCTTGTTTTTATTTTCTTCCTCCAATGCTCAAAGACGCCGGGTTGGTTTAAAAAAACTTATTTTGTTTGAAAGGGGTTTAAGAAATTTTATTTAGAAAACTAACGCGTGTTTGATTCATTTTGTTTAAGAAGACGAGTTTTAACGCGTGCCTGATGGTCGTAAAGGTCCAACTATAGTTTTGTTCACATTCGGTGAACTTCATCAGGGATGAAATAAGTCGTTCGTGTCTTCAGCGATGATGAGGGTTCTAGGAAGTCGCATATAAATTTCTAGATATGTCCCTACTGAATCTAAGGTTTTTTGACTTATTGAAATTGTTTACTCGTTGGATTATATCGTTACACCTCCTTCATAGGAGAGACCTGTGCCCAGCTGTGGGACGCTATGGGTTGACACTATATGTTTAACTGTTGTATAACGGACACAATCGTTATCCATTTTGATGGCCTTCGGGAGGCCTGAAATCTCCGCTTAAATTATACTGAAGAAGCTAAATAAAGCTCAGTAATGCTGTCTCATTCGCTTAATATAACTTAGGTTACTCATGTGATTAATGCTACAGTATGATTTGCTAAAAGTGCTGAACTTTACTATCAGCTTTACATTTTCGAGCGAACGTAATTTGGTCTGTCTCAGCGTGACCTTATTACTACAAAATTCCTGCTGATTTGGGAGGATCGTGAGTCGTGATTAAATTTAGCAGAAAAGATTAGTGTAGCGAGTGAACAATAGATAACACATTTACCTCATTTAAGTACTTAAGAAGTTCGTTTTAATACGTTAAAATGTGAAAAGGAAGACTTATATAGTGGGGTTGGTTGCCGTGCAAAAGGTACCAGGTTCGATCCCATAAAACATGCAAAAAGAGCCTGAACTACCGGTGAAGGAAAACATCATGAGGAAAAAACAGCATGGTGTTAAGGCGTTTTTCTAGCTACCAACCTCAAGTTGAAAAATCTGTATAACCTAACCTAACGGTGTGTTCCGGCTGCCTTCCTTGAAAGCCAGTATATTCCAGACTAGGCATGCTGCATCTAGGGCAACAGTGTCGCTGGCTGCTGGAGCTGGACGTGCGAGGTCAAATGCCTAGCTGAGATTGATAAAAAAGGCAGACCGACTGGATGTCTGGAACTATGTTTGAACATTTGTCAAACAATTTCACTAGCTATTCAAAAATACAGAAACGCAGTGTTTAATTTGGTCACAAAAATTACGTTTATTTCATTTAGACATTCATGAATAAATAAATTTTCAGAATGCATTATATTAAAAATCAGCATATAGACTAGTTAGTGGTGGTATTACGTAACGTTCAACGGGAATGAAGTGAAACAAGTGATTGCAATTTTGGTTACGTTTGACAGTTCGTCCCTTCAACTCTGTCCTTACGAAACCAAGATTGCCTTCACTTCTTTCGCCTCTAACGTAACGTGATACCACCACTGTTCACCTTTTTTTTGTTCCGTACATAAAATACAAAGGCAGTAGTTCTCTCTCAACTATTGTATACTCAATCTTATAGGTGCTTATTTACTACATTATAAATATTGTATACTCAATCTTATAGGTGCTTATTTACTACATTATAAATATTGTATACTCAATCTTATAGGTGATTATTTACTACATTATAAATATTGTATACTCAATCTTATAGGTGATTATTTACTACATTATAAATATTGTGATCAAAATTGCTGCGCAACTATTACATATACAAGTTGTTATTTTTGACTTACTTGATTGATTACTACTCCATTATGGTGTCAATATTTACCAAATCCTATCCAATACTACAGGAGATATTAGCGTCAATACATAGAGTGTAGAGTTAAACCCCAGCGTACATATAACGTTGAATCGCAGACGCAAATCCTCTCGATATACTGCAACGTACCTTTTTACGATCGGCTTCGAAATTGGTTATATCCGATATGGAACCTGCATACAATCCTCTACAGGGTTATCGGCTAGGTGTGTGATAAACCCAAATGCGCTCGATAAACTGCACAAGCCAATTCTAGAAAAACAAAGACAACAAAGGTAATTGCACACTGCTTAAGACAGCTATGGACCGCCAACTTGTACATACAATAAGATATAGCTTTTTCTACCTTTAAGTGTTGTCCAATTCCAGTGTTTTTTTTTTACATAGCTAACACATTATTTACTAGGCTTTACTGTTTTTTTATATCACTTTAAACACAAGTTACAAGCTTCCTAAGCAGTCATATGTTTGCGCTGATACGACGCCTATTAAAAAACTTTATTTAGTAGAATTCAATATTTTTTTCAAAATAATAAAACGTGTAGGCCTGAAATACATCACAGTGAAGCGATTGACATCAATAACAAAAAAATACGTTACAATTTAGGGGATGAAAAGAGGTACGCCCCGGAACGAAAATTGTCTCAAAAACACGAAAACAGTGAATGGTCGGTGATCCTCTTAAGAATGTCTATTTTGATACCAAATATAATTATTTAATATTAGCGCTTTGTGCCTATATTTATTTCATTATACCTTAATGGGTAGCTATTCAGTCCTCCTACCAAGTCACTATATTGGTAAAAAAAAATATAGTTATTTTAAAAATGTGTTACATTACAAGCAGGAGATTATTATAAAGTATAGCTATTTCGAAGTTGGTTTCATTGGTAAAATCGTTAGTTAGGATAATTATAATGACCTCCTCTCGGCTTACTACACCTCTAACCGATGACCCTGTATATTAACTATGTACATATAATATGATTCGGCTATATCGTACTCGCATATTCGTGTATAGAGTTAGAGGTTATGCGATATACATGAAATCACTATAATATTATGTGTATCGAAGTAGGCTAAAGGTGTATTAGACGAAATGGAGTCTATGTCAATATTTATTTAGGTATCTTGATGTCTACCTATCGATGTCTTTAACCCCCTATCTACTACATTCCTATATATATTCCTATTTTATTTGTATTTATACATATTTTCCTATATTTATTTTTATGTCCTAATATATATTATAAATTATATTACATTATATATTATAATTATAATATATATATATATATATTATAGACATTCAAGTCGCGAGTGAAACGATTTATTCTAGAAAAGCGTGCTACGCCGTAGATCTCATTGACGCCTTTTTATTAATTCGTAGAGGCTGGTTTAGCCTGCTATCGTGTTCTGTATGCCTCAAATTAATGTTTTAGTTAGACGGAGTAGTAGCGGTCAAATTTTGGCATATATTCAAAGTCAAAGTTAACCAAAAAGTGTAGATTTCTTTCTGATATTAGCGTTCTGTCAATCGCACTTGCGGCAATCTAAAACTAATTAATAATAAAACAAGCAATTTTAGTAAAACAAATCAGCTCAGACACGTCATTAAATATTTTAATTCGCCATTCAAGATGTAACATTGAATAGCAATCTGGCTTTATTTTAGCAATAAACATTTTAATTGCAGTAACCTAGTCGTTCTGGCTAACGGCAGTCTCGTTAACCCCTTAACGTAGCGGCTTTAGCCAGCTTTAAGACAATAGCCGGGGTCGTACTATCACCACTGTAATGCGATTTATTGTAAGCTCGTCCAACCGAATATGAACCGTATCGTAAAGCCATAAAGTCGCAGTTCACAGGCTTAGCTGAGTGTTACCTGCATCGCTATGCAGAGGTGACGGTGCAGTTTGTAGGTCAGTGCAGGTTATCAGATAATTCTTGATCTGATGTGGTCTAACTCGGCTTTGCGTCGTCCCTTTAAATGTTTGCTAGCGAATTCAGGTTTATAAAATGTTTTAACTCTATACTAAGCTCTTTATTTATAGCAAATAGTTAACCAAGAGAGCAAACTTAATTTTTTGATGGAGTACAACACTAAATGTAAATACAGATGTGGGCTTCATTTATCAGCTTATTAATTTAACTATTTAAGTATCATAATATAAACGATATGGAGTTCTGACCTACTCTAGCGCTCACTTGTAAATGCTACTTCACGGTCACCCATTCAAGACCAGACCGGTACTTGGTTACAAACACACGTTTCAAATTGTTGACCCCCTAATTTTATTACGATAATGGAAAATTAAATGAAAAATATCTTACCCAATTTTTTATTTTATTCAGAACTAGCTGGGCCCCGCGGTTTCACCCGCGTAGTTCCACATTGGATTATCGATATAATGGGGAACTATTTTTTTGAAGTCTGTTAAAAAGTAGCCTATGTTCTTTCCCGGGGTCCAATCTACCTGTGTACCAAATTTCATCCATATCGGTTCAGTGGTTTTGTCGTGAAAGCGTAACAGACAGACAGACAGAGTTACTTTCGCATTTATAATATTAGTTAGGATGTAATACTTAGGTTTTTAGAGATTTTCGAAAATGTATTAAAAAGTTCGGCATAGTGTTATTTATTCTCGTATAAAACTCGTATAAAAGTGATGTCATTAATTATCTGTATATATGTTTCAAAACACACAGTGACAGTTGACAGTTTCTCACAGATGACAGATACAATAATATTTTTATTGCTGGCATTCCACGATTTTAAGAAAACGAAATAATTATTTTTTTTAGTTTCTTGTAAATAACTCGGAAGAAATTGGTTTTTTAAGTCTGTTATTTTTAGTATGAACTCTTCGTTAGATTATTTCAAAACGGTGTTCGAATTTCCATCCCTTTACAAAAATGAAATTTAATGTCGTCAATTGTAGGCAGGCCATTAAATAGGAGGCGAATCAGTTGAGCCTCGAAACGATATTCCATTCCAGGGTCATTCCAAACTAAATTAGCTTATGAATTATTTTACCTCACGAAACGATTTCACGAATTGCCTACTTTAGGTGAAAGTTTACAGCCGTTGTATTAATAAAGTGCCGTTTAGAAATCCGCAGATTAAAGTTTCTGATTGAAGCCGATACTTTTATATATAATATATATTTTCTGCATTAGGTCGATAGCACTCCGGCAGAGGTTGTCTGGTACATACACTAATAAAAATTTATTCGTATGTACGTGGGCAGTTACTTTAAAGTTATGATGATATTATTTATTCAGGAGTTATTTTATTGCTATGCTTATGATAAATCTCAAAAAAATATTTACAATATTTTTAGGACAAACGTTTGGTTAGTTTTTAAAAAAAGATGTTTTAGTTTAAAAAAGATGTTTAGATTTACTTTGGCTTTCTTAGAAAGTTTAAAAAAAATTTATTACCGATTTTCCTTACGGTAAGCGCCGATAGAATGATTAGTTTTTTTTCGATTTAAAAAATCGAAAATTATTGCTAAACTTATTTTAGGACCTAACTTTTTAATTTAACTTATTTTTATACTTAGGACCACTGAAGAAGTACAATCCTATAAAGAAAGGTTTTTTTCAAATCGTTCCCGCCGTCTCCGAAAAATCAGATGAAAAACATAAAAGAAAAAAAATACAGTCGAATTGAGTCACTCCTATTTTTTGACAGTTGCTAGATAATGTACTCAACTTGGGACTGTAATATGTCGTGTTTACGCGCTAGATATTACTTGACTATTGTCTTAACTTGTTCACTGTCCAACTGTTATACTGTTAGATAAAACAACACAAGTTGTAAATCGCTTTAGATAACTGATAACGCCGCTATCAAAAAATCACTGTGTAATACCTAACTTTCTTTACCGACGTAAAAAATCATATCTAGACTCAGAAATTTATTTGATACTTCAACAACACTTAGATAAACAAGGTTAGACAAACCTACGTCTAAGTTTGATATATATTTATCTCAGTCTGAAACCTTTGCGCCTACACCTCCTTTACACGCCCTTTATCCATTCTAGGCTGGGGTACTTATACAGTGAAGACAGTAAGGGGCGTCACCGAAAACTTTCGTGATACAGTTATTAGGCGAAGAGTTTAGTCTTGTCGCTTCTTGTCGTAGTCGTAGTCGTAGCGCTCGTGATGTGTATGAATGGGAAAGGTTAAGTTATTATCTTGTTTGTTATATTGACGAGAATCAATTTGTCAATTACTTGTCTGTATTCAGCGCATAAATTGTAGCAACTGATTGATAGATTTTATAAATTATATATTGACTAACATAAAAAGATACATGTCATAGCGTTGTAGTGTAAGAATATTAATAATGTTTGGTAGGCTTAAGTCGCCTATTAAAACTTTAAGCTTACAATAGTTTGCGGAACGAAGAACTAGAACGTTTACATTGGTAAACGTTCTTATAAAATCAATAAAAATATAAGATGCGGGTATAACCTACATAAATATGAAAATACTCACTTGCACACTATTTTGCGATTTCGTATGCTTATTATGCATAATACTATCAGTATTATTTTAAAATAGCTATTTTCCAATATACGTACATATTGAATGATGACAATCTTTAATCGTTCAACGTATTGTCGTAAACAAATCTCCATCAGTCGTCAGTTGTATAGACTACACGCAGTTTTCGTTTACTTGAAGTCATTACATTAGTAAAAACGTTGCTAGAATAGTAGTCTTATGCTCGATAGCATCCTATTTACTACCTAAGCTTTTGTTATCATTATTTTTGGCCTATGTTTTCTATGAATATCCATTCGCTTTTTCACATTTGATTGTATTCTGTTGTTGAAAGTAAAGTAATATTTATTGACCTTTAAATAACGTTCGTTACAGGCAACGTCTTATTACATTTGAATTAATAACTAATTGAAAAATTTAACTTACAAATCTCATTTATATACGATTACTTAATATTAGTTGTTAGTTTAATAGTTCTCATGACAAATATTTACATCGATGATGATGAATTAATGTAATAATGATTACGATAAAAATTACACACCTTTTGTTTTTCGTTTTTCTGTTTTCGTAGATTATTTGCCAATTTTTTAAATACTTATTTATTTTTCGTTTCACCCATACTGTTTTCACAAATTCGCTTCTCTCTGATCTTGATGAATTTTGTTTGCGTTAGGCACATGGTAGGGCTTAGTTATCGTAATCTTATATTTGTGCTTCTGAGAATCCGACCGCCACAACGCAAGCCGTATTGTTTTTGTTTGGACGAACGGGGAATTGGGCTAGAAGAAAATAAGAGAGTAAATCAACACTCAGTTATCATACAGATATTTTTTTGCATTTAACAATTCTTGTGTAGTTATTTATTTCTAAACTGCTAGTAAAAAAAAAGATTTCACGTTTATAAATGCTTCTCTGAGACACCATTTGGCGCACCATATTCTCTTTTCTATAAAATGTTATATATATAATATATATATAACATTTTATAACATATTATATATAAAAAAATAATGTAAAAAATTATGTACTATTCATTACAAAAAGCAGAGCGGTTTGATATGGTCGATATGTATATCGCAATAAAAAGTATTGACCGTGTGCTGAACCAGGCTGGAGAATAAATAATGTGTTTGTATGGAATCACTGTACTAGATACAGCTTTTAAGTGTAGGCGTGTAAGTAAATATCGTAGAATACATTGTATGTTATCGACAAATCTAATTATATAAGAGAGTAAGTCCTGACTGGCTGATTGACTGACTGATATTCGCTAGAAATCAACGCGGAGCCTAAACCGTTGAACCTAGAGACATGAAATGGGGTGTACTAAGAAAGGATTATAGGAAATAAAAAAATCACTGAAGGAGTCATATAGGGCTTAATGCTTGAAACTTGTTTCTGCTTGGAGTCTAGCAAAATATTCTCTCGTATGTCCGTTTTTATGTCAATCTGGATGTTTAACACAGGAAAATCCCTTTGGAGAGCGATGAGTGTGAGTCTTCTTTTAAATTATATTATAAATAGTTGAAGTGCTTAATATTTCTCCACATTATTTCATTTAAGGTCTCAGGATTTTTTTACAACTAGAAGCGTTTCGTACTTTACTCATACAACAATGAAAGCATTATAAAGAACGTCAGAACTCTTTCATTTTGCAAATATTTGCTCAAATTGCTAAAATTAAATAAGTAATGCGATATGAAACAACGCTGGTGTCCTAGATGCACCGTCCTATTTGTACCACCTTGAACTGTTTGCCGATAGAGTTCACAGTATACTCGTAAAAGCACACTATTTATGTTTGTGAGCAGTGTATCTGTTTACCTTCACCTATATACGAGTGCCTGCGCGTTTTAGTTGTTAGGTGCTTATTTCTGTATTAAAGTAATACAATTAAATATACCACGAGCAGATCCGAGAGATCATAGTATATAAAAACTTCTACAAGTAATATTTTCCAATATAGCCGTGAAAGATCGAAGCGAAGTAGTGGTGGAGGCCCTTAGACATCGATTGGAACTAGCATAATTTTTTGTTTCGTAATGTTTACCATTTCGCTTATAACAATAATTTTAAATATTTATAGAAAAATAGTAGGTATATTAGTAAACACGCGTATACCCAGAGTACTCATGCTCACAAAAAAGCTTCTTCTTGCGGGGCGGCGGAGTGGCGGCCTTATCGCTTAAAGCGATATTCGATATCAATATCGTTCATAAACTTCTCGCTGTACTAGGAAAGAGTTTTTGGAAATTCAATTCCTAAGTGGGTTAAAGCGGGTTTCAAAGTTTGAAAGTTTTGTATATTCCATTTCGTCCCGATCAACGCGGCGAGTGACAGTTACCGGTACTTGATATAGCTTGTATAACTTTCTCATGTGACATATTGACATTTGAAACTGCTTTACTTTGTACTGACCAATTAAAGCTTCCTTGTACACATTAGTCCAAAGAATTCCCTCGTAATTGCAAAAGAGACGTTCTTTTAAGACATAAAGTCTATTGAACTAGAACCTAAGTGCTCTTCTTGCGACGCGCAATCACTTAGGGCTAGGAAAAGCGGGTACTTGAGGCTTTATACTTAGTTGGGATTTACCATCCCGTCCCCGAGGTATAACGTTCTAGATTCTCTAACCAGTCTGTCCTAGAAAGTTTGTCTTTGGGGAAGCGTCAAGATTATTGCCAACAATTTTCATGATATTACTAAGACTTTAGTTGCCTGACCTGTATATTGCCTCGTAGAAGTTTTTGTTTACGATAAATTTTAAATTTACTATTCAAAGATGTGCGGGAAACTGTAAGTTTTACTCCGTTCAGTCTCCATCTCTTAGGTTCGTTCTTCTATATTTATATATTTAGTTTTAATCAATATTTTTTTATACTTGCTGGAAGCCCATAATGAATCCACCTTCAAATTCCATGTCTGCAGGTTCAGATGTTTAGGCTCCGCGTGATTCCTAGCAAATATCAGTCTATAAGGACTTACTCTCTTATATTATAGACAACCGTGCTAGGCTAGCCTGTCTTTACTTCAAGTAACATACTAACTAAAATATCCAGACGGCTGTTTTCACAAATAGCGCATTACTCGTACTATTGGAAAGCAAAACGTGAGCCAAGTCGTGAATTTATAACCCGCGTCGCATAGCCGCGGGCGATTGCCTCCGAAGGTACCACCTACTACCTCAGTGACGGTTACGTCATCGTTCCGACTCGTGACGTCACCGTCAAAAGCTTAACTCTAAATAGAACTGCAGTGTGAGATATTCTTGCTATTGTTCGCTTGGAAAAGGTGAAAAGTCACATCAGCGGCTGTGTGTGGATAGTAGATTGGTAGCGCTACATAGCTAGGTACTTATATTGCAGACAGAAAAGGAGCTTCATTGCCCACTTAACAAAAAATATGTCTTTTTCCAACATAACAAATAAATAAAAAGATAAGTGTTACTTCATCAAAAGATTAGATACTACATATTAATATAAATAAATATACGGCCGTACCTTTGTTTTTTCTCGACTAGGCTGGGAGATCCGGCCCTCAGATTTTATACCTACAATTTCTTTAGACAACATAAGTATGTAACCAATGCCATGTTTCCTTAATTCATTTCGAAATAACGCTCAGTAGTTTGTTGGTTATTATCTAATAATTTCACCATTACTACTACACGAGTCGCTTCGCCTCATTAATCAACCGAAGACGACACTATCAGGTGTTTAGTGAGCGACAATATCGAATTAGCATAGAGAAAGGGATGAATTAATTGATCCACCCTCTCCCCTTCCCTTCCCGTTTCATCTCCTCTGATCTTTGTATCGATGGAGACGCTCAATTGTAGCTCGTCTTTGAGACACAATTGAACGATATTGCATTAGCATTTCACTCGCGACACTGCGGAATGAGACGAGGGAAATGGCTGTTGTTTTATTGACATTAGCATTATAACTAAATAAGTTGCGAATTGAAACAGTTTTACAATGCTCTTTATCGTTTAGAAGGTGTAGTTTTTTAAGGTGCTTGAACGTTTCTGACGTGACCTACGAATTCTATCAGAGCTATTACATGGACCTAGAGTTAAACGTGTCTTCGGACTTAGGGTAGCGTTTAGTTGTAAATGCCACGCCACGCTTGACAATCCAAGACCTGACAGGATTAAAAATTGTTTGACATCGGTGATTACTCAGATAAACCTTTGTCAATTTGTTATTATAGCTGCAACTGATATACATAATTTGTGAAATTTTTAACTGTCTAACTGTCTCACGGTCCATGAGACACAGTCTGGTGACAGGCGGACGGACAGCGAAGTCTTAGTACCCGTTCTCGTTCCGTTGGGTCCCGTTTTACCGCAAGGAACCTTAAAAAACATTTAGAGCATAAAACGTTATAATTATATCGTCGTACAGTCCCAGTCTTAGCCGATTGACTGAACATCTATTGGAAAACTACTAGCGTCATATTCATTGGAGCAGTGTGTAGGTAGCGAGTCGGCAAAGTCGTATAAGTGTCAATTCGATTTCATATGCCGATTTCATATATACCTACTAGTATATTAGTACGAGTAGATATCTCTTGCCATCTAACTTTCACACTTTTAATTCCTAAGACTACGTTGTTCAAAGTTTACATAATAATAAACAAACATCCCGCAAGCTTTACATAACTCCCAGACCTAACCGAGCCGAGGACCCTTAAGGTTTACCTATTCGTAAACCGTTCACAAGCAGCCAATAAAATATTCCGGCAGCTTTGGATTTCGTCTCGTGAACCACTCGTACACATATTCAAAGTCGAGTTAGTACCTATATTATTATAACGGCTAAAAGTTTCTTATTTCGATAGGTTGTCTTTGTAGTACTATTGGGAATTTGAATATTGATTATCGAGATCGGTGTGATTCGTAAAGAAGGCACTTGCCCGGTAGATACTTAGTATATCTAAACTTCACTTCTAAAATATTATGCCCCATACTCGTACTGTCACAATACATGACATGTTATAACATTAACTTGATACAACCCTAATAAAGTATTAAATATTTAGGCTTTATTAGCCTCAAGTAATCTACTTAGTTTAAAGCTAGGCTTAGCTTTCCACAAACAAGCAGTTAAATGGGGAGCCATCTGATTTACTGGCTCTTGTGCCACATTGAACTTAATCTTTGGGCGTGGTGTTAAAGCATCGTAAGCTCATAGCTGTTACGACCCATGTCGACAACCTGTCGAGGCAAAAGTTAGAAGGGATCTGTACAGTCACAGTGGATTATTTATTCCTGTAGTTACTATTATATCCTACTACTACTCTAGTCTGGAAATATTAGACCTCGCGAACACAAAGCGCCGTACATTCCCTTCTCTTTGCGAAGTACATCGCCTAGCGACAATCTCCCACCATAAAAAAAGAAGAAAATAAGTATATTACCAAGTTTTATCACAATTTACAATCGTCATTGACAGGATTTATTAACTCACTGCTGGGTATAGGCCTACTCTCTCTTGTGCGATTGTCAAGATTACTTAATTTAAACAAGTCATACTTTAGAACAGTAAAACCCGACTGCCATTCGGCGGCAAAACTTACGTTACTACTAATGTCCTCTTAGAAAATTATAAGTTGTATTGTATAAAAAATTAACTAGTGAACTGATTTCAATAACATTTATATGGATTTTTTTTACGGTATACCTCAGTATACCTTCAGATTAAAAAAAAATATCTGTTCACAATACGCGAAAATATCGATGCTCATACGGAAAAAAATACAGACGAACATAGAAACTCCTCCTTGTTCGAAGTCGGTTAAAAAATCTACACGTAAGCAGGTACCAATATACTGAGATACATATATACATACGTACATATAAAAAATGTTGTCTCACTCTAAACATAGAGCCTTAGATCACTCGAACAATGAGATTACGATTGTTGACAAGATAAGACGTCAGTTTGGTCTAGTCATTAATTAACACTCGAGGACTTATGAGACTAGGTAAATAGAAACTGCTGGATAAATATGTGGCAACGTTCAGTAAATATTCTGTATAGCTCCTCGCGGTAGCTATGTTACGTTCTCTTGTTACTGCTTTATAAGTTGTTAATCATAATATATTGATACATTATTTTCAATTTAGCGAATACCGAATAATGTGTAGTCCATAAAGGAAACTTCATGTATAATATTTATTTAAAAAAACAATTACAAAAATCTACGTCACTAAATAATGTAACCCTGACTGTCTCACTGTTCCTGGCGCAGAGGTACCCAACTGTTCCTGGCGCAGAGGTACCCAACTGTTCCTGGCGCAGAGGTACCCAACTGTGCCTGGCGCAGAGGTACCCAACTGTTTTTCATCATATTTTTTTACAAAGTATGTTTACGTTTGTAATGCTACGTTTGCTTGTATAATGTAAAAAATGAACGCAGCCCAATTTGCAGCAGGCTTGCTTAGAAGAAACCGGTTTACCACCGACTTGAATATATCGAGATTATCGTTATCGGAAAATATCAACAATCACTTACTTACTTTCGCAATCTTATTATGAAATTTTTTAGGTATATTTTTTTTTATCAAAATAATTAAATATATAATAAATAAATTAAGTTCTTTTTATAGGTTGTAAAAATTTAGTATATATATAAACCGAAAAAAAAGGTATATTTTCCAAATTGGTTGACTTTCGATATTATTAATGTGTCATTAGATAGCATTAAAGCTTATATTCTTCATGCTCCATAAAATGTCTTATTCACTGGTATGTTGATGTTCTTTTAGTTATTCCGCTTGAAGTTTTTGTAAGCGTTGTTTTATCTACGAGTACAGCGCGAAATAACGTGCATATTTTGTGAAAACTGCACACGTGTAATGTAAACTACAAAGTACTTTGTTAAAATACCTCTCATTTTCCACTCGTCTTTCTAAAGTCGTTGCAGTCACTATTAACATTGCTCTGATGCTGTTTAATTAAAAACTTGACTAAAGGTCTTGACTTAGATTACACTAAGTTCTTTTTGAAAAAAAGTGTTTTCAGACGTCCATTACGGCTGGCGCCGCGCCGACGGAACTTTTACAGTTATTTCGATTTAAAAATCTAAACCCTGGAAATATTATAATGCAATTTAAATAGGACCACGCGAGAGTCATATCATATCAAACAAAAAATATATTATTATTTCATATCGTTACAGCCGTCTCTGAGAGATTTGAGAAAACAAGGAAAAAAGAAAAAACATACAGAGGAGTTGAGTACCTACCTCTACTTTGTTTGATACTCGGTGGAAAACTTCACTAAAGTTACGAAAAAGGACTCAAATAGCGCCTTATTCCTGTAATGTTTAATTGCTCAACAATAGAACAATTTGCGAGCTAAAAGTCCGCGTTCGACTTTATAAGGAATCGCCTCCGAGAATGTACACAATGACATCATCGAGTGACGAAACTTGCGGTCAACACAATGTGCTATCAGAAGGCGACGGTGGTCACAGAAATATGAGCCGTACTGGGCGCAGTTAATGGCCTTTTTATAGTGATAAAAGTTACAACATGGCGGCGCGATTTGTATTCATAATGGTGAGATAATGGAACCGCTATAACTACTGTTACTGACTCCGAGACGGCGGTTTTATTAACTTTGTGATATAGTTATACCATGTCTCCGAGCATTCATCGTCTTCTGACTAGCCCTGCTGCGAACGTTTCTAGGCCACCTGATTTACAGTACATTGAGTTTTAGTTGAAGTCGAGCGCTTCAGGTATTCGAAAGATAGTTAGGTTTTTTTTATAAAGTAGTAAATTATATGGGTCGACAGTTCGCGGAAATACTAATAAAGCTTGGTAATTTACTGAAGCATTGTGGTCTGTGTAGTTAAAATCGTTATTATTAGTGTAGAGACTTATTAACAAGAAACATCGTCCAATTCCTCTCGCTCCTGTTTCTGCTTTAGCATTAATTTGTATATCTTTCATTTAAGTGGAAATAATCTCGAGGAATGCTCGCCCTTATGAAATATGCAGGAGGAGAGAACAATATTTAGCTAAACGATCTCCGCTCTAACAATTTATGAGAAAGCTGAAATGTGAAATGGCATTAATTTGATTCGTATCTGGATTTTTTCTGGAACAAATTGGCCCAATTTGTTTGGGGACTAAGTAATTGCGTTATCTGAGCCTTTGCGTCAATTTGTCGTGTCTCGGTTTCGGGGGTTTGTTTTCTTATTCAATTTTATTTTACGTTGGTTTTAGGACCTGGGAATTTAGGGCTGATGTCAAGTTGTTGATGTGTGTGTGAAGTGGTGATTCGTGTTAATGTTTTATTTTGTTTGTTTCAGGTAACATACATTACTGAGTAGCAACTGAGCCTTCTCTGTAAAGTCTTTGGGTCGGTATTAAATATATTGAGTCTCACTATTAAGCCATTACCACATGAAAAGTTACAAGTATTCACGGTAATGCCATGCTGGGGCAGATGGAAATGTACCTACGTTAACCATAGATTTGAATTAAATTTTACAAGCAACTTATAGATTCGTCTGTTAGGTTCTACCTATCGTGGTCCTCTAGGATATAGGTAGGGTTTATCGGTAATAGGTGTACTTAGCCAGAATAATTATAGAATTGATGATAAGGTCATTACATTTGACTACTGCTATGAACAACGTAAGTCTTTGTGATGTCAACAAATAATTCTTGTATTGTATTGTAACATACAATTATTTATTATGAATCCAGAGTTCGAGTTCGACTTAAGTACTTAACTGTTCCGTTATTCTTGGAATACCCCTGACGAAAAAAAAACACGTATTAAGAGTATATTGTGTAGTAGGTATTCTACTAGTCAAGTCTTTATATTTTACAACCATATTGTGGGAACTGTAAAAAAAAATCCGCCTTTTTGTGACGGCGGCCATCTTGAGTTAATTTTTATCATCGGGATCCACGATGTCACAGACTGTCACAAAAGCATAGTTGCGTCGGGGGTAAAGATAGGTTTAAAAAAAACTACATTGATTATATCAGTATTTGTTGCGATGATGGTCGAGTGGTTAGTGGGGTCGATTGCCGTGCAAAAGGTACGAGGTTCGATCCCACGAACATGCAAAAAGAGCATGAGCTACCGGTGAAGGAAATCATCGCAAGGAAACCATAGCATGAAGGTAGGGCGTTTCCTATCTCTCGGCTACCTAACTATCACCTTTAAGTTTTACAATACGTCGCCAAGCATCTAACAGTGTCTTCCGGCAGCCTTCATCTAGGGCTACAGTATCGCTGACTTCCGTGGTCGTGCAAATTTGTGGTCAAATGCCTAGCTGTGTAGGATAAAAAAATAAAAATTAACTCTTCTCTTCCGTTTCCCAACCCCGGTCCTCAAATCCTGCCTATGTCATCCTGACTCCTCCAGCACAAATCCACACCTCGTCCTGGTCCACTAGCGATGATCATTTCATACCTGTTCCTCCATCAACATACTACCTATTTCATCATAACTTATAAAACAGTGTTTACATTTTTTTTCTTTTAATTTATTAATGTACTAGCTTTTGTCCACTGAATGGTGTCAATAGATTCGTCTTCAGCTACAGATGGTGATATGCTATACTAGCTGCATCCCGCGATTACACTAGTATAGATACGTGGCTCTAAAGTTCTTGCAGTCGGGTTTTTAAGTCACTTTTAACCTCTTGTTATCGTATTATAGTAACGTAGGAACGATGTATATTTTTAGTTGTTATTTGCGT
This sequence comes from Ligdia adustata, assembly GCA_947049295.1. Taxonomy (NCBI): domain Eukaryota; kingdom Metazoa; phylum Arthropoda; class Insecta; order Lepidoptera; family Geometridae; genus Ligdia; species Ligdia adustata. Next base: position 8,939,084 of record OX346238.1, read on the forward strand.
CCATATATTTATTATATGTACTTTAGATGTTACATATTTTCAATAAGATTAAATACCGCAGAAAGAAGTAACAAGATATACTTAAAATAAATATTTATTTTGTATTCTTATGTATATTTACTTTGCGATACTAAAAGCTAATTTAAATGAGTTATTTATTCCATTGATTTAAGAAAATATATCCACTGAATGGTATCTTTAGTTCGGTATGCATGCATTTTAGAGCGTGTCTATTTGCCTATGGGTCCCATTGGTCCCATGGGACCATAGCCACCTGCGCCATACGAGCCTCCTCCACCCCGGTTGAATCCCTGGTTCCTTCCGCCACCGGCCATGTAGTTGCCTCCACCACCGGCACCGAAGTTTCTGGAATCGTGACCGACCTCAATCTGTGGAATACAATCATGTGTTTCAAAATTTTCACATTTAAGATAGGTTGCAGGTTTGATGTCAAATGTTCGTCGTGGTCAAACTGCGTTATCAAACTGATTTCAAGATCCAACATCACATTATTCGTTCGTAGTACGTGATGTCACAAAATAGGAACATTATTCAATAGTCCCCATCGGGCACAGCTAAGTTCAAAGAGCACAAATACAAAGAAAAACGAAGTTAACAAAAAGCAAGAGATATGACCGCGGGGAACGTTTCCATCCTGTTCAAATTAGGTATAGAGTGTGCTTATGTAAGTGGTTTTAAATCACAGTCCTTAACTTACTAGTCCGTGTACATCACGCGACTTAGGAAAAATTATTCATCGGAAAGAACAAAAATTGCATAATATAAGTGAGAAGTGTGAGTTTGCATGGTTATAGGGCCGTTTCCTATCGCTCGCTTGGCTAGCTACCACTCTCAAGTAGTAAAATCTGTCGCCAAGCACTTAACGGTGTGTTCCGGCAGGCTTCCTTGAGAGACAGTGTATTCCAGACTAGGCACACTCCATCTAGGGCTACAGTATCGCTGACTTCCGTGGTTGTGCGAACTTATTGTCATATGCCTAGCTGTGTATGATATAAAAAACGGAGATGAAGCAGACGAGTGAAGGTGATACCGCAGTCAAGCATAGGCTTGAGCGCTTCATGTCCTTCGTGTCCGTAGTGGTGCTATGATCAGAGACTATAGTACCTACTGAGGTCGAAGGCAACACTCATGGCTTAACTACAGAATCATTTAAGGTCAATACAACCTTTGCCAATCACTTCCCAATTAACGGTTTTCGTAAAGATTCATATCAACTTACTCTCTTATAGCTGCGATTGGTGTTGTCGTAGACGCCACCGCCACCGCCTCCTCCTGCCATGAAGTTTTCTCTTCCGTAGCCTGCCTCATTCCCTCCTCCCTGCCCGTAGTTGTACATCCCTCCAGGGCCCATCATCGGGTTAGAGTACGCACACGCCACCAATAAAGCGATCACCACCTGGAATATTGTTGTTATGATATTTTCAAGTGTTCTGAGTAGATGAACTTGTTGTACGACTCATCTTTATTGAAAGGATTTTCGTGTTTTTGTCTGGTTCGCCATAATCAATAAAATACGCCGAACGTTTCACAAAAACTACCGTTACACGGACGACCATTAAAGAAATGGCTATAGAAGTGACATTTGACAATGTCAGTGACAATTGTTTTTTTTTTGTGGCACTGGGGAATATTTTTATCTGGTCGTTTTTGACAGTTTGTGGTAGTTACTTTGCCATAACATGATAATAAAAAATTTACTATAAAAAATTTAAATAACCTGGTAAATAAGTTTAAAATCGACGTAGAAGACCCTCAATCCATAGCCTGGTTAGTTAATTTTCTTCTATGTGTTTTGCTGGACAGAGCATTCATTTTTTAGCAATAATTAACAATTCACAGGTATTTTTTAAAATTAAATTTATAAAAAAATTAAAATGATCGATTTGTAAATACAAATATGCTTCGTGGTTTGATTATGATTTTGAATTAAAATCAGAAAAAAACTCACCAGAAGACGCATTGTTTTTTCTTTCCGCTGGCCTCTCAAACAATGAAGCCACACTAACCGCTAACTCATATTTTATAGATATTTGATAGGCGTAAATAACTTATTAATGACTTACCAATTCCACTGGATGTCGTAAGGGGCATTTACGTTTTGTTATCAGTAAATGTCATTATCACTGAAACTAAATATTCAACACAAAAATTTTATTTTATATTTTCATACTTTTAATTATAAATAAATATTTAAAGGGTTGTAGTCATTACAATTAAATGTACAAGTAAATTAACTTGTTAGTCGTCCTGTTATCGGAACATAATAATGGTTCAAATTAAAAATAACTAAAATATTAGTTAAGTCATTGACAAACGGTCAAGGCCGCACCTGATCACTTTTTTGTTTCTCTTGATAATTCCCGTAACACAAAACCCTAGTTATTGAGTTAGTTATTGGTATGTTATCCTAATATATTGTCAAATTTCATACTAAACGTTAGCTAAAATATGTAGTAGCCTAGTTGGTTAACTCCTTTCCCTTAAGCCATTCAGAGAGTACATTCGTCTGATCCCAGATTAAGGCATACACCCTTGAGTTTTTGCTCATGCATATTTAAAGTAATTTGAACATTCATGCGATATGTAGGAAAACAGCGCGAGTACTTAAATGGTGGAAGGACTATGGCATATACCTTATGATCAAATCCAGTGATTAACTGGATATCGGTAATACCTACATTTTCCTCTTTTTGGAATTTACAAAAAATATAGAAATACCCGTCATTATAGTTTGATGACAGCTGCGGTCGCGATATTCAATCGTGAATGCCCTTACGACACACAGTATCATTAAGGAACCATTAAAAAGTTATTAAGTCATATCGAATAAGTATATAAAAGATGAGGGGTTCACCATTCGGGTGATCATTATTCGTACTCCAAGCGGGAAGAACACAACAATGCGTCTTCTAGTGAGTATTTATTCACATTTCAATCGTAGGTATCAAATTTGAAACGAAATATGCAACGAAAATACCAATTAATAGAAACACTTGATAATTAACAAATGTTAACATTTCATTTTTGGAAAGTGATCGAAATTCGGAGACCATTACGAGATAAAGTAATGACGAGTTTGTGGTTTAATGAAACAAAAAAGCAAAGGAAAAAAAAACATTCACAGCTATAAAAACTAATCTAATAATAATCCCCCATTAGAAGGGAAAGTTCCAAGAATGCTGGCTGCATTGCCACGTTGAATGGCTATGCTAATTTTCTGACCGAAATAAAAGCCAGCATTCTGGTCACATGTCGCTTCCACCAGACGTTTTGATATTTCGTGATACAAATTTCAAGCGCTCGGTCCCCGTGACCCCAAGGTTTCTACTGTATTTATAATATGAATAGTTCATATTAAAAATACCAGATTTTTATATTCACGTATTATGTAGAGTTATTTACAAATAGATTTTTATCAATGCGTATGTGTTGTGCACAATTTGTTTGTTGATGAATAACTTTTGGATAAGTAATATCCATCCTGGACACTCCCGGAACCGTAAGGCATACTTACTTATCCAGATGGTGATCGGTTTATTGGTGGTCGTGGCGTGTGCGTACTCTTACCCCACGGACTTGCGCTCTGAAGAGGTGGATCTCTTCAACGGACAATTGGACATCGATCGGGAATTGGTCAGGAGAGTCAGAGAAGACTATGATGAGCTCGAGAGAGCTATGATACTCACTCCTGGTTATGGTGGAATAGGTCCTGGCCCGTTTACTCCCATTGGTCGCAAATAGATAAGCTTCACAATTGATCATTCGACAAATTTTACAAAAGAATGAAAAAATATTTTTGAGCAATGTTTTTAAAGTTTAATTATATATTAATTTTAAATTTCGTTACAATAGCTGTAGCATGGAATGTATTGAAATCTTTGTAGTGGGTGGCACAATTGGCGCATTCTAAATTTCTGATCTGCATTAAAACATAGGTACCTATGTAGGTAGGCAACCTTTATCTGAGCAGCGTGGTGGACTATGTGACCTAAATCATTTTCTGAAAACCTGTACTAACCGAGTGTGTATACTATAACTAATACAAGATACTGTGTGTGAAGATGTGTTCCCATGTGTATTTGGTGTGTTGTAAAATATTGCTGCAGACATATTAAATATGTATATGTACACACATACATTGTGCACACACCCTCACATACACACTCACTCACTAACGTACATACGCGCACAAACACAGACACACACACACATACATACCTACACATATGTATACAGATTATTAAACTCCTAATTGGCAAGTGCCTTTATTAAAATTAACAAAATGACTAACTATGACAACAAATATAATCTCCTTGCACAGAACGTAATTATAAAAGTGTAGATTGTGTATGTTAATATTTTTTATCTACTATTTTCGATTTTGTACTAAATACCGTAAATAACCTTGTACTCGTTTAATAAGATATTTTGTTTTGTATAATGTAGCTATATTTTTGGTCTTAATTCAAAATTGTTATAACTGATTAATGAGTTGTAATAATGCATTGAAAAAACTTTAGTTTAAATTGTATGGCATCATTTATACTGCAATATAGTATTTAATATATTAATAATATTTGTACGAATGGGAGAAGCCATTGACTCCTGAAGCACAGTAATTACGAGTACTAGTTCTGGAGCCTTTGGATCTTTTATTTTTGTGATACTTGATTTTATGTCAAATAAACAATTTTGTATTTGTATGGATAATACTTACATTTTTCTATAATTTTCCAATTATATTTTATTTACGAAAAATATAGAAACATTCGTCATCATAACCTAATGACAGGTGCTGCGGTCGCGATAACCAAACATAAATTCCGTTTACGACACAGTAGTATTAAGGAGCCATTAAAAAGTTATTAGTCGTATCGAACAAGTATAAAAGATGAGTGAGCGGTATATTCACTGTTCGTGAGTCCAGCGGGAAGAAAACAACAATGCGTCTTCTGGTGAGTATATATTCTCATTTGATTACAAATATAAATGTATTAATCATAATATTGTAGTTTCCCATCAGTTCTCGTGTAAAGCCATATTGATTTTCGCCATAAGCGATCTTTAACATCAGATAGTGAAAAAACCGAACAGTGTGGAAGCTGAGACGCAGATCTGTCTTACGCCAACATCTATACTTATAATAAAACTGTAACAGGTCAAATTCTGTACACAGAATATATTAAAAAAAAATCTTTTGCGGGTACTGTTATTAACGATACAGACACCAAATCTAAATTTTTTTTCATATTGGTCTGTCTGTTTATGGACTTTCCATAACTCCGAAACTGCTGGATGGATTCTAATGAAACTTGGTATGCTTAAGGTTTATATAATGAGATAGGATCTAATCTACTTTTTATTCCGGAAATCAACGGGGGTTCCAATGTGGGAGGGAGGATGAAAGTCGTAATTAATTATAACTCGGTAACGCGTGCTTTGATTCGGATGATTCTTTTTTTGTTAAAGGTCTACCTGAAATGTTATCCTGAAAATAAGTGAAGGTTCCCGTGGGAGAGGGCATGTATTCAACTATAACTCAGTAACGGGTGCTTCGATTCAGATGTACTTTTTTGTTAGGACTAAAATTGTAAGCCCATAAATTAGTGGGGTACCTATGACAGAGGGGATAATAGTCGAATTAAACTATAACTCTGTAACGCGTGATTTAATTTAGAACTAAAATGTACCGCAAAGAAATTCATCGGTTTTTTTAGTTTTTATGAAAATATTGTGGTAGACGCGACATAGAACGTGATAGCAAGTCATTTTTGATATGGAAATCAAATAATGATATAATAACTGTTTTGTTAAAAATCACTAAATGAAATTATCGTATCCCAAATAAATATTCCTTGTGTTTGTAGTTCTAACTAAAAATATTTTGTTGGACGCTTAAGTTCATTGAACGTTGTAGCAAGGAAGGTTTTTCTATTGGAACTTTATGTGCATATGTTGTTAGTTATTTTTTTCGGTAGAAAGGACTTACGAGAGGTACGAGGTTCCATCCCACGCAATACGCAAGTAGAGCTTGAGCTACAGTTTAACTATAACACTTCAAGTTGAAAAATTTTTCGCCAAGCGCCTAACGGTGTGTCTCGGCGGCCTCCTTTGAGAGCCAGTGCATTCCAGATAGTGATAAGACTTTCAAAAGGACCGCTGATATAAATTCTCAATTTTTTTAAGTCCCACTGACATAATTATGAAAGATTGGCAATCGCGAACGAAGTCGCGGGTACAACTAGTAAATAAATAATTTTTAAATAAATTTGTATATGTATATAAAAAAAATTATAATATAAAAACAAGTTACAAATTTTAAACGAAATTTGCATACACGCATTTAATATTTGCATTCTCATAAGTACACGTTGGACTAAAGAATACATTTATTATATCTTCACTATTGAATATTCCATTGTTTTATCCAGAATACTTGCTTTGCTGGTTGATGATCGCGTACCTTAATAAATTAATTTTATTTCAGACGGCTAGGTATTGTTTAGAATAAACGGTTTGGCAATAAACTACTGTTTTTTAATTAATTTGTATACTGTGCTATAAGCAATTAAGTGGATGATGAATAACTTTTCGATGAGAAATATCTATTCTGGAAACTCCGGGAACAGTTAGGCATTAATATAAATTTTTCAGGTGGTGATCAGTTTCATGGTGGTGGTTGTGGCGTGTGCGTACTCTTACCCCACAAGGAGATATCGATCGGGAATTGGTCAGAAGAGTTCGAGATGATAATGTTGACTTTGAAAAGCTTGAGGCAGCTGCGATACTCACTCCTGGTTATGGTGATTCGGCTACTGGCCCGCTTCCTCACTTTGGTCGCAAATAGATAAGCGTCACACTTGATCATTAGACAATTTTTACAAAAATACTAATTAACATGTTTGAGCAAAGTTTTGAAAGTTTCATTTTACAAATAATTATGTTAAGTTTCATGACAATTGTTGTAGCGTGAAATTTTTTTTTTAATACACCGAGGTAGCCATATGCATGTACGATCGTACACACCCTACGAGTAGGGTTATTATATTTTGACTTAAATTAAATTCAACTTACATTTATGTAAATGATTTAAGAAGTATTATTTCAGTAATTTATTACATCAGTAATTTATTACTGTACATAAATTACTGTCCATAATCCTATTTAAATGTTGTAATTAAGTGACATGTGTAATTTTTGACATTGGTAGGTGCATTTGACATTTAATAAACTAATGTGAATTATTGTAATGTGACTTGCCTAGTACTCGTATAAAATAAGGCCAATAAATATTTTCATTTCACTCGCTTCCTCGACTTTCTCAAGAAATTTCTTTGTTGACGTAAATACGAGTACCTCCAGTTGTAAGACCCGCGTTGACGTGAACCTGCCTCTGACACGTCCGGGACGTCAATAAGAATTCATAACGGATAAATATTCAAATCTATTCGTAAGCATTTTCGCCTGTTTTGTGCCTCCTTGAATATCAATCGATCTACGTTTTATGGAGCTACAGTCTATTTTTACAACCTAGAAAATTTTGAAAATACAGATCGGGCATTATTTATTTGTCCACATTTTGTGAGAGAAATATGAGTTTATGCTCTTATTTAATAAAATAAACGAATTTAATATTAAGAAAACGTTTTCTTCTTACGTATTTTCTGGTCATACCTTAATTAGGATTAGCAAACTTAATATCAAATTATCTAAAAATATAATTATGCGTCCTCTAAGTAGAAATGATTTCTACTCACGAGCTATTTGCGAAAATCTTCGTTAAGCATATTTTACTCGTATGCTTCTAAGTTACGTAGCTATTAGTCACTTACATTTTGTCAATTATACGATAGCTGGAGGTAATACCTAACGATTATCAGCGTCCTAACTACATATATTGAAACCGTAGATTATGAACTCTATCTGCATATATTGTAAACTGGCTGCGCCCCCTAGTGTTACCCGCAAAAATTTTACTATTTCTTTATAAAAGTATATATAATCTATTAATGTTAATCCTAGACTGTGACCGCGTTTTTAGAAATGAAGATAGGTGGCAATGAATCCATACTCAGGCTGTACTAACTAAAAAATGAAACTAATGTCATAAACGCGGAAGCTATCCTAGTGCCAAATTTTATCAAATTCCGTGTTACGAGTAACAAATATGCAAGCAAACTTTCGCGTTTTTAATATTAGTAGGATAACTTAACGATACTTTATTAAAACAAAATTACAACGCCTAAAGATTCATCTCGCTTTAGTCTCCAATCAAAATGCTATCAGCGCATCTTCGTAGCTGAAAAGCGTTAATTACCGAACAGCACAAAACCGGCACCGGTATGAACACCTAGTAGGTACGTTGTAATAGCACACTTCACGCTTTGCCATAATGAAGTTAGTGCGGCACCTCGCCTACAAAGCGTAGTGTAGTAAAAAGCCAGCGTAGAGCACATACTTTATGGCCTTGTGATGGATTTACTCTATGCTATGAATGTTGTATGCAAATGTCGGGAGCTTTGGATATTCTAAACAAAATGATTTGTAGTGTTTCAGTTAATATTTTGTTTACAAATTTATGCTAAAAGATAAATGTGAGGGAACTTTCTTCGTGATATAGAAAAGGATAGAACGATAACGTTTGTTATTTATTATACGTGATAAAGCTTGAATTAGTTAAATATTATCTAACGCTTTTATAAGCGAAAAGTCACTTTACCTTTGCGAAGCCTAGTTGATCTGAACAAAAATCGAATCCCGGGATAAAACAGACAAATATCTCATAAGAAACTTAAGATATTAGATTAGTATGTATTTCTTGTCGTTGTAGACGGAGGTAAACATGAAATAAATAAGAAAATCGCTTATGAAAAAAATATAAACCGTTACTATCCCTATCAGACGATGGGATAAGATCAAAGTCGCAAGTTCCAAATCAAAAAGTATGTGTATCGCTAGTCCAAAAAGTTTGTGTAATACATAATGTACTTATGTGTTAAATAGCAAAATAAATATAGTAAATCCAAATGAAGTAAAGGCAAAAAGAACCGATCCTCAACTTCCCAAAAACATTTTCAACGAAAATAAAAGTCCGAGTTTTATTATGACTGCAGACAACACTCGATAAAAACAAGCTTTCAAACTTTATTCCGAGTAGGAAGCGATCGACAAACCCGATTCGCAGCTTTTCAAAATCGAATATAGACAGAGGAGTTGCCCTTACTCGACAAATTGTGAAAATGTGCTGGCAAGTTGAAAAAGGCCCGCTTCAAACTCATTAGGAACTTCCTACCATTACCAGTCATGGGATAGTTGGGAAACTCATTAATAATACCTAACTTCGGACGAATGTCAGGGGTTTTCTGATTTTCGCTCGGCCAACTTGTATGTGTGTTTTATTTTGTTGACTGCGGAAATTTCTGCTTGGCTGATAAAGACAGCAACCGGAGCATTTTTAAATGCGAAAGTGGTAGCCAATTTCAGTATTATTTCGAAGGTATGGTATTACCATAATTAAAGTTATAAGTGTGCTTGTGTGTAGTGGTGAACAAAGGATTGGTCTTTTTGCCCCCACGTTAAATAGGAATAAAAAGTGAAATATTATCTTTACCGATTAAAATTTGAACGAAAACATAAACAAACCTTCATTACTGAGAGATTCAGCCACATAATGCGGAGGATCTCGGCGTCAAGTTACGTTGTTTCAGCAAATTGTTCACCATTATAATGATGGCATTTGTTTAATGATGTTTAAGACAAGTTCTTTAACAATGCCTGGCTGTTTTGGCGCCTGGAATGGATGTATCGATTTTGCTCTTGTTGTTATGAAGGTACTGCTTATAATTCCAGGTGTCGTTTTAATGTGATTTTCAAATACTATGATAATTCTATCATACTTGCTTTTTAGGGTAAGTTTTCCCAAAATTATAGAAACCTACTATCCCTAATGTAGGATCTCCAAATATCTTGCTAGTTTAGGTTGACATGTTGTATAGCTACTGTGCTATCGATTTCAGTCTAAGATACACACACAGTACCTATTCCCAATTGGTCGACTGCAACCGAATGATCAAGTACTTATTTAGACCTGAAGAAATCAAGTTCGAATCGTTTCCGTCTTGATTATTTTCATTAGCTTTCTCATAAGATTAATTATTATTAAGGTACAACTCCAACATATATGTAGTAGTAGGTAGGTATTATTCCCCTTTTCTTACATATCAGATGTCAGTAAATAGAGTTCATTACTCACAGTTTATCGGCGACTTTCCTCGTAACAGCCTCATAAGAGGCCTCTCATGAACGTTTGCACTTAACTCTTGAATAATACAAGAGGTAATAGGGAAGAAAACATGTAATATATCTCCTATTATATTGAAGGTTGTTACCTATAAACTTATTGGCGTTGCATTTCCACAAGAAAGTTCGCAAGCAAAGTCGTGGCATCATTTCCTAGAACCTGTTTCAAGCCATACATTGCACTCTTGACCCCTGTTTAATATTCGGATCGCCTTTTAGTAACTAACTTTTATCCAGATAGATTACAAACCTCGGTGTTGATAATGATAGATCATGTCATTCGGAAGTGATCATGGCTCTGAATGGCTTGGCTGTCAACTTTTACCACACAATACTGTTTTAACTATTATGATCGTTTAAGATTGTAACCACGTAGCTTATTACGTTATTTAACAATTATTGTTTGTCTTGCATCATCGTCTTTGTTGAAACAATTTTTTTAATTGTCACATCATGTTCATGAAATTGTTTTCGGGTAATTCTCTTAGCATTGGTACCAGCTTTAGATAAACAAAACACATCAAATTATTGATTATCGACCATGAAACTATTAGTACTAGATCTTTTCTTAGTATTTATTATTAACTATGAAAAGATCTGAAACATTAGGTATATAGTATTTTGCCATAAAACGGCCATAAATAAATATGTCAGAGCCTAAAAGCATTTTTATACTGCGTCAAAAGCGCTAGGCATTTAAGTTGGCCTTTCTAAATTCAGACACGTCCTTATGACTTTCGGCTGTGTATGCCTATACGAAATGTATAGCAGCATTTCGCTGCACAAACTAGACAAGATTTTTACTGATCACTGTACTTGTGGTACGATGACAGGTATTTCCTTGAAAATCGTGAACTACCTAACTAGGTACTATTGTTTACGAAAACGTGTTTTCACGCGTACTTGATCGTTGAAAAGGTGCGGGACGTGTCATCGGTGAAGACACGAACGGCTCATTTAATCCCTGATGAAGTTCACCGAATGTGAACGAAACTATAGTTGGACCTTTCCGACAATCAGGTACGCATGAAACCCCGTTTTCTTAAACAATATGAATCAAACACGCGTTAGTTTTCTAAAAAGTTTCATATACTCATGTTGTAAAGCGATTGTACTGTTTAGCTAAAATATCTGCTGTGTTTTTAACAATCAGTAATAAATAGAGCAGCTAGTATTTTCAAGTTTTCGCTTGGTTCTTTAGTGAAAGATTTTTTCTTGAGTTCAATGATCCTCTTTTGGCTTGCCATACTCTTTCAAGTACTTTTTTATTTTTAATATTTTAAATAAAAAGTGGAAAAACATTTTACTTTTCTAGGCAAACGTAGCTGTAGCGTAGGGTTTAAGCTAGTAACATTATTAACGTCTGAATATCGGAAGGCTTCCTTAACTAGAAACGTTCGCAAGCGCCTAATGAGACCTTCGCGTGTTGCCACTCCATGAAAGTATTCAAACTTTACTATTACCAGTATATTTTCTATATTTTGTTACGCGTAACTCGTAAACACGTCAAAGTACGTGATACGAGTATACCACCACACTTTACTTCTCGGGAACTGAGTTAAGGCCGCATTTGTTGAATCGACGATAGTTAATAATTAATTAAATTCTGTTTAATATTCATAGCTTCCCACTACGATTTCTCCTTTGTTGGGTATGCTATATGCAACATTTATAAACAGACGCACATCATTCTCAAAAACGGGTGTTCAAACTCGTAAAGACCTGCCTCGACCGGGAATCGATTCGCGGCGGTGCTGGCTCTCGAAGCGACTATTACCACTAGGCCGTGGCGGTTGGCAACTCAAATATTATGATGTGTAGAAAATGAATTCAAAACGTAGTGTAGGGATTTGCTCCGACGTCTTTGCCTCGCGACTCATCGATATATCAGTTGCACCAACGGATAAGTAGAGTTGTCACCGGCATATGGTACGAGTAGGTATATAGTTCTAACTTACAAAAATACTTCCTACATTAATCGTGTTCGTCGCAAATTTGTGAAACTTGCATCCATTTCCCGAAATCTTTATTCGATGTTTAATTTCCAAGTCAATGTATCAAGGGTTATTTTAGGCGAGCATATCCCGGGCGAGATGTATACTCGTATAATTATAGGTTGAGAATGTATCAGGTATGCGAAGAATACAAACCAAAAAGTAATTAAATAGTCAAAATGTCCCGATCAAAAAATACCGAGAATTAACAATTTCCCTTTCAATGTTTGCCATCTCCTCTCTTTATTAATAACCATTTGAACAACACATTTCCGTTATTTACCGTAACCAACACAAATAGATCTAATAAGAGTCTTTATTGCTTTTCACGAACATGAACAATATGAAATGAATGTTTCAATAAAGAAATATTAAATCGGAAACTTGAAAACAACGCTTTATATTAAAGAGGTGTCTTCATTGTGTACACAAATTAACGAAGGATCATAAAACAGGTAACTTGCAAGTAAATTTTGAGGCGTTATTTTTTATTCTACGAGTATGATCAAGGAGGACGCCGTGTTCATTTTTATGATTTTATACATTTTCCGCTTGCCCCGAGTTGATATTGTTAATGTAGTTATTAAAGTATTCAGGACGTCCGACGACATGCTAGATAGTTTTGTCAGTTTAGAAATCACTAGTGATAGTTAAGGACATACTCTACAAGTATTTCTCCAATGAATATGTATATTAATTTGGTACATTTTTAGGAAGAGAACTTATAGAGTTTTTAGGAAGGGATCTATAGAAATTGGAGACGGAAGAGATCAGCAGCAAGATACAAAGAGTGCTAACGCTAGCATTGCAAGCCGGAGCTGAAGGAGCAAGGTGAACAAGCCGAAACATATGCGCCCACGCCCTAAATATAATGTATAAAAATCCTGCCTCACTTCAATAATGTTTTACAGTCAGTATTAGGAATTTGCCACATGTAAGTATAGAAATGTGTAAGGTGTGTCACCTCTGTTAAGGGCGCTGTACATTTGCTATACAGATTTACTTACTTATCGGATAAAGATCCGAGATATTTATTTGTAATAAAATCAATTTTGCCTCTTAAATTGATTCAATATTCATAGACGTACATACCTATATAATGACCCCGATTCGGACAAGCTAAACTAAACTAACCTAATTTGACAGTTCTAAAATTGTCTCCTCTCTTTTTGTTTCCATAAGTGAGAAAAGCATGGATATAATTTTAGGAACTTTTGGTTTAGTCAGTGTGACTGTCCGAGTTGGGGTCAATATTATACATCTGTTTTACATAGCTACTTATTCCATTCAATCTGTTCTTGAATTAATTCAAAACAGAAGCAACTACCCAGGTATCTCTCGCCTATAATTCGTCTACTTGCCCAAACTCGAAGTAGGGAATTTCTAAAATATTAATTACTTACGATCTCAGCCAGCACTCGAACAATAATTGCTACAACTTTGCATCTCGACTGTTTGAGAAGTTTCCAAAAAAAACTTGGAACATTCGAGAGTTTCAGACTCCTCACTTCAAGTGGCGATCTTCAAGCACGAGATGGGCATATTGATTACTTAGAGAGAGTCCTTGTTACTATTGGTTTAGCTTGGGCATGTGTTTTGATACCTTTATCTATAAATATAAAAGAGAAAGGACATTTGCTAGAAATTAATGTAAAGCCTAAACAGCTGAATCTACATACATAGAATTTGAAGAATGTAAGAATGTAATGCACTAAGAAATAATTTTTTGAAATTCAGCCCCTAAGATTATCGAATAGGGGTTTAAAGTTTAAAACTTCTTTTAATTTCAATTTCCTGTTGCTTGCAACCCCGCGGGTGTTAGTAGATTTTTGATTTTGAGATGATTTGTATATTAGTAATTTCTTTTTATTCATAATTTAGGTGATACTGTTAGGTATCAATCTCTGCTATTGCACGCTTCTAATATTTATTGAGTACCAAACATTAGTACGTTTTGGGCAAGAAAGCTCTAATCAAACTAGAAGTGTTGATATAAAAAACTGTAGCCCGGAAAGAAATAAAATGGAACAAAATATCATCCCGATAGCATTATACTCTTTTACTTCTTACTTACTACGTAATTTTTTTTCAGATTTTTTTAAGCAATTCTAATGAAACCAGATACATAATAAGTAGCTTGGACGCTACGGTCGAAGTCAGTTTCATATTTCATCGTAGTCAATGAAAAGGATTACGTTACAATAAAATCGCTATGCATAATTCAACACATGACTTTATAATTTTAACCTAAATGGTTGAAGCTCGGCTGGCGTGTTGGGTAAACCGTGCGCCTTCTAATACGAAGGTACCGCGATCGGTCCCCGCTACAGGCATGTCTTTTCGCACAGGCAACTGATTCTCTATAGTCATTTGGTCTGCAACAACATGCTACATTAAACGGTAGATAATTTACTTGACACTTTTCTCATACGTGTCTGGTTGTGTACCCTTCCTACAACTAATACTTTTTAACATAAACATGTTATCTTGTTATTAATTAATTATAAATTGCTATAGTAGGTTATTTTATTCAATTAAAATATATGATTAGATTGACTTCATTTATTGGTAACTAGTGTGGTCGAATATATTACATTACCTAAACTCATATTGTATTCAGGTAATCTATGGGAAAAGGAACTCAAATGTATGGAAACTGTAACAGCGCCTCTAGCGGAACCTATCAGAACTAAACATCTTCTCCAATGTCGTATTACTAATTAAATATTTATCTACAATTAACTCATTGCGTAAATGCTCTCTAGATCTTTTCTTATGGTTTTCTTTAATTACCTCCGTATCATTTTGAAACGAGAAAAGGCTCAGGTTTATCTGGGTCGGTGTCTAGTAGAATCGTAGATAACACACAACTTGGTTTAATGTATAGTATTGATTACAACAGATAGTTTACTGATAGACACGGGTACCTTCTATGAACGTGTCTATTATTTTATTACCTACCTAAATTATTATTCTACAAAAAAATAATTATAAAGTTAATTCTAAATTATTATTCCTTATCTAGAGCCACAGATTCCTTATCGTTAAAAGCGATTTCCTTCAGGAAACCTTTAGATTATGTTGTATATACGGTATTGGATACGGGATACAACAAAGTAGAAATAAATGGTAAAAAAATAGGTAGGTAGCAGGTGGATTACCAAAAAATATCTACAGATAATTCAAATGCTCCGCCCACCACCAGAGGGCAGCGTGCCTAGCGGCTAGCGGCATTACCACGTTGAATACGTTGGGCGAGATAAACACCGGAATTCTGGTCACGCATCGCATCGATCAAACGCTCCGATAAGTTTTGGAAAATAAGATGAGCTCCCGGTCACCACGGCCCTCATGTCTGTTAATGCTTAAGTTTGCTTGATAAATACATTCTACGAGGAGTTTTTTGACTATAAATAACAATATATGTAGTTACAACTATCAGTGATTTTCCCCTACTTATGTTCTGTACCCACACATACGTAGTCGGTAGCATTAAATCTGTCCTCGTGTACTCGTGTTTGAATAATTTATCCCTCTAAAGCGTTTCTCGTGTCATTTTGCCTCTTCGCAGTTTTCTGTGCGACCGATCGACGGGACCAGACGGTTTTTTTCACTTACTTTACTTGCTTGGAGCTTTAGTTGAGGGAATACTTTTTAGTAGTTTTTTGTAGTTGTAAAATTTACTTATTAAAATAAAATTCAGTACATGATCATAATTTGAGTAATAAAGCGTGGCTATATGTTATGCTAAGTTTTAGTTGCATTAAAGCAAATAGAAATAAATTAATCAATTCTTCTTCCCGTCCCTAACATTATCGCCAGATAGTTTTTCTTTTCTTTTCTTGACTGGCTGCTACACTATGTGTATTGTGCCAGTTTCTAATTAGAGCCACGACTATGTTGTTTTATTTCATTGAGTTTTATTTATGGCGGCGTACGGTTGTTATGGCTATTTACTACATTATACCTTCTTCAGATAACTTGTTTGGTTCGTCCAAGAATCTACTCGTGAACGAAACTTATACTCAATAAAGTAGGTTAATCCATCACCATCACAAATCAAAAGGTAATTGAATTAATAATATAGTGTAATAAATGTAACAGTTATATTGATACTACGCACCCTATCGGCTATTTTTCTTTGTTGTACATATTTTTTGATTAACTCATGTAAAATTGAGAAGCCAGCACAGGCTTGAAAACAAGAGTCAAAGGAATCTCATGAGCGTTCAAGAAATCCTCTGCAAAATACGACCTCTTTGTAATAACATAATTAAAAATTACGGAGCTCTTTTATTTCTACGTGCTTGTAAAAACAAAATTTATTATGTTTTGAGTGCAATAACATTGTTAGACTCCAATTTAAAGTTTATCGTTTTGAGTACTTACTTACATAAAATTGTTGCGTTGAATTTAATTTAATGAAGTTTACTTGTAATATACTCTTTTGTTGAACTTTTTTTTTTAAATATGGCGTGGCGTCATACGATTATCATATTTACCAGTGTAAATCAAAAAAATTCAAGAAGAGCGTATAATTACTTCTGATATTTTGATTTTTAGAACCAATTATTATAAAAAAAGATTTCAACGGATTGAGAATCTGCTCCTTTTTTGAAGTCAGATCCAATACGTGTTAAGTATGGTTATGCGAGATACTGAAATATTACGAATACATATTAACAGCCGTGTAGTAACCGCAAAGATGTCTACCATTCCCCAAAGTTTAATTTGCTAAGTAGCTCCTCCCCGTATGGTATCGGGAAACGAACTGAAGATAATTAATATATTAATGAGCGGGAAAATCACGGGAAGTTCCCGCCATAATTGGGTTTAACTTATTGCTTACGCTTCAGTACTGATTGTTAGATGTTCAATTAGTACATTTTACGGAAATATTGCTACTCGAGACAATGAATGCCAGGCCTTAATAGCGGCCACCAAGCGAATCGAATAAAAAAAATTAAATTCATACGTCCTTATGTCAAAAAAGCGAGGATTTTTTTACGACGGGAAAATCTCGCTTAGAATTTTTTAATGGAAAATCATATTCAAACAATGACTATGTTTGTAAGATCTTATTTGCGAATGTACCTATGGAAAAAATAATTATTAGCATAGGTATTACTCACTAAAATTCTAAGAGATGACTATTTTATTGTAACCTAGTGTAGTATTTGCTTAACTATTATTGAGAATAAATAAGTTGTATATTTTTATATTTATAAAATGTTAGGTATTTGATGAAAAAAATATGTGTCACCAAAATGCTTTTTCACTAACAATTTGTTCTCTTCTTTCCAGGTAACCGAACGGGACATTGTTATAAAGAAAATCTGGAGAACCGCTAATCAAAGACAGTAACGATCTACATAAATTTTCAGTAAAATATAGAAGAAAAACCGGACGTGTCGTCATAAAATTTAAATAAAAGAAATACAATTTGTTAATTGATTGCTATGTTATATACCCGCCCGCGCAGGCGACCGTAATAACCTTCATCAAATGTGATGAGGCTCGCAGCAAAAATTTTAATTACTTTATCATGCGAAATAAAGGATACTTTAATGTGGCAACGTTTTTTAGCCACAGAAGCACTTATTTTAATAACTGGCGCATATATGGACGCCTCGTGTGCCCCTGGGGATGGGGCCGGCATACCCGTACCCTCGTACGGCATATCCTACTGTAACTAATACAGTAGGAAACGTTTACTTCTTTTAGGTATTGTGGCTTGCTTTAGTGTGAGTTTTTTAGGCCTTCAGTAATATGCTTCATAATTACCATCCTAAGACTGACAACCGAGATCTGCAGTTAGACGTGTCATTCCGGCTCAAGGTTCAGTAACTGCCACTCCGCGATCATCTATTTGAGTAATGATTGGGCTAACTGTTGCTAATATTGGCAATCGGTTCGATACACCTTTGCTAACTACTGTGGGAGCTATGTTATTAGGAACAATTACCTATTAGGGACCCTGTTTTTTTACTTAGAAATTATAAAGATAAGAGTAATTTTAAAGTCACATTACAAAGCATACTAGAAAGTCTCAAATTTTATTTTTTATGTTCTGCAAATACTGCAAAATTCTTTCAATATTTGATAGAATTTTGCAGTATTTACATCTGTTACTGAGAGTCGATGAGCTTTAGTTTCATTCACAGATCTAATATAGAGAAGAATTCCTACTGGTTATGGTACCTACGTAATATGTCCATGGTCGAATCACTTGCCCCAGGTTTTAGTCTCGCTCACGGCGCGTCGTCAGAACGAGTTTCTTCTGCGAGGTCAAGTCTGGCACTGCGCCAGGGAACGTAACGAATTAGGAGTTAATCCTCTGCCTGTATCTACACTGTAAAAAGATATAATCTTAATACGCTGATTTAACACAGGCTGGGTACTGTAGCATGGAGTTTCTACGTCCCTCGCTATCACACGGCGCGGCGGTCATTCAATGCAGATTTTGTTAATAAGAGTACTTAAATGAACAAATGTACGCTTTACAAGTATAGGTATACCTATTGCAAGTGTACAGGTACATCTGGATTTTATTGTGGCTAATACTCAAAATACATGTTTACTTTTCTACGCAAGTCGCCTGACGTTAAGTGACGATGCGGCCTGAGGTGGGACACGCTTGCATACAAGAAATCGATTCACTCGTGACTTGAAAAGAACCAGCCGACAGCGAGTTCCACAATATAAAATTAGTAAAATTAGACGCAAAGCGTATTGTGCGAGCCCGTATCTCTTACAAACTTAAGCGTCATGTCGAACTGAATATACAAAGATTCAGCCTATGTATAATCACGGTACGGTACATATATAACCTTTGGTACGTCTGGACTTTGGGTGAAAGCACGTGCAAAACTTACTTCGATTTCGATATTGACAGAGTCATTAATTATTAGTTATCGTTCGTTGATACTCCAATATTGTAAGTTGTGATCTCAATTAACTCGTAGTAAATATTATGTATCGTAGTTAATTTAAACTAGTCGTGTATCAAGCCGCGGCGGCAATTATTATGTCTTACGTCGGCAGTTGACTTAGTACGTTATTATCATTTCTTTGAAGTGAAGTTTCAGGAGTACGTAGCTATAGTAAACGTTTTTGTTTGTGGCAGGCTAAAACATTATTATAAAATAGGTAAATAGTCCGGTAACCCTTTCATTAACATCAACCTGTAATCGATCTTTGCTGAGCAGAGGTCTACACCTTATCAACCAATAACGAGTATCGCCTTCGAAATTTAAAATACAAGTTCTTTTCCATGGCTTCGCCTGGGTTTATACATGTAATAGGCTAAATCTACAGGCACTGTTTCTAGGACTAAAGTCATCTCCTCTGACACCTCTGTCTAAGATAACCCAACTGGATCCTTGGTGTCAGCAATTGAGACTACGGATGGATGTAATGATAATACTAAGATGGCGAAGAAGAACCACTCTGTACATATAATAGCAAAATTGTTTTTCGTATTCTCTGAATAGCTCTGTTGCCAAAACTTAGAGAAAATAATGGTGATTTTATAGAGAAAAGTTTGCTAACATTTATTAACTCTGCAAAAAATTGATAGGTAAATCAATTTTGTTCAACTGTTTGTTCATAAACCCAAAAATTACATCCTTGATGAAGGTCACCGAATGTAAACGAAACTATAGGTGGACCTTTGCACCAGACGAAATGACTTGTGGCACTGAGATCTAAAAAAGGGTAAGTATTTCTTGTTTTGCGTGTCTACAATAATGGATAGATACATATTAATATTTGTATAGGAATTACCGGGGTTCGTTCCTAACGGAAGCATTAAATAACAATTTTGAATTACATGATGATATATGATTCAAAATGGAATTTATAGGTATATATGAACGTACTGGCGCGTTTATCAATAAAGTGATAATTTACGGTCGAATGAACTTAGCTAGAATGGAATGAGCGCTTTTGTGTCGGGATTTATGTGAATATACGATACATGGGGGCTAACTTTTACTTAGTGAGCTATATTAGTGCAGCTGTAGTGGACCGCGGCGAAACTTAACTGTTGATAAATACTTCAATACATCAAGTAATTGTGATTTTCATGAAATATCAACCATAAAACTTTCTACTAAATATATTCTTAGAATTTAACTATAGATTTTTTTTGTTTTAAGAATTCAAACAGGAAATATGTTTTCTAAGGTACATATACCGAAAAATTAAAGAAAAAACGTTAACAAAGATTCGGACAAATTCAGACCCTTCTCATTTTTAGGAGTCAATTAAAATGACGACGACTTTTCACCAACTTTATGACTTCCCTGAGAAAAGATATTACATCAACATTTCCATATTTGTATTACTTGATTAGAACATAACTAACTTTGTTAAAATCTAATTATAATTAATGATTTTGTTCTTCACGCCTCGCAAGTACTTTTATATATAGTGATGTTCTTAAACTTTCTACAGGGCAGTAGGTATAGCAAAGAGTTAATTATAAAAATATTCCGGAAAATTCAAGAGAATATCGGTATTTCCTAAGGAAACAGATTAGTAAAATTTAATATTACAGATGGAATATCTAATATTAAATTTCATTTCCCAGAAGTCTTTTGATAGAATATGAATCAGTTAATTTTATATATAAAAGAATAAGTGAAGATTGACTTACTGACTCACGCTGATAGCTCACAATCAACGTAGTGTCTACACCGATGAACTTTGAAAGGGGGGAAGAAGTGAACTAAGATCTAGTAACTGACTAAACCAACCACCATAGCCTGACACAACACACTCATAAGCCAAACAGTCAGTAACGAAATATTTCTTAAGTAAAATGTGACTAAATAAAATTATCTGCTTCGATTTGTAATAATATCTACCCAATAACCCGTACAAAGTTTATTAAATCCATCACAAAATACCGAGCATTATTCCCCCCTCCTCCCCCCCCCCCCCCCTCCCCCCCCCCCCCCCCCCCCCCCCCCGCGCACCATGAGGGGGATTGAGGTGGGAGGTATCCGGGTCAGTAGATAATACGGGACGATGGTCAGTGTTTAGGGTAAAGGTGGGTTGTGGATATGTAGGCTGAAAAGTGAAGTTATTATTCAGCTGGATGCGGGTAGTTATGATTATTTTGGAAGTTTATTATTGTAATGTGGGAGATATATGTTAGTTTCTATAAAAAAATATCTTGTGATTGATTTAAATGAGGATTGAGGATCAATAGTTAATAACCTAAGAGATTTGACGAAGTATATACTCTTAGCTTACAAAGACAAACTTAGTTTTACAAGTGATGTTCTATTTATTAAACTTTTCATATTAAAGCAAGCGGCTTATCTACGAATAATTATGAACATTTTAGCACGAGTATTTTTTCAGCCTCTACAATAATACAATTTTCATGTGATACTGTTTTTCCTTAGTATTTTAAGACAAACTGCCATTTTACTCAAAACAGAGATACTTTTGTCTAAGTAAATGAATTTAGGCATTTTTTTCCAGACAAGAGTAATCCTCCTAAATACCTAGATCATTACTGGTATCAAATTGGGTCTAGACTCATTTTTCTTCCACTAAATCACAATTCCCTCGCGGGAGATCTGAAATACAGAAGTCAGAAAACGTATTATCCAACATTATTTACATTTTATTCATGAAGTAACATAATATAACTGCGGTGTTATTTAAGATATATATCTTTTTAGCGGTTTCGTGTACAACAAAATTCCGATATTTTATTGATTCACGTCATAAAACACAGGGGAATGAACCCGTGCGTGGGTTGCCAGAAATTCTTATTTTCCACTAAATTGGTATTTTCGTTTATTAGTACTTTATTACTACTAAATACACATTATTTTTAGTTTATATCCTAACACTGAAGTTAAGCAACGTGCAGTACGATCAGGTCTTGGATGGGTGTTCTTGGAGTAGCATTTACAACTGACCGCGACTAACTGAAGCGGTATTTTTATATTTATAATTTGTAAAAAAAATATTTGTTCCATTTTAGACATTCTTTTGCACAACGCAAAGAATGTAATGTCGTTACATACAACAGAATTAACAACTTGGGCCGCCAAGATTGACTGCAGTTGTTACCACTAATGTAAATTAATCTTATTTAAGCGTGGTAGAATAGCGTCGATTATCCGAACGTTCTGTCAACCGAAGTGTTCACATGAGGCTACTCTATATCACCGTCACTGCGTCACGTCTCTCCCATTACCTAATTATTATTTAGTAAATTAATGCGCGTTTGATTCATTTTGTTTAATAATACGGGTTCAACGTGTACTTGATTGTTGGAGAGGTCCAACTTTAGTTTCGTTCACATCAGGGATGAAATGAGTCGGTCGTGTCCACAACTATGGCACTGGTGGTGAAACTATAGTTGGACCATTTCAACTATTACATACGTATAAAAACCCGTATTATTAGACAAAATGTACCATATTCTTCTGTGCTAAAAAGCTACATGTCATTATACTCGAATCTGGCAACACCGACACATGTTTCTCTCCGCATTCCCATCACGTGTTGTGTTGGCAACACACAGCGAATGCTGACCGCACCGACATCCCATGTGTCTCGGGAGAGGGTTGCTTTCACCCCATTCACCCCGTTGACGGGCACTGCGAATGACAGCTAGGAAATAAACTTATCTGCTACATCCACAGTTTTAGAATTGGCTGTGTTTTACTCTATTGCTGATGTATTTTGGCATTTGACGTGTTCGCTTTCCTGATAACTAATGTCATTTGTGTAATCTAGAAAGATTCAATATATCTTCTTTTATATTTAATAATCAATTGCTTTTCGTTTGTCTCGCAAAAACTCGATAACGGCTGGGACGATTTAGCTGATTTTGGTCTTGTTTGTCGTACTCCAGGGACGGTTTAAAAGGTTAGAAACGTAAATAACTGTTAGGCGGTACCAAATTCGCCGGGTCAGCTAGTAATATATGTATAAATTGTATATATCATATGTTCCGTAATATTGATTAATTATATATACCAAGCTAGTGGTACCCTAATCATTAAACCCATTGCTTCGCTAGCGAAAGGGCGCGGGTTCAATCCCATGGTCATGAATTTCTATGTTTTTCACTCATGTCCATAAGTATCATAACTAATGACCACTTGCTTAAACGGTAAAGGAAACCATCGTAAGGAAACCTGCTCGTTGGAGAACGTTAAGTATACTTGACCTTCTCCAAATGGTTGATATTAATTAATATCTTTCGAAGATAAAGTGAAGTCTCCGACCCACAATTTGACAGACGTGATAGACTGTGTCGGTGTGGCCTCCGTCATAGGGAAGAGCCGAGCCCAGCAGTGGGGCGTTCGGGTTGATACGAATACGAATAAGTATATATACAAACAGTCATGTTTCAAATTCTCACTTAGCGACAGCTTTTTGTCGACTCGTGTGGGTAGCTACGTACCTTATCAGCCAGAGTTACACCAGTATGTATTCAAACACACAATGTACGCAAATGTGTCATTAATTACAGCAGACAGCGGGACAGGGGTTCAATACAGGCATTGTTTCTAGCACAAAGCTACCTCGGATGCGATTCGGACAAAGGAGGGTGATTAGCGGACGTGAAGCACAAAAGTCATGCTTTTTACAGATTTTAGTGTAGGAAGGAAGGTTCTTGAAGCTGTTATAAATAGATGATGCTCCTCAGATTTAGGTTATAAATCTGTAATGTCATAGTTTTGAGTTATTACTCACTTATTAACGGACAGAATTGTAGGCATGCTAGCTCTCGCTCGCACTGTCTCTGTTATTTTTAAATACAAAGTCATTGATATAATATTTGATTAATCTGCTTCGGCCATCATATTACAAATAACGTTGCCAATGTTTTACAGTATTTATTACTAGCTGTGCCCCGCGGTTTCACCCGCGTAGTTCCCCATTGGATTGTCGAGATAATGGGGGAACTACTTTTTTGAAGTCGGTTATAAAGTATCCTATGTCCTTTCCCGGGGTCCAATCTACCTGTGCACCAAATTTCATCCAGATCGGTTTAGTGGTTTTGGCGCGAAAGCGAAACAGACAGACAGAGTTACTTTCGTAATTTATAATATTAGTTAGGATTTCAATCCGTAAAAGTTTTTATGTATATATAGAAATTACGTCATTGTTGTTAAATATTTTTTCTTGCAAATATGTATATACTACAGCTACAGTGATGGTTAGTGATGGCTATTAGATCACCCAAAAATAAAAATTAGTGCTCTTGACATTTTGTTGACTTATCAAATTAAACAGCTAATTAATTTAGCTTTCAACTAGGTTATTTAAAGTCACGAGTAAATTGGTTTCTTCTAGGCAAGCGTGCTCCATTTTCATGTCACTTCGGGAGAGTTCTGGTCAAAGGCAAGCCATAAAAAACTCAACATAAAAATCTTCTAAAAAACCTAATTGGTCCCAAATTGAAAGTGTGAAAGGTCGCAGAGCTACTACTGTAAATGGGGTTTAATTTTATAATTGTTTATGGTAATAGTATGTACTCTAGTCATGACATAATAAAGAGTGGAGTGGAGCACATCATTAGTAGGAGCTCGAGTAGTATGCGACGTTAGAGAATGCAATATGTAAGGTACTCAGGGAGGGTGCTTTACGACCTAGACTAGAACTGAGGACCGTGCCATGTGTAACTACCTATAAAGAATAGTATTTCTATATGGTATGTTGAACTTAGTATAGGAAATTCGAATAATGAGCAAAGCTAATATAATTCGTCATCATCATCATCAGCAAGAAGACGTCCATTGCTGAACATAGGCCTCCCCCTTAGAACGCCATTCCGAACGACAGGCTGCTAATAATATAACTTTGTGTTGACTATTAAAATTTAAGTCTCAAAAGCATTTTGTTTTTATTGGCGGAGTAGCTAGCTCTATTGCCAAAATTTATAATTAATAAACCTTGCATTTTGCAATATTTTTAGTGTCTTAAAAATAACATTCGTAACAAAACCCGTTCTGACTTATTAACTAACAAACTTTGTAACGCTTGTCTCTTATCCAGCACACCCGATCGATCTCCCGGCAATACGCTAATAGTGGCTAATGGGGGTGTTCTCGAGGTGACATAAATAATTCCACACTAATTGCCGGACGTCCGATGTCCGGGTGTCGTCCGGGAGCCGTCCGGTAGATTGATTTGTCGCCGACTCTTGTGCTCTCTGAGAGATTGCTAAGAGAACTTTGGTAGGCGTTTGTGCGGAGATTTGAAATGTCATAGAACATACAGTCGTGTCTTCCAATAATCATGCACGTGTTTAATTCGAAAAGTCAGGTATTTAAGAATGTTATATAAACGCGATGTGTCCCTTTCAATTAATTTAATTAACTCTCTTTAGAAAAGGAGAAGGTTCCTACTAAATTACAGAATCTTTTTTATTGTGTATTTTTCATATTTTTCAAGTGACGGCTCGTGGGCCGATTTGTAGAAATCTTTTTTTTTATGTATACGTTCCAGGTATGCAGGTATACATACTAATTTATACAATAATTAGTAGCTGGTAACAAAGCACATGTGCTCATACATTATTCTGCTAAGGCCACTCTACAGAGAGACATATTAGATTTTATTGCTGTTTGATCACGATAACGTAGGCGTTTGCAAGACATTTAATTACTCAGAATGTTAGAAACAGAATTAATGATTCAGAAGGCAATTATTTGCACTGCCTCGTCTGCTGTTCTGAGCTCGATAATAAAATATAAATTACAACAACTGAGAGCGAGAACTTAATGCTATAAGATTCTTTTAGAGTATTTTTAAACCCTAAAAAGGTGGCAATTTTTTTCAAAAGTAAGACAGGACGTATTAAATTAAATTAATTGAAAACTATTTGGTTTTGTGTTTCCCATATTATCAAACCAGTTATTTTTTTATTGTAGTTTTGTTGAACTCACTCACTCACTCTTCCTACATTATGTGTTAAAGGGCAGGACCAAATTCTGTTAACAAAAACATAATTTAAACAAAGACCATATGAATACCTGAACTATTTTACAAACTCCCAAATAGCTCCGTTTCTCTAGAATATTCCAAAACGTAGAAAGTAATTTATATTCTGTTTATTCCTCGGTACACGTCACGTACTATCCGAATTAATCATCTGTCTCTTTCCTTTGCAAGCTTCTTTTATTTCCCCTCTCTTTCATTTAAAGATAAACAACTATCTCACTTTATCTTAAGCGTGTTTTGATTGCCCCTCTCGCTTTGGCCCAAGTTAAATTAATTTGGTACTGGCTAATTGAAATTCTGTTCGTAATTTATACAATTTTACGTTTTTTTGATGGCTCGACGTAAATATATTTTTTGTTAATCCGCTCGCGAGAGCTAGAACTCGTTAACTTCGTCTTAAAGTATATTTAACAGGTAAATTGCGCGGTAACAGTAAAATTTTAAGTTTGTTTAGAAAATATAACATTAAATAGGTATAACTTGTAAAAGATGGTGGACATATTTAATAACATAAAGTTATGTTAGCTAAAACAATCGTGGAGTAAATACTTATTATTATTAATTACGTATTTTCTCGAATACATGTTTTTGATGCGGAATACGAAACAAAAACGGATTAGACGTTTTTTCTGTCGTCACAAGCTCAACTATGACTTTTACCTACATACCTACCCGAAATCGACTCTTGACCTATAATATATTTAAAATGAAAAATAATATTGACCTTTATAATAATATTCGTTACAGGATAAAAAAACAAACAAAATTGAGTGAAACAGCCGAAAAATGTTCAACTTTAAGCCATTACCCACACATGTTTTTCCCGAATTTCCGGCGAAATGAACCGAAACATTCGGGCAAGAAATACTTGCTCGAGTGAGTTCCCGTGTCAAACAATACAACTCATTAGAAAGGATTCGGATCCGACTGAAAACGGATTGATTAAAAAAAGTTTCTTTGAAAAGTTTTTTCATACATTATTCCATTATTGCTGTTGTCGTATTATGGGTATGTAAGCATTAAGGGTCTAAATTGACTGCGTATATCTAGTAAATACTCATATTTTAGGAAACCATTAACTACATAAATTGTTCAAAGTTTAATTTACAAATAATAAAATCTCATTATTTCACATAACAGTGCATTGTTTTCATACATTTATTAATCATACGTATGAAAAATTCACTGAACTATTTTTTTTACTTATTGCACGTTTAGAACAAGTTTTAGTAATAAAAAGTTCATTCTCATCCTATTTTGCCTCCACAATATATTTCTCATTTCCGTGCGGGAGCCGTATCTTTAAATTTCAACCAAAGCAACTTTTTTTGGGTAGCACAGTCATACCTTTAACAATATAATATTCACGTGAGTCCGTAAGCTTTACCATAAAAAAAAACAATAAAAGTTAAAAATTTAAAAGTTAACTATAAGAGTCTAAGTGATAACATGCACAGGTAATTTTTTTCAAATATCTTTAATTCTGGCCCAACGCAAAAATTATTTACAAAATTTGTCCTAGACCAAAATGCTGTCATAGGTTGTTCTAGAAATTTCAACCAAGAAATATCTGACTAATACGTTTTTGATTTTCTATGTGTCACAATTCTGCAACCTCTGCAAGAAATGTCTGCAGGCGTGCTGGTCGTCGTAAATTTTTTGATCATACTCGTATTCAAGGTGTAAAGGTAAAAATATTTTGGTTCTCAATGTTCAGTCGAAGACCAATATACCTACAAATTCTGTCATATAGATCTGATCTGAGGCCTACGTCACAGAAATCGTTTTCAGGTTTGGTAGACAGTTATCAATACTAACACTGACATATTCTATGTCAAAAAGACCTCTTTCTTTCTCTTCATCTTATTATTCCTCTCCTATTGGATGGACAGCATTAGGGCATTTCTTACTTTCAAGGCTACTGCTCTATGCGATGTGGTGTTGAAGCCGAACTACTCCACCAGATTCTTAAGTCAAGGATGTCTTCTCCGGTCGACACTTCTCTTTGCTGCAATCTTCCTTTGGACGATGCCCCAGGCATTA
Source organism: Ligdia adustata (assembly GCA_947049295.1). Classification (NCBI taxonomy): domain Eukaryota; kingdom Metazoa; phylum Arthropoda; class Insecta; order Lepidoptera; family Geometridae; genus Ligdia; species Ligdia adustata. The sequence continues at coordinate 8,967,427 of OX346238.1, forward strand.
TATATGGAGGATTTTAACGCAATGCAATTGACAACATTTCTTTTTTGCAAAATGATGGAAATTCGAAAACCATTTGGACATAATTTAATTAAGAGTTCATACTAAAAACATCAGATTTTTACAAAAAAAAACTGTTGAAAAAAAATCGCTTATTTATGTAAAGATCGTCAGATGCCACCAATAAAATATATTATTGTATCTGTCATCTGTGAACTAAGTATACCAAAACAAACAACAAGAATACAGATAATTAATGGCATCATTTTTTACGAGCTTTTGACGAGAATAACATTACACTGAAAATTTCTTATATTTTCAAAAATCTCTAGTAACGGAGTTAATTAATTCTGAATAAAATGGAGTTCGTTATTTTTCATTTGTCCATTATCGTAATAAAAATGGGCAGACAAAAAATTTAAATCTTGTCAATTGCAGTTCTGATACAATTCAAATATCAGAGTTGAGCTCCTGTTGTGTTGTGTAGAAATGGCATGGCTGCCTGCTAATTAAGTTAGCTGTACATACTATGCTAGGTATTATAGTTCATGACCTTTGAAAAGTCAAGGCTCTAGTGAAGTCAGGTTACAGTGACAAGTGTCAAGGACTTTGATATCGATCGAAGTCGGTCGAGGACTATGTGACGTCACCAGCACGTCCAACATTAATGTAGAAATATCGGTATTATGATGAGTTGATCCGCAAATAATGAATAAGGGATTGTAACATATTTTTCCGTTATGATGATTTTTTTTTAAATAAAGAAGTTATGTATTTTTATGTATGTATAAAATAGTTATTATATGACTTAGACTTGGTAGGATTCGTGTCTGCGATACGAGTAGGTATGCATGATTCTCGTAAACACACACCGTCCTGCCAATTGAGCTATTCAAATTAATCTCTAATATTCTCGCGATTGTTATATATTGACTTTGTTGATGTTTGTATTTAAAGCCTGAGGAGAAACAGTTAATTTCTGAAAACTTTAAAGCGTTCGCTTTTCTTTTTCTGAGTACCTATATGAAAGAGCGCTATTTTTGAACCTTTCATTATATCTATATACATGTGAATATAGATATAATTAATTGTAGTGTGTACAAATGTATCGTTCACAAAAATGTATCGTTCGTGACATTACTTAATAAAAATTCGCAATTACAAGTCATTGACTTCAGATTAAGATTTTACAGCCTATAACTTTGTCACACAGCTAGACATTCAGAATTCGCAAAAGCATAATACTCCTGGCTAGCTATAATTCAGACATGTCACTAGCTCTCTCACTGCCTGCTCCGAGTGTACGGAACCCGCGTGCTATCGCGAGGGAAGCCCCCGGGACGCCGTCGCTCCTGATTAATGTCTGCCCGGGGATCTCTAATTACGAGCCGGGGTGGAGGGGTATGTGTGGGCGACGGAAACCGCAAACCCACGCGTGCTCTTTTTCGTGAAACATTTAAAAAATACTCCCGTTTGGTTTGGTTTCTTGGTAATTAAAGTTTTTCGAACAAACTAAAGCAAGGTTCTGTGAAAACACAAAGACAATGATATGTATAGTTGATATAACTAAGATAACAATATTTCTTTGTAGTCGGGTTAAAATGTAATGAATAAAATAGTTTTTATATAAGTTTTCGAGAGGCACATACACTTCTAATTTAAGACGTTACTGGTTGCGCCTTTAAGCAGGTATCTTTGTGATATATCAATTTTGCCGTGTTCAATTTTATCTCTGCGACGTAGCCTCTGAATTAAATATCTTAATTTCTTTAAGCACCATACACTATTCACCCTACCCAAACAAATCCTACTGCCTACCAGTCCTTCCTACTTTCTACTAACATAATGAACATGATAGCTTGTAAGAATGTGTGGATGTATGATCGTTAGTTAAACTTTCACATAAAAACTACTTAATTGATTTTGATGAAATTTGGTTTGGAGATACGAGTAGCTTAGACCGTGGATTAACGCATAGGCTACTTTTGATCCTGTATTAACGCGGGCAACGCCGCAGGGCGCAACTACTATAACGTACAATCATAATATACAAAAAAACGTAGTCTTTAATTTAATGCCGGATTTTGAAAATGTTGCCACAAGTATTACAGATTCGTGTTTCCTTTCGCAAAGCTCAATGTTACATCGCAGTTGGTACAGCCAGGCAGCGCAGACACTGGAGGCTAGCTCTAGCTGCAACCCTCGGGGGCGCATCCGGCACCCTACTAGATACAGCGTTGGTACACTAACTAGTAGGATAGTAACTTGACCGAGCGAGGACATATAGAGGTCATTTGCACGTTTTTAGATTCTAATTTATTCTTAAAATTAATTTAGGCTTATAGCCTAAATTAAATTAAAGCTTCTGATGAAATAACCTTATTACAAATGGCTTGCGTTTTTAAGTGGAAAAAGGTAAAGCAATCCAATATTCATTTCAAAAATGCGCGATATACAGAATCTTTCCATTAATTAATTTAATCTCTCCACTCTGCTCGCATTATTTATGCACCGAGACTCTTCGAATGAAATTCATTGTTCAGTAAAAACTTTAAATTAATTTTGATCGAAAATAGCATAATACGAGTATACTTGGCTTCGTGTAAGTGTTAACGTAACGTAACGTAAGTTTAAAGTTGTAAGTCCACCAAGTGGACCTATCTTAAAACTAAAATTATTTTAGTAAAGAAAGAAATAACAACATGGAAGGATTCGTATCGAACAGATTCACAAAATACTGTTATTCCGTAAAACAATTAAACAAAGTTATCATCTAATAAAAGCATACTAATTATAAAATATATCTAATCTATTCAAACTATTTAAAGAGTTGGTAGCACCTTCATTGTACCCTGTCAATAAATATATATATATATACTCGTACTTTATCACGAATTTCACTTTTTATTCTAATTTGGTTGCATTTGTTTGACTGTACAGGTTTTCACGTGACGTCACATAACTACTACTATAATAACTTAAAAATCAATGACATTCGACACGTTTCTATAACCATATCCATTGGTATAAACTCTTATGTTTACCAACTTTGGTCTGCTATTCAGTAGCATTTGCCAAAACGTACTAAAATTTCAGTTCTATGCCAATATTAGACTTCATTTTTAGTGCTTCCATTTTCGACATTCGGCAAAACCACAATTTTAGTTCCATTTTCGGTTTCAGGTAATTGGATAGGTTAACCTAGTACAGAATATCGTGTTTTTGATGCAGTAGATTTGTGTAGAGTAGTACACAAATGTGATCATTATACTAGTAATTAATTATATAGTAATAATGGTCTATAGATAACCTTTCTGCTATATTTTTGTTGTTGTGGTTAGTTTCGGTTCATCGGATTCAGCGCAACTCTATTGTTAATAAAAAAGTACAGGTAAATGCAAAATATCAATAAATAACAGCACACTCTGAAAGTTCGTTTATACATATATACATCTACAGATTATTTTTCTTAAGGTTTTGTAAACATCTGAGGCTGAAAATGAAACGTGGAATAATCCGGGTCCGTACTGATTGCTAAAATCCGTCATAATTCGGATTTGTAGCATATTAACGTGCCGATACTGTTTTACGAGGTTAATATGAATTTGAAGCCCCCGGCGATAGTTAGCGGCGGAATGTTTAGCTAATTTATGATTGGCAAACAACCGAAATAGTTAATAGGCAATCGGATTTAGTTGTTTGTACCTTATTAATGGCTCGTATTGGAAATTAATTTGTTTTACTGTAGTTACACCATTTTATTACTCTGTAGACCAAAAATTTTAATGTGGAATTGAAAGAATTGCTGACATTCAGAAGAACACACATATTTTATGTAATTATATATCGTATAACACATTGGTAACAGGCGTGTTCTTGAATCGCAGCACGTGATGTGACGTGCCTATATCTCGGGCCTTTCAAGTCGAGATTGAATCGGTTTCTTATAGTCAAGCGTGTTATCATAGGACGCATCGTCGTTTTACATCAGGCGAGATAAGTTCCAACCACTGATATTAAGAGACTAAAATTTTTAACCTGTTTCCTGTAAAAAAACGTGTTATCTCTCTCGTCAGAGTTTTAATATTATATTAATATATATTCATTTTTTAAATACGTCTGTAGGTAAGCGTTATATTTGAAGAACTTCGTCACGTCGATCGTGCAAACTTGTTGTCAAATGCCTAGCTGTATAGGATAAAAAAAGTAATATATTACATTTACTAATATATTTCTTCCTAGACCTTTAAACATTTACTGCGTTACATCGCTACGGTTCTTTAACAAAACCTATGTTCGTACAAACGCTCAATCTTTTCGACTATCACTTCACTTCTATATATAGCAGGTTATTTATAAAAACTACTTTCCCTTTTGACATATTTATTAAACTAACATGAGCCGCGCGCCGCTCCGTGTATTAGGAGGATCAGTTATTTTGTAAAGATTTTGTGACTCTACTTAGGATGTAAAATAGTGAATGGAAAAGCGATCTGAAACAGTTACTCTCCTTTAACTTGCCTGTAAACTTAGTAAGAAAGAAACAGCTAACTTTTAAAATTGTTGAGTCTTTGTATCAAAATTGTGTACATACAATATAAAATTTGTCTTAAAATTTATTTCAAAAATAAATAATTACGAATAAATAATTAAATCAAAAGTGTCAAATACAAAATGCGGTGTTGTCTATGTGTTACGAACAAAAATAAAATACTAATATGTACTATTTTTCAAAATGTGATTTGATTTGATTTATGAGTATTATTAAATCCAACTTTATTAAACCTCTCCGTATTATAATTCTTCCCATTTTGTAGCACTATCAAATCCCAGTGTGTATTTTCGACAGGTTTTATGGAAAATGTGCCTTCTGACATATAATTGTATTTTGGTAAATGTCGACGAAATGTAGGCGAACCTTAATTATCATATTATATTTTTATTATATGTTAACTTCAGAGCCCTTATTCGCTACGAACATTAACATGTTACGCGGCCACGTTATTTTAAGCGCATAGAACTCGTGTAGGACGGTATTCGCTAGGCCATGTCTAATTTATATCATACGGTGGCACGGAAAGCTCTCGTTTTGCATCATCAGAATAACGTATTCCGTCAAATAACGTTAAACACGTCACGTGTCAAGGAGTCTCGTTATTCGTTATAGAATAAGGGCCTTGATCTTATCTAATTGATGATTTTGGTATAATTAATCTGAAATATACTTATGCATTATTCGCATTTTTTTTTTGTCGTTATTAATATTATTTTACAAGATACGTACCAAACCGTAACATTAACCCAGAGCTCAAACATTACGACCGAAATTATGTTTTAGAGTAACTAAATAAACACTAAAATGTTTAATACAATGTCCTGGCAATGAAAGTAACCCTCAGTTTCGTGTCCACCTGTACATTTTACTTCAAACACAGTCGTAAGAATTTAATGACAAACTCGACGGCTGATTCTACTCTGAGCTATAACGTCTTAATGGCGATTCTGATTGTTTTATAAGAGCATTCGTCTTGCTTTACGATCGCAATCAAATTCCCGGAATGAGGTTTAAAACTCCCTCATTATTTTTCGGAAGCACTGGCTTCAATTTCGAAGTGGGAATACCGTAATGGTGGGGTAAGGAAATCCCATTTTCCCTCATTTATCTTAACTTAATCTAAATAAGTAAGTTGAGGAGATAGATTGGTCAATTTTAACTACAATGGAGCTTGGGGATGACCGAGTGGTGGTTAGAGAGGGGTAGGGGACTAGGGACGGACAACTACTGGCCTTATTGTGGTTAGGATCGGATGAAACTGGGTCAGATAAACCTAATGACATATCATTTGACTGTAGTGAAAAAATATTATTGCTGAATTAGCGAATCGTTTAATTGATGTTAAATTTTATACTTGGTAGTATAATACGAGTAATAACATGTTTAAACATTGTCTTTGATTCAGCAGACGACTCTACATATTTACAGATATTTTAATATCCTAACGAGCACACAGATATTGGTAACATATGGAACCTCTGACGTGTGATCCCTCTAAGGATAAAAAACCATTAAGAAGTAATTGAGTAACACACATAAAAACGGTCTAATTGCGAACCTCCTAATTTTTTTGAAATTTACTAATATAATTTTCATGATAACACGCAGCAATTAAAAGATATTTATTTAGTTTCAGGTAATTATTACAATCGAGGAACTTCGTCCAAACATTGTACCGGAACTAGCGCCTATGTAAACGAGCACCGAACCAATATCCGCCAATCAGGTACAGTGATTAAGATAAGCGGATGGCAGGCTTTGTTTCGCAATGGCTGACGGGGTAATGGCTTAAAGTTAGTTATAAAGCTGCAGAGTTGGTTAATTAAGCGAAATAATGACGCTGTGTTTGTTTAATGGATAAACAAGTTCGGAACTGTCCGCCTAGATAGCGTTATTGGGATGTTTGCGGTCATGTCGGCTACTAGATGCTAAGCTGTTAGTGATTCTGTCATTAATGTTGTCGATATTGGAAACTGGCAGGTTTAGTTATAATACTTTGGTTATTTATAAAACTAGTTCAACTTGGTTATATAATTAGGTAATCGTTGCTGTACTCAAGTCGAGAACTTTTTCTTAATAATTTTACTTTTCAAGAACACCTCTTTAATTAGTAACCATTACAAAACTTTTCGAAAAGAAATTGAGTAATAATTACACAACAAGCTTACATATGAATATGTTACTCCTACCACGTCTCTGAATGTCGATCCTGCGTTCCTGTTTGATATTGGAATAACATCGAACTTAGCCCAAGCAGAAAATCCTCCACTAAGATTAAAATTATAAAAAGTTTTGTTTTTATATCAGAAATTTTGTAAGTTTATTACATAAGATGTTTATATAAAGGGTTCAGAGGCACTGCTTTATTCTCCAAACATAGTAGCTCACTTAATGTCCTCGCATACCAACTACAATGCGCTAAATATTTTCCTCTACCCTCAAAGCCATATATCAAACTGCAGTACACTGCCACAGACTACAGAATTGGATACCGTTGAAGCACCCAGCGCACTTGTGTTCTGCATTCCGATATATGCAGCTTGCACATGCTGTGTCGTCTAAATCGCATTTGTCTTGAGGAATGGTCGACTTATTTGAATTCGAGACCTGCTCGCTGTAATGTGACGTGTTCCGTTTCCCTGTGGGCTTCTGGAATATTCTATAACTATACTACTTGATACTAGTAATGTTTTACTGACAGTGCAAATTTATCCCAAAAATATACATAAAACCTTTTGGTTTTGTGGTATTCGGCTCGTGTTGTCTTTTGGGAATTTGTATATTAATATTGGCGCCCAACGTGTCACTTATTTTGATTCTTGATCGAAATCAAGAAAATTATATATGGTACATACTTAAGCGTAAAGAAAAGAAACAGCACATGCCTTAATAGGAGTGAACTATTCAATTTTACTGTACTGACGGTACACAATACATTTTAACCGAAAATTCTTTTGATCGTGATTGATTTTTAACTTAAAACCATATAAATTCGTTAGATTTGATCCAAATTGTCGCCAATATAGAACATATCAATTCGAGTGCTACAATAGACAAATGCTGGAATTTTGTCTCAGATAATTACGACAGTAACCAATTTATTTCAGTAGTAAGGTTTATAGCTTTGAGTAACAAATCACATTCATTCACTTTTTCACGTGATAGACGAAGCATCAGAAATGACGCTTAGTTAATCATTTTTTTGAATTTGACTGGCCTCACAGCGCAGTGGTTAGTACCCCTGACTTCGGCGCTGTAGGTCGTGGGTTCGATTCCCACTCTGGACAAACATTTGTGTGATGAACTCGGGTGTTTGTTCTGTGTCTGGGTGTTCATTATGTATAATAAGTATGTATTTAAAAATAGTATATGTAGTATATATCAACCATCTGGTTCCCATAGTACAAGCTCTGCTTAGTTTGGGGCTAGATGGCGCTGTGTGAATAATGTCCGCCAATATTTATTTATTTTATTATTTTCATGAACCTAGGCTGAGTTGCTCATCCTTGTGTTAGCATTATTGAACAGGGTCTACAATGTATCATGTCTTCCGATTTACAAATAGTAGCGTTACATGATAATATTGAAAATAATAGTTTATGCTTTCTAAGTCACCTATCAATTTCCCGGAGATTACCGTTATTAGCTAAACATGTCGCCTGTCTCACTCTGTTCTGTAAAGATTGTATTGCCTTCTTGTTCTCGCAGTGATCATTCACTCAGAACGTAACAAGTTGTAATTATGAAGATTATGTTACTTGTTTTGTTTATGTTTGGTTCTTATATTGATTTTTGTTATCACAAGGTTTCCTGGTTTATATTGAGACAAGAAATTCGCAAGAATTGCTTTAATAGAATAATAACATTTATAAAGAGAGCCTTTCGCTTCAGACAATACATTGTTTTTCTGAGGGTAGCCAAGTAGTTCATCTTATTGCTATTTCAAAGAATGTAAGTATTGATATTGATAGCACTCCTAGTACTGATTTGATCATATTCATTAAACCTTTATTTATTTATTTTACCCGAGAGGCTGAAATGAATAAAATGAGTCTTGCTTAAATTGAGTGCAAGGCCTTTCATATTAAACCAGCTGAACAGTTGTGAAGCAGCCCCGTTCAGTCTCTGCTCCAGCAGGTCCACCGTCGGTGCCGTGACTACTGCAACTACGTCGTCAGCATACATCAGGACCTCCGCGTCCGTTACGGCACCAGGCAGATCATTGAAAAGCAGAGAGAACAGGATGTTTGATACTGCTGAGCCTTGAGCCACGCCCATTTCTGACTTCAGCGGATCAGACCTGTGCTCCCCTCCGCCACCTAATTACCATAGAGTTTGGTTCCGATTTGGTTTTCGGTGCTGAGCCTTTATTATAATAAATAGCCCCAGGATATCGACTTGAAACGTATGTTTTCTACTATTTATGTCTATGTTGATCAATTGTAGATCACCTGTGTTCGGTTCTGGTGGCATCAGATCCAGTACATGCCAAATACTCATCTCACGCATCGATCAAGTCTTTTTTATCACTACCCTTTCATTCCATCATATTAATAACTGTCCATCCATCAAGTCGCCAAAAAACCACCGAAACAGTGTAAACGATGGCTCTCGAACGAATGGCGTCGATCTATCAAATAGTTCGCGAGCGGAAGTGCGGCTGCGGCCATCACGGCGGCCATTAGCGCGCCACTTCCGGTACCGAACGCTTCCGTCGGAGACCGGACATTGCCGACGAGGGGTTTAATGAGGTGATGTTGAGTCAAGGGTTACATTATTGTACTTGTAGTTCATTTACTATTATTTTTAATGACTTTTCAAATATTGTTTGTTTTTTTAATGTTTGTTACCTGATATCTCGGAGACGACATGTCAAGTGATCCCATTTCAATTATATCAAAGTCGGTCTAGAGGTTTAAACCTATGGGGGGGGGGGGGGGGGGCTGCCAAAATCGAAGTCGATTATCACATCTTTTTTGCTAATATTTATAATTTAAGTAATTTCTATACTCTAATATAGTAGTAAGAAAACTCATTTTTTAAGTTCTTTATGTATTCTGACATACATAAAGTACATTTAAGTTTTCATTGGGTTGTTATTAAACAAGTAGATAACTAAGGTACTCAACAATCTGTACTTCAACAAACTTCACCATTACACTGTAATGTTTTATTCCTGAGAGTGAAATCACTGAAACCAGAAGTTTTCCCGCAAACTTGCCGTCCTATTGTTATCTTCATTAATATTTCATGAACTGTGCTCATTTTACAAGCTTCGTGTGTACTTACCAAACATGTTTACATACATACATGTAGGCGTACAGTTACGAGCCATTTTAATAGCACATATGAGAACGAGTAACAAATAAGCACATAAACGCACTCAAGGTCATATTACTAAACGTGTCTCAACTTTAAGCGTCTTTTGTTTTGTTTTATCCGATGGAGAACGTCACACGTCAAAACAAGACAAAATAGGTTCAATATTAATACCTCCATGCGCGTTCTTGTATTAAGAGGTAGTCCAGCTCGTAAGTCATGTACGTAAATTCGAAAGTTCTTGCAGGAAATTAATGCAAGTGAGTTCGCAACATTCGTGTTGCTGTTATAATTATAGAATTAGTTGAAGAACTACGAGTATGTCTCTCTTATCGTACCATGCCGTCTCTACACCATAATTAAAAGTCGCATTAGCCGGACGTAACAATGAATGAATGAATTATTTCTTACAAATGCACAACACGTGATATGAGTGCATACATAAATTGTTGTTAAAAATAATTTACTCATTTACTTAGTTATTATTTGTATTTCTTAAAAAAACATTTAGTATTTTAGCCGTAAAAAACCTCACAGAGGTTTGTCTTAGTGTACTCGTATATTCGATCTTTATATATATATACAAAGATCGAATATAAAAATTAATTCCGTAGGCAATTTGTATGGTGTTTGTTACAATTCAGACCCAACTCAGCAAATACACTAAATCTTAAGTACTTTTTTTTTTCAAAATGTGTTGTAGGTCATGATGCAGATGGTAGACATTCCTGATAATATGTATCTCATCGTTGACAGGTCTAATGGCTTCTTAATTTGTTCCTCCGCATTGTATATGCGATGCCGACGTGCCAATTAATATGTCATCCATTATAATCTATTTACTTAGTAGTAGTAGCTGTAACACTTTTAGTGTTACGCAATGTCTGTGGTTTATCACCGCTCTCTGATTTAGACAAGAGTTTATTACTCATTAACTATGTACATGAAAACTGAATAGATTAATTAATGCAAAGGAAGACCTGTCGTACTGAGTAACGCTATCGTGTTATCGTCTCGATATGTTAGACTCTAGCAAATTTTGTCGCTGAAGTGTAAGAATTCGTTCGCATCTTTTTTGTCGATAATTTCTTCATAAAATGTAACCTTTTAAACTTAGTTCGAGTATGACAAAGTTCATGCAGAACGCAGTTCAAAAGGACAGCACATCTGATGATTGCAAACTCTTTTAATAAATGTTTTATAAATTATATTAATGACCATATTCTACTTCGTGTTTTTAAAAAAATTACAATTCTTTTATGGTAACAAAAAATGCTTCATTTGACAGTAAATAAACTCAAGTCGACTTCACAATCTAGTGCTCTATCGCATTTAACTGGTAAATTTCTTAAGAGGCGCAGTTAAAAGTTATAAAATTTCTTGCAAAAAGTAGCAATTTATCGTTCAATTTAGGTCCTACAATGTAGCCTTATGCTGTTAAGAGTGAAAAAACAGAAAAAGGCCATGCCCTGGTTTTAAATTACATAATATGTTTCAGTAAACATATCTCCGACAATAAAAACCTAATTCATCAGTTACGTCGGTCAGACACGCGCGGAAAGTGTCCGAACGTCCTCAGAACAATGGGCCGCCACTATTTATACTTCATAGCTGTCAAAAGTGACAGCTGTCAGTGTAACGTGACAGATAATTCGGGCTACACTCCGCGCGATTGGCGTGACATAGGACAGCGTTGTTTTTGTCATAAAATGGATAGCTTGTGATGTGCTATAGTTTGTTTAAAATGTGGTTAATAATGAAATATAATGATTTATGTAATATTATATATTAGCTGTATATTTTCAACGATGTAATTTTTTTACAATAAAAAAATTAACAATTCTATAATAATCATTAATATTATTTATTTTATATTAATGATTTTGCCCACTTTACAAATTTGGAAGAAGTTCTCATTTCGCCCTTTATTTTTGATGTGTGTGATTTCTTAGTAAATCTTGGACTGGACTTGGCTATAAGTTCTCCGCAAATGTAGTCATGTATATAATTATTGTCAAAATCAGTTGTGTATTTTGGTTTTTAAATAAAAATAACTGAAATATTTGTATTGTATTGTTTTTATTATAATTTCTATATATTTCAGTCACTTCCCTTGCATTTTTTTCCGGTTTTTTCGTTCCAAAACTTATCTGTCTCTATACATCAGTAAAATACTAAGTCTTAACTAGGCGCTATACGCAAGAAATGAACTTATATATATTAGATTTGTAGGGTGTATTCATTATATGGTGTACACCTCGTACTAGAAAGGTAAATTTGGAAATTCAACCCCCAAAGGGGTCTAATGGAATTTCAGAGAATGAAGCACACAGTTATTTTAAGAAGCTTGTTTTGAACGCCGCGGGTGAGACTTTTGGTTCTTAATTAACTAAATTGCGTACAAAATAATTTTAAATATACAGTTTTAGAAATTAGTCTTCGGAATCAATCCTTGATACATTTTTTTTATCGACGGTTTATTTTTAACTGATTTTCGTTAAATTGGGTCAAATATAAATCACTTGTACTTGGCACAGTGAAAGCCGTGGTAGAGCAAGCTGTTATATTTATAGTGATTCTAAATAATTCATAGTCTGAAGGCTACGATCGACCCGACAGCGACGGCAGGCTGTCTTCCAACACCTACTTGTATACTATGCCAGAGCATATACTTAATGGCTTAGCACAAATCTATCTTTATAAACGATTATAAAAGAGTAAGTCCTGGCTAACTGTTACTTTTTTTTTATTATTAATCATAGGCAGGATAGAAGAAACCGATTAACTCGCAATTTGAAAAGACATATTTGTTTGGGGAGAGCGAAAAACGTACGTTGTCCTTTTAGTGATGCACAGGGAAGACCAAACTTTTTTCAGTACAGCAAACTTACAGGAATGCAGAAAAATATGAAAAATAATTTTCAATCAATACACGAAAATGGTAAATGAATCAGTATTTTGCGTCAACGTACGTTTCTCGCTCTCCATTTGAAATAAACTGTACATAAATAAGTCAAACAATGTAGAAACATATTTTGGATAATGTGTTGTGTATTGTAGCGTATTACAGCAAATGTTCGTTATCGAGTGAAGTCATGTGTGAACACTAGGCTCGTACGTGGCCAGCCGCCGTATAGGGTTATTAGTTAGGGATGTACTAAGCCGAAAGGGGGTCGGAACGGAGACCCGATTCGGGCAGATCAAACTTATTAAACTAACCTAATTTTACAGTACTTTTTATAAATTTCTCCTCTCTTTTTGTTTCCATAAGTGAGAAAACGATGGATATAATTTTAACAACTCTTAAAGTCCGAATTGGGGTCACTGTATTCAACTTGGTTAACTCTCATAATGGCAACATCATGAATTCAATTAAATAAGTGTTTCATACATTATAACGATGACTAATATACTTTTTAACTAACGGTAAATAGAGAGTTGTCAATTTGACTGTATTTTTATGTGCTATTTTCCGGTCAGTTTTGGACCGATTTTGAGTGCTCATATTTTGGTTTATCAAAATCGTTTTAGTGGCTAGTTTTTAAATCAACTGAAACAATGGTCAATACGCCGAATTAAAGTCTTCGGCATCTCAGTATACCTCTAACCGAAAACTCAGTATTGATATATGTAGTTTCGATATATCTATTCGTTCGTCCTATCTCTGTCCTGAGTATTCGAGTCGAAAGGACAATATGGCTCGATACACATCGCTAACCAATTATAGTAAAGGACACACTCAAATATAATATTGTCTCGCTTATTTGTTGTATCAAAACTAACATTTGAACAGATTACAAAAGAATGAGGAGTTATCTTAATTCGTACGAATATAATATTTTGAATATTTTTACCTGACTGTTACAATAAGTGTATGTATGTGTGTTACTTCTTTATATTTCTTTGGTAAGCCCTAGAACCGACTACCTATAGTTAATATTTTAAAAAAACTTTTACCTATTATCTACTTTCATATAAAAAATGCCAGCAAATAACAGCTTAAAGTGTATAATAGAATGTTACACTTGACAAAAGCAACTATTTCTCTCTGTCAGTTAGTTTGTAACATTTTTCAAAACATAACAGTTATTTATTGTGTTGGGAAAATTACATGTCAACGAGAAAAATGCAGGTTGTGAGTACACAGTAGGTTTTAACAGAACGTGTTAACTTTGAGGGGTTCGCTACGTCAAAGCTAAATTAGTATTAAAGAATTCAGAAAATTTTAAGAATGCACTAAGTTTGGGGATACTACAAAAATATACAATAGCTAAAAAGTCTAGTTTACAGAAACGTGTTTAGGTATTTTGTGATAGATCTTTGTCGTGTTTCAGTAGACGCGACTCTTGAGTAATACAAGTTAATTTATCAATGCACTGTAAATTCGGCTTCGTTCCTAATGTTTAATTATTCATAACTTTGTACCCAGTTCTTAACTTCGGAATCTTTTAAGTGGCAAAGAAATTCCTTTCAAATTCGCCCAAAATCTTACTTGTTAAGGTCAAACTAAAAATCGTAAATTTCAATTTACTTTAACGTATTCTATACACATTTTGTTTCTTCTTGTAATTTGTTAAGAAACTGCTTTCGTAGAAAAATGTCAGGAGCATACAATAAGCTTAAGACTTATATTAAAAGGGTGTCTTATGTCACATACATTATAATTGGCAAACAATATAAAATAATTTAGAATAATATGATTATAATACTACATTTTGTAAGAATTGTTCTGTTCCCTTGTAATATTTTTTTTATATTAATCAATAAAGAATTAACTTATCTATCTATCTGATAATTATCTATAAATTTAGATAAAAAATTCAATTACGCATGTATTACTAAGTAATTTAAATCAGGATTTATTGTAAGTTTTTACTAGAATTACTCGTAATAGCATTATAGTTTCTAAACGTAGGCTCTACTGATAAGCTTGAAGGTAACTGTTTGTTAATCTGCGGATAAGTGCCGGGTTTATGTAGGAAGCTGGACAAATGGACATGATTTGTGCGCTAATGTAGCGGCTTAGCTAACTTAGCTTAAGTTATAGTTATGGCTGCTGAGGGTGAATTATCTAAGTAATTTGAATTGTAAATTTCAAAACTATGTTTGACAACAACTAACTTGGGTTGCTGTTTAATATACTCGCTTGAAGGGACGGATCCGGGTTCGATCCGCGGCTGGGGCAGGTCTTCGAGCAATTATTTTTCTCGGGTCTGGATGTGCAAGACTCAGGATAAATCGTAGGGTTAGGGAACTTTTTATTTTAACGATTGGTATTGAGAAGACGGTGAGTGTCAAATAGTTTTTATTATCATCCCCTTCTTCTGAAGGATATATAGCTTTTAATTGTTGTGGTTTTGAAATGAACCAAGCTGGAAACGCACAAGCTGGCGGGTTGCTTAAAGCCTAGACTTTAATAAGTAACCATAGTAAAAATCAACGTTATAAAATATTCGCGGGAGCCGCATTGCGAGGTTTACGCCTTGCTACCTTGTGTCCTAGGAATACCTACTAGGGTTTAGATGCTTAGCAAGCCAAACGCCTACCTGTGCGTTTCCAGCCTTCATAATCGTACTGACATTGTTTAGGGCCGCATGTGTGATCAGCGAACGAATCTATCTAAAACATTCGTTCGCAAAAATATAACTAATACTAATAAAAAGCTCGCCCCTATCCAATCACTCCGACCAATCAACTAAGTCTGAGATTTCTAAATTACTATCTGACAGTCTCGAAATTACGAAAGAGCTGTTCCAAAAATGTGATCTCATTTCTAGTTAAATATTTATTTTCTGTTATTCAATTTGTATCTCGATACTTTATTTAGGGTTGAATCTTCTAAAGTTATAGGTTTTGTAATTGTTTGCTGTAAAACTTTTATTTTATAGACGTATATCTGTGAATGTATACATTCAACAACTGTGTTATAAAGACAGTGGTATCCTAGTCGGTGAACTCTTTGCCTTTCAAGACAGAGGTAATCGGTCCAATCCCAGAACAGTCTCAAGTCATGCACCTATGAGATTTTAGCTCATGAACAATGCTGTTGGATTTAAATATGTACCAATAATTACAACTATCACTGACCTTTGAAATTAAGTGAACTCTTCAACCCTCGACGCTGGACGCTGCGCGCTCTACTGAACTATTCACCACCGTTGCGCTGAGACCCGTGCCCGGCACTGGAACGTATATAGGTTTAACTTTATAGGTAAGTATATACCTATGTATGTACCTCGAGGAGGTTTTATATCCATCCTCCTTCGAACAGATTGCTCGAGACTCCTAAAACGAGCGTGTAAAAGAATTGTAAAGGAACCTGAACTAAATAAATTATGCGAATGCGACAATTAATTCTTGCAACTGATTTAGGAGTCTTATTTTGAGAGAGAAGTTGAAGTTACAGTCAAAATGGGTTTAATTATTGTGTTAACTATGTAAGCAACAAATAAGTTCTCCCTTAAGAAGGGGGTGTAGGGCATAGTATTGACAAGTTTCGGATACAAAAATTATATGAAACACAGGTTTTTTCTTGAATTCTTATGCGTAATTTGAGCAACCGGAATAGTAATTATTATACCATACGTTTTTTTATTTGTCTTCTACGATCAATACCAACAAAAACACTACATTTTCCACGCGAATTCTTCAGTGATTTCCAACTCAATGCATACCAAATATTTCATTCAGAGTTCAGTAAACGGAATAAAAGCCTCTCTACATTAGGTATGTCAATTTCCCACGTTATTTATTTGAAAGCAATTCCGTAAAGTTTGAAGAAAAAATGTTATTTTGTCGCTTCACAAAGCGTAGTTACGATGTATCGATTTGTACATTATTGCTCTCACGGAACACAGCGCTAGGTGACTTGGCAAATTAGTTCGCTCGATCGCAGACGCAGCTGAGTTTCGACTGCGGCGTTTTACTTCTGGTAACGTAGATGACGTAATAAGAATAAAAATCTAAATTTTTTTTTGCTTGTGTTTCTATATTACTTAGTGCTTCGAATGCTGTCTGTCGTAATAATTTTCTTTTGCTATCGCATAAGTATTTTTTCCGGCTGCGAAAGAAGAAGGTTTATGTTTTTCAAGTGTATGAATGGATGCACGTATATATGCATGTATATTTGTTTGGCACGCCCTTGAGCCTAAACGGCTTGTCTTGTCGTATTTTTATGTGAGTGGTGTCAATAGTCGTCTTAGTCGTGAGAGTGACACTGAGTACATCTAATAAAAAAATAAATAAAGATGATACAAAGGTTTCAAGTAAACTACTTGCATAAAAATACAACGAGCCGTTTAGGCTCTAGGGCGTGCCAAAGAAATATACATACATACACTCGAAAAACATAACCGTCCTTCATTCGCAGTCGGGTAATAAGCTATAAAAGAAGAGTGTTTATTACAACACGTTGACTTTGATCGTCTTCGCTAGCTTTCTAACGATATCGGAGCCTTCAAAGAATTTCTGAATTAATCGCTCGTTGAAGGGTTATTTTTTGAGGCATGAACATTCTTTGATCATCATTGATTGATATTTTGTTGAAAAATCAGACAGGGTTATTCAATAACGACGGAAAAATTAGAAGTTTTTGTTTTAAGGGTTGAGTTACTTTAAGCTCGTTATGATAAAATGACATCATTATGACAAACAAATATTTTTAAAATCAAGGTTTTTAGGTCGCCCCATCCCCGTGATTTATTTTTGCGTAAAAATGTACGTACTACGTATATACATACGTTTTATTCTTTATTAGTATTTTTTTTTGCTTAGTTGTTCGATACTTTCAATAGGGACCCTTTGTCTACTATATACCATCAATATACATATAAGTTTTTATCTGCTTTTTTCCTTTTCACAGACTAAAATATTTTTCCTGTATTTAAAAACGTGGAAACGCCGAGGGATTTATGTACTGAGAGACATACTTGTACATATAAATACTCGTACTATGTACTATTACATACTGCTCTGTGAATGAACCACTCAAATTTAAAAGCCGTTGAATAGCAATCGTTCAATTTTAAATTCCATTTTGCTTGATATCACGATCGTTGTGGTGTTTTCGAATTTAATTGATATATTCGTAGTAGGTATAATAACCTAAATGACTATTACTTGTGTATAAAGTGGACATTTCTAGGTTTTCGCTACGGGTTACAACTCTAAATCTTTCTATCCTAGTGCAGAATAGAAATAACTGTAAAGAATATTTTTTATTTGGAAAAATACTTTATTAAAACACAAAAGCAAAAGAAAAAAAACATTCACAGTTATAAAAACGAATCTAATAATAAACCCCCAGTAGAAGGGAAAGTTTCCAGAATGCTCGCAGCATTGCCAATGCTGATTTATGACCAAAATCAGAGCCAGCATTCTGGTTACATGTCGCTTCCACTAGACGTTTTGATATAAAGTGAACTTCGTGTGAGAACCTGTCTGTTTGAGATGGTAGGAGGCCCGTTCTCAGTAATAGCTATGGGTTGTATGTAACGTATGCATTATTAAATATATATTTATACTACATAGCTAAGCATTTGACCACAAGTTCGCTCGACCACAGAAGTCAGCGATACTGTAGCCTAGATGGAGCATGCCTAGTCTGCAATACACTGGCTCTCAAGGAAGGCTGCCGGATCACACTGTTAGGCTGAAGGCAATGCTACTTTTATGTATGTTTTTTTCAGCCTTTTTATATTTCTTTTTTTAAAACATTAAAGTATTAGATGTAGTTTGTAAGGCGTGACAAAGTTTAATGCCGTCTAAAAAGTTAGCTCCTAACTAACTTGTTAGCAAGTATAAGTATCTGTAAGGGATAAAACTTTTTTAAATTAAATTAACACACTACAAAGTTCGTCTGTTTTGTATAATAATTTATTCACTGGCGCGTAATCATGTTCTCATGATTAAATAATTTCTACGCGTAAAAGAGGCCTATGCGAGTATAGCGCTATGTAGTACAGAAGTACTACTAGGCCTCTTACAAGGGCCACCTGGGATGATGAATTGGATTGATATTAAGATACAATTAGCAGTCACAGGCGACGTTTTTTTAATACAAATAACTTTCAAACTTTGAACCTCCAACCACCAAATTCCTGGTTCAGCTGTTTAGGCTCTACATTGATCCTTAGCAAATCTCGGTCAGTTACCTAGGGCTTAAAATATAGAAAGATACACTTTTAAAATTTTGGTTAAAAATAAGAATTTTATTCATCCCCGTGTAATTTTAATAAGTGTACATAAAACGAATTTCATATTTTTCGTTTCATTCTTATATCCAAGTACAATTTCCTTAGTAAACTAACATAACGAACTTTACTAACATTTTCCAGCTAAATACGTTCTATCAAAAGAAAATCTCATTAAAACTTAATTGGAGCGGAAACAAACCTGTCCGACGAGCGGCGCAGTTACAGAACTTAAATCCAGCGAGTAGAGCGAGTGGCTGGATCCAGCGACTCGCCGGATTAAACCGTCCGACACGTCCAGACATATTGTAAGTCCAGCTACTAAGCTCGTGTGGAGCTGTCGCGCTTTCAAGACAGAAATCCGACGTGCCAGCTATTTAGGGAACGGGTAGAATTCTTTTTTCCGGGAATATCCCTGCGAAAACAACTGCGATGATATCTGGGGGTCCAAATGGTCTGTGCTTGAACATGTATCGAAGCTAAATTCATTTGTCTTATGTAACGAAAAAAACTTATTTCCTATTTAAATATAAGAGCAAGATTATATTACAATTACTTCATATGTCCACCAGCGTGTATTGTTTAAGTAAATTTATTAATAGATTATATCTGTATACATTAGATTTACTAGCTGGGCTCCACGGATTTCTATTTTTATAGCATATGTTATTGAGCAATAATGTAGCTTACTAATAACAAAAGAATTGTTAGAGAAAACGGGTTTTCACGCGTACCTGACTGTTGGAAAGGTCCAATTAAATCGAAATTATAGTTGTTACAACGAAACTAACACAGTTTCTTCTTGTTGTTTGATGGGTATAGTGACACTCCTAACCCAATACCTGCTAAACTTATATGTTCCACGTTGAGTAATCAAAAACTTAACAATGTTTTGACCTTAAATCATTTATGATATCTTCGTCAGAAGTCTTCTGAAGGTCAGACTTCAGACGACTTCTGACGAAGATTTCAGGTTGATTTACCAAAATCTTAAGGTATAGTGATAACTTGAACTGATATTTAAGCTCTTTATAATTTTATATTCAAGCGGAACGTTGCTAAACATCGGTGATCAACTGCAAAGCCACGCTAGCGTTTTATGAGTGTTTTTCTTATTTCATTCAAAATGAATCCCACGTTGGGCGCCAATGAAACTAAATAAGGTATGCAAAATAGGTATTTTTCCGTTCTACGTCGATGAAAAAAAGGAAACGCATGATCGGGGTTGGGCCCTTGTAATAAGGAGGACATTTTTTTCTTTGGGAAAATACTCCAGTATTGCCTTTTCAACAACAGAGGCTCGTATTGGGAAATGGTAAAATAGGTGCACATGACCAAATAATATTCCTATGCGTGTAATATACATGTTTGACCAAAATTCGCTATATTGTTTATCTACGATGTTGCAGTTTGATATAATATATGTAAGTATATTTTTCAATACATTTAACTCTATGTTAAACATTCTTGGTCTCAAAAGACTGATTCTGAAGAAAGGACGCAAACCCTGTATTCTCGTGCTCATTTATTTTGGCAAATGAATGGCCGATAGCGCGTGTGAAATTAAATTAAACCTTGTTAATTTGGGAACCCAAAAATGCAACAACATTTTGAATTTTATGAGTCCTATTCAGCATAATTTACAGTGAAAAGTGAACACCTCAGCACTGAGCTTCCATTCAAAAAGCATTCACCAATTTACTCCCTGGTTTTCGACTCGAGAATAAATACTCTTTTTTTATTTAGCAAAACAGAGGGTTGGAAATTCAAATATTCGTATATTAAGATCGAAATTCCTAAAAAGTTGCTTAAAATGCAAAATGCCGAAGATGTTAAACGATTACAAGGCAAAATGTCATAGTGGTTAATGGAAATTGTGTCGCCGTACCCTCTTCACAGTAACACATTCAACTCGGAAGGTAGGTACATATATCTGTACTAATATTATAAAGAGGAAAGATTTGTATTTTTGTATTTTTGTATTTTTGTATGTAACGAATAAACTCAAAAACTACTGAACCGATTTCAAAAATTTTTTCGCCGTTAGAAAGCTACATTATCCAGGAGTAACATAGGCTATATTTAATAATAGAAAAAATTAGAGATCCTTACAAATTTCCACTAAAACCAATCCAAGGTGTAATTTTTTTTGCCATAAAATGCCTTTCATCGCATACGCTGCGGTAAGTATTGATGATAGAACAAAAAAATGTTCTACAATATTATAGAGCATATCAATATCTACAAAAAAGTTCGCGATAGCATATGTCCAACTATTAAAGTTATGTCACTATAACTACTTTTATACATTTTAAAAGTTGATAGAAATGCCGATCAAACTCAGACCAATTTATCTATACCTTCGTATTAATTCTTATCAAAATAAACTGTTTCGTATTCAAGTCTGTTTCAATACCTGTTAATAACTATTTGAATTATTAAAATCGGATGTACCATTCAAAAGATATTACGAAATTAAAAAATAACAAGTCATATCTAAAAAAGTGATAACCACTTCCATTCGACTCGCTAAACTTACGTTACCTATAATGGCCTCTTAGGAAATTAAAAGTTATCTTCAGAAAGATTTGTATACTGGGCTGATTTCAAAAATTCTTTAGGTGGTGGAAAGCTTCATTGTCACTCAGTAACATACAACATTATATTTAACATTAGAGATCCCTACTAAAACAAACTCAAGGTGTCAAAACATTAGCCATAAATTGTCTCTCATCGAATGCTGCGAAAAATATCTATGATAGAACAAAAAAACTACGATATTATAGATTATATTAATATCTACAAAACTTTAGGAGACCATATGTCTAACTATTGTAGTTATGTCACTTTAACAACTTTTTTACATTTTAAAAGTTAATATAAATTCCGATCAAACTCAGAAAATGTTATTCATACCTTTGTAGTAGTCTTATCCAAATAAATTATTTCGTATTCAAGAATGTTTCAGTACCTGTTGATTACTTTTATAATTATTTAAATCGGATATTTTATTAAAAAGATATTACGAAATCAAAATATGAACGCCGATAGCAACGCGCCGGCCGCCGACAACGGTATCTTACCACGGGAAAGGGGACACCGGAGTGCGGGAGAGGTGTGCTCATCTACGAAATAGGTAGGCTCCCCACGCAATGGACGCAACCGCCATCGAATATTTAAATTTTGTTCATAGTATATTTTTGTGTCCACATAAAAAGTTTTTTCAAAATTACTTACACATTATTTTATTCAACCTTTACTATTAATATTTTCACTTTATTATTTCAGAACTACCTTCTCAAACCTTTTCTAACGTCAATTTTCTTAGTTTATTTTTTATATTCTCTGATTTGAAAAAACCTTTCAAATAATATGCCTAGAAAAAGAAAATCACAACTATCTAAGCATAGTTCCCAAGCTAGATTAGCAAAACTACGTCGTGATGGAGAATCTTCTTCTAGAAATACAGATCAGTATTTGTAATGGTAAAGACTTTTGATAAAGGAATTCAGAGAAAATGTGATTGTAGCAAGCATTATCACGGGCCCCGCGGCCGGTCAGCTTGCACACATTCCACGGATCCCGATGATACCGACTGATTTGCGTATATCTTTTAAAAGATTACAATTTCCTGTAAAGACATCGTTTGCCCTTACAATAAATAAATCCCAGGGACAAACTTTCTCGATGGTTGGCGTCGACCTAAGGAAAGACTGCTTTTCTCATGGCCAATTGTATGTTGCTCTATCTCGAGTAGGATCTCCTGAATATCAATACGTTTTGTTGCCACCTACAAATACTACTGCCAACATAGTATACAGTGAAGCATTAGGGTAAACAAAATAAGCATAAGCATTAAAATAAAAATATGAATACAGAAATTAATATAAAATAACAAAAATATTTTTAAAATAAAAATAAACGTGGTAAGATGTTTAAATAAATAAAATTTTAATTAATTTTAACAAAAATTTGTTTAATAGCTGATTAAGGGTCTTTGTATATAATTTTGCACCTTTTGACGCATTAAGTTAACGATCGTTAATTAGCATAGGTACATATAGGTAAATTATCTTCAATTATCGTAAAATGTTTTAACAAAATATGTCAACCCGTGCGAAGCCGGGACGGGCAGCTAGTGTATAATAAATTGATGACGTCATAACACGAGTACTACGTTGGTTCAGAACACGTATCGTGTTCTGTAATGTAAAAGTTGCTGTGCGGAAACTTTTGTGATACTTTGTATACATTTGAATTTATTGGCTAATTTAGTTCGGCATATAAATCAATTTTTCTTATGGAGCGTAATTATTATTTACATTTTTTTTTCTTCAAGCGCTAGGTATTTTAATATCTGCAATCGTCTTTATTATTGTTAAGTATATATATGTTTTGCCCGAATTCAAACCGGATGAGATTACTCAATATATCAAAGGCTCAATTCGTCAAAGCTATATATTTCTTTATTGTTACATAATTTTGCTCTCCAATTTTTCAATTTTTTTAACTATATATACACCTGTTACACAATAGTTATGTAATTAAAGTGTTACTATATTTTGTATCGGTTTTGTTTTTTTTTATTTGTTCGAAAGGTACCTTCTAATTGGTAACCATATTAGCTTTATCAAAATGGTTAATTTTCTTTGACATAACATACATGTATTGTAAAAATTTTTTTTTTTTTGCCGAATTGAAGTCGGATTTCTCTTTTTTTTCAAGATGACGTGTATTTTATAAATATTAAAAAAACTTTACTTCAATCTATTACTTATGGAATCCATAAACAATATATTCTCATGGCAATTACACTGATAACCAAAGTAACTAATTAATTAAAATCACTAAATATTATTTTTAGTCATTTTTATGACATAAATCCTTCTTTGTTCTTGTTTATTATTCTTGTAATAAAGTTAAAATTTAACTTTTGTACACAATAATGTTAACTAACACGCCTGGGAATATGCCACTAACAATAATACCGTTTCTTTATACATACTTTATAAATGTAAACATTTTCTTTAGTAAATTATAGTGAATGGAATTGTGCTGTTTGAGATTTTTCTTATTTTAATCTCTCTGGGGACGATACTGGTTGAGTTTGGGTTTATTTCGCAGAGTAAAGAAATATATATGTAGACATGCTGCGCCCTGCGGTGTTACCCGCGTTAATTCAGAATAAAAAGTAGCCTATGTGTTAATCCAGGGTCTGAGCTATCTCCGTACCAAAATTTCATCCAAATCGGTTCAGCAGTTTATGCGTGAAAGAGTAACAAACATACATATATTGTTAGAAACTTTCGCGTTTATAATATTAATATACGAGTAAGTAGATTAGATAGGAGACAGAACAATTCTTACAATATATTAGTCAACATTAGGATGAAGACAATTTAGTAAATAAAACGTAATAGGACGGAATAAAAGTAATGCATTATGATTATGATACAAGTCTCAGCCGACGTGCTACTACGAGTATAGAGCGAGCTGAAGGTAAGCGCGGTTATTGAGTCGAGGCCGTAATGGTCATTATGTAAGAGCCTTTAGAGTAAGTATGGTCTTTGAAATATGAACTACCAAACAAGAAAATATAGACTTATTATTGCTTAAAGAAAATATCAATATTTATTATTTTTCATATATAATAAGAACAAGTTGTCAGTATATTTTTGTAATTTTTTAATCCCATAGTTAGTCTCCCCTCAGTGGAGCCTCTTGGATCTTTTGTATACTCTTATTTACTAACATTAAATTAATTATATTAAAATTTGACGAAAGTTTTCTCCCTAAATTAAATACCGAACGAATTACGATATTTCGTTCCAATTTTATTTTCACATAACCCATCCGCAGCCTTTTTCCTTTGTTAATATTTAGTATAAGGATTGAGGTTTTGTTTGCTGGAAGATTAGGGAATTCATGGGAAATATGGGACGAAAATAAAGGTGGGAAGGTTTCGGTTGGTGGAAAATGTTGTCTTTTGTCACGTCTTGCGAATGTGTTGACGTTATTTGTTGTTTCTGGTCGCTACAGTAACGAAGACATAGTAATCCTACCCTTTGTTATCCTAAAATACGATATTTTCTTATTTTATAAGAATATTACGATCCTTTCTTGAAAAAGCTATTGCTTACATCTAATACCTTCTTGGCCAATTATTCTTGTAGATGTTCGGTTGCCTTTGAACTTAATATAAAAAACCGATCAAGTGCGAGTCGTACTCGCGTACTAAGGGGTTCTGTACCATTTATCTATACAACAGTTGTCGTTTTTAATATCGAGCAAAATACATAACTTGTTATATTTATTTATTTATTTTATCTATTTGCCTCTGTACTTTTTTCATTTAGTATTTGTTTTTATAGCGGCAACAATAGTACATCATCTGTGAAAATTTCAACTGCCTAGCACCTATCACGGTTCATGAAATGCGGCGAGATGACAAGCGAACGCACAGCGAAGTCTTTGTAAATAGGGTCCCGTTTTTACCCCTTGGGTATGGAACCCTAAATAGAAACTACCACAAGCAAACAATATTCATATTATTTAAAGTTTAGTATATACAATTAATCTATACCTAAATTGCCATAAAACAACAAAGCTTTAATGTTCTGAGGGTTTTTTGAAAGCCCTAAAGGTAAAAACACAATTAAGCATTAAAAAAATCCGCCGAAGCCTCGAAACACCCGCGGGGTAAACGCGGCCTTGACCCCGACAGGTCATAGAGGGCGTTACAATAATGACAGGGGTAGCCACCCTTATTATTATAAAGCTTAAGTTTTCAAGGTGGGCCGGCGTCTAAGACAAACAGCCCCCCGGGGGTCACAATTAATGTATTTTACTTTCCGTTGCCAGGTTATGAATATTAAATGTTGCTTGTTTTGAATTGTGTATTTACGAGTATTTGGATTTAGATAGATTGTGCTAATATTGCTGTTTTGTTTTGTTTTCAGGTATTAATCTCAGGACGTTAGCGATCCGAGTTGACTTCACATTTTGTGGAATGGTTCGTAAATATTGTAACATCTGTGCTGCAAGCACTTCGGTGCGAATGGTCCCATTCAGGAACAGTACTTGGGCGATTCGCACCGCGGTTCTAAACGAAACGATTATAGTCCTGATGAGATGCAGTGGCCTATCATTGCTGTTCTAGTACTAACAGACGGCACCTACAATTTTAAAGACATGTGACGAATCTGAATGTTCCAATCCAATCCACGGTCACCCATAGAGGACTTGACCTAACATTATAACATTCATGTTGTATTGACGATCGGTAGAATAAAATAAGAATACCCTTTTTTTAAAACCAGTTTATAACACTATATAAATATTATAATTGTTATAACTATGTTAATGGCAGCCTAATAGTGTCCGACCGAAAGTTCGGTTTCGGTTTCGGCCAAAGTTTTCCGAAACTTTTGCCGAAACCGAAACTGACTTCGGAAGTTGTCGTGCACGCTCGCCTAACTTCGTTTCTCTCTTCAACGCTTTGTCGGACGCTGGCGGCTCTGTTCGTTGTTGTCGTGCGCCGTTCGGATAGCTCCGTAGCAACAAAAGTTAGTCAGTTCGTTATCGCTTAAGTTTGTTGAACATACTTAAAATACTGTGTTTTCATTTCAAGTCCCAATTAATGCAGAATAATGGATAATAAAATGCACCAAAATTCAGTATTTTAAGGAATTTTATACTAGAGCACGTGAGTTTCGGTTTCGGCCGAAACTGAAGCCACGGCCGAACATTCGGTTTCGGTTTCGGCTGGAAAACCAGTTTTGGCCGGACTCTGCAGCCTAATCGTTAAAAGCGATCTCTTCCAGGCTACTAGATATTACAGAAATGATGCTTCGAACAGAAATACCTCGGCTATTAATTGATCTACGATTGCTGCAGTACCTACAATAAGCAAAGGATTTATGTGTTGTGTACATTACTAGATCAAATGTATAAAATGCAGAGTGCAGTCTAACTGTGAGTACACCGCCGCTAAATTAACAAACAGACAGGAGAGAAATATATTAACTGGCACAGTGGAAATTTAGCAGAATAACGTGCTGTGTGCGCTCGCCCGTACAAACACGGCTATTGCACGGATGCTTTCATAATTTGCGAAAAAAATATAGCTCTGTTGCACTGAATAAAGTTTCAGCAAATATCAAACTTTATTTTATACTTTTGTAGCCATCCATCAATGCTGTACAATTTAAAGATTTAATTATTGCCTGCATTTTGTGTAAAAAAAAACATACTGGAATCCTACGTGAAAGTTATGATTAAGTTTTCTTTAAATTCCCATTAAGATACTCTTCGTATTAGATAGACCATAACCGTCTTATTACAAAACAAAGACTAACAATAATACCATTTTTAATTCATAGACTAAAGTAAAATCTTACTACAAAACGAGGTTTAGCGCTAGACCGAGCATTATCCTCGAAATAAAGTTAGTCGTTTGAACACCTCAGTTTAACTATAGTATACTATCACACGAAACGTCAAAACTGCCACGAACAGAAAGTCAAGATGACATTGAAACAAAATGAGGATTTCACATGAGAACATGTGAAATCCTCATTTTGTTTCAATGTTTGGCTCGGTAACCATGGATACTCTCACTTGAGTATTCACAGCTGTTATTTAATTTACGTGTCGACTCACGCAATACTGTTGTCAAACGGAAAGTAACAAAAAAATGAACGAACGGTTTCCGTATTTAATCTGTGTACTCCATTAAATTCA
Organism: Ligdia adustata; assembly: GCA_947049295.1. Lineage (NCBI taxonomy): Eukaryota > Metazoa > Arthropoda > Insecta > Lepidoptera > Geometridae > Ligdia > Ligdia adustata. The sequence goes on from OX346238.1 coordinate 8,995,231, forward strand.
GGGATTGTATTCAGCATCAGCTAATCCACCGATAACCTACGATTTGTAATAAAATGAGGTACTAAGCATTTAGTACGGTAAAGAACTCGGAACTTCTTAGTTCAGGTTTAAACGAAGAGTAACATGGTTTTTTGTAATAAGACGGTTAGGTTCCTAAAGAAATCTAACAGTACCCAGATGCTCTTCTACTCATACTGATTTAGTTGATTTATTTACTGATTTTTACCTTCTGGTGTTGTTATTCTGCATGCCTTTATACCTGATAGGTGCTTAGCTAGCAGTACGGTACAAGGCACGGTGAATTGAACCCAAGCTTCAATTAACTTTGTACTTTGTACACTTTTGTTTATTCTCCGGCTAGTGTTGCGCTAGTAAATTGTACATCTGTTGTTCAATGCAACGTTTAGATACTACTTGTTTTGACCATCTTCGTGGTTTCACTGGCAAATAACGTACGATTAGGACGTCAAAAGTTTAAAATAAAGTTTCGCAATAAAGTTTTTAAAAGAAATTTAAACTTAGCATTTCCCATTCCAAACTCCAATAATATATATATGTATATAAATAACTTATATATATATATATATATATATATGTATTCGTAATCACCGTTAAAAATTCTTTACTTTGATACACACTAACGATGTATTTTAAAAACATTTTATGTTTTTTTTTATTTTCATTACCTACCCAGTGTCACTCTCACGACTAAGACGAATCCATTGAAACCACTCGCATGAAAATACGACATACCGTTTAAGTTCTAGTGCGTGCCAAAGAAATATACATGCATACATACATACATATAACTCTCCTTTTTTCCTGTCGCTTGAAAAAGAAACATTATCAAATCATTACCTCATTTGTTCACAAGATTATAGGGATCATTAAATATATAAATACAAACAACTTCAAATAAGATGTGATTTTAAAAACATACCTATACATAGTTTTGTTGTGAGTGAAGCGGAAAATGCCTCGAGATTGTATAGAAAACTTTATCGGGTTAGATTTTTTCGAAGTAACACCTTTTACTTTTAAGTATTATTATCTGATCAAATTTTCATCAGAACTCTAATTAAACAAAAAGATGCCCTACCCTAACACAAGCTTTGTCTAAATTTTGTCTGTTAGACTAAAATCTCTTGAATTTGTTCATTTACCTACATGTCTTCTTAACATTGTTTGACTAAATTCTTCCACAATAAAGGCAAGAAACAATCAATTCGTTCCCCTCGTGGAACCAATCGGACCCAATTTTCCTCGCACATGTCTCTTATTCCCCCGCGCTCACCCTCGCTACGAAAATCTCGTTGGCGGATAAAATTAGGAGAAAAACTCTTAATTTTGACCCTTAATATAAATCCTGTTTCGTTTATTGCAGTGTTTATTTTTAAACTAAGTAAATTATAATCAATAGAGTTTAATACAAGGGACGTGTTCCATGCCTCAGTGTGTAGTTGTTCTGGTTGTTGCCCGTTGGTACCGAACGCGTTAGTAGAATATTTACTCTGACAGCAACTCAACCTCACACTTCACGGGAAAATAGCCATTATTGCTATGGCCATGTATTGTCAACTGTCAGATAAACGTCAGAGTGTTTTTTTACCGAGCTATTTTGTCAGTTGTTATTAAGACTGAGGTCGCGAACGCGAGAAGAGCGAATAGTTGCACCTAGAGTGTAGGCAGAGAACGCACTCAAGCATTCCGTATCCTCTTCAATAGGCAGTTTTGTGCATACATTTCTGTTCAAATTCTTCTAACGGTTATAACTTTTGCGATCAACGCCTCCTATGCCTTCAGCCTCTAAATAACAACTGGCATATGCGATCGCGAAAGTATTATAACTCAATATCTCACAGTAAATATAACTTCACATCAGTAAGCATTATTATGCTATAATACTCCCCAAAAACATGTAATCAAAACCGACATGGCCGCAATAACCCTCAGTATTGCCATGTCTCTTTCCTTGTTCTCCCAGATTAACGCGCCGCGTTGTATGTTTATGAAAATGTTCGAATAAAAGAGTTTTTTAAACTCGGGAAGGAGCATATTGGTTCGGAGATGTCGTTACAACGTCTAGACGGTTTGATAGGCGCCCTCTTTGAAGATATTGCAGTGATGTTTAACCTCGCATGAGCGGCCATTGTGAAATTGAAAAATGTCATACTCCATAATTTGAAATGGCATCGGAAACAAAATTATATTTTTCTTTTTAAAGTTATTTTGTAAAAAAGATTCTAAGAAATATGGATAATAAATAAATACTTTATTTCAGGAAATGCAATAAGTAATTGTTGATTTATATCCATTACATTATATTTCTTCTATGTAATGTTTAACATGAAGCACACGATGACACAACATGTTTCGTTGGAAGTTCGTAGATAATTATTATTAATATCATATTTAGGACACAACATGAACATCATAATGAGTAAAGTTTCAGGGAGATTATCAACGAACACGTTTCCCAGAACATAATTTACATAAGTGCGTTATTTTGCCGTGATTTAGTATCATCAACCTTCTCTTATTTCGCTGTAAATGATATAGTCCATTGAAAAGTTACATTTGGGGTTGCATTTTTTAGAGGACGTAATTTTATTTTTTTGATGTGTGGGGGGGGGGGGGGGTCAGTGTAAATCTAAAAACAAGTTTTTGGGTCGCCACCCTTGTCCCAAGACCGCCATCTTAAAAATAAGGGATGAAATGGTTTTTACGATATATCTCTTAAACTATTTATTTGATAAAAAAATTGTTACCATTTTTTGTTGCAAATTAAATTGTCTACAACTTTGGTCCAGTAACTTTTTGTCGTAGAACTATAAATAAAAAAGTTATAAGCGAAAATGTTCAGTGTGACTTGTTTACATAACTATAAGCTTAATTTTACTATAAATAATAACAATCATAAGTCTTGTAAGCGTCACAGGCAGGACCTAGCTGTACTAAATCGTGCTTAGGAATGTTTTGTGCCGATATTAAAGGCGCCATTAAGAGTTAAGGGAGCAAGCATCAACGCGTGATATTAGACTAAATCGAGTGAAATTCGCAAACAAAATGGCGGCCGAGGCCGTGCTGCCGGTTAATGGCTCATGTAATAGTGCTGTATATTATTTTAGCCGGGATTTGGACAAATAACCGTTTTAAGAGGTTATTTAGTCAAGCCCGCTTGGGAGAGCAGTTTGATGGGGTTTTGTGTATCTGCGGAACTTTTATAGCTCCATTACAAATATTGTTTTGGCTTAATTTGAAATTAAGTAAGTAAGCACTCTTAACGGAAGTTGCTTTCGTAAGAGATAATGCTTATTCGAGGATGAAAAAAGGGGATTATTATGCTAGAGTTTCGTTATATGCTTTTTATAGCGACTTAAGACTAAAAAAGCAGTAAATATTTTATTTAAGAAAAAAATTTCGATATAAGGCGTAATCGTGTTGAGAAACTTGTTTTTTTAGGAATGAAGAACGTGGGTAACTAACTAACTTTTTTTAACTAAGATATGCTGTACGGAATTGACGGCTAGGAACCCTAGCGTTTTGAATTGTAGGTACGGAACTCGCCACTATGTGCTCGTGCTCTTGGTGAGGATAAAGCTATATTATTACTGTATGCACCTTAAAAGTAATTTGAAGAGTGGTAAAAGGAGTGCAATAAGTTTTGAGAGTAGATAAAACTGAGAAGAAGACACGCTGCGCTTAAAACACATGCCTCATATATTAGAATAAGAAAATAGTGAATCTCTTTAGCATAATCATATTTAATTCATGCCTATTATATATGAATATATATATTTATCTGTGTATTAATATAAGTATTGGTTGTATTTATAATTGTTATTTTAGTTTTAATTGATAGTGTAGTGCATGTTGGCCTGGTAGAGAGGCGCTTTAAGCGATAAGGCCGCCATTTATAGTTTTTCTATGTTATAGTTTATTTTAACCTGGTTTTATGAATAAAGAGTATTCTATCTATCTATCTAAAGTGACCGTAGAGTCAGTAAATCTACAAATTGTAGATCTTGAATGTTTGTGTTTGGATCACAATCGTAGGCCTTGACAGTGGCCTTATGATGTGTCCTAAACTCTAACAGTTAGAGCTAACTACTTCGCTTAACATGCAGCAGGGTTATCAGCTTGAGTTAGGCATAAAAGAGTAAACAAACTTGATTTCGTTTTGATAGAGTTGAAGGGGCGATATGTCAAAATGAAACCGACATAGTTGTCACTTGTTGTTTAACTTCTTAACGCTGTTAACGTTATCGCGATACCATCGATACCATCACTGCTCTGATAATTGCTTTTTAATTAGTAACAGCTAGGCATTTGTTCACAAGCTCTCAAGGAAGGACTAACTTGTAAATAGTTTCAGTACATTCTGAGGTGTAAGCTCACTAAATTAGATTCATAATCGGCTGGCTTACAGAAATAATCGTAAAAACTTGATAAAGCACCCGTTCATCCGGCCAACGTTAGCCTACGCCACTTACGGTCGAGAGTGCTAATTTTATTTGCAATCATGAGGCCAAAATGTTTCTTTTTTATGTTATAACTGACGTAGTTACACATTATTGTGGTAATTTTTGTATAGTACTTCCTTTTCCTGACGAATTAGCCTAGCGGGTTTTGGAATCGGAAAGGTTTTTGGATAAAAGTTTATGCATATTCGTATTTATAGTCCTGAGTCCTCATAAACAGAAATGTAGCTATCAACGCAGAATCCTCTATATTGGCTAACGTTAGGTATGAAAGAGGTGAAAAATAGAACACAATATGTCGTCGATATTTGACAGGTTGTAGTGGCAAACTGTCAAATTTCGCCATTTTCTGCTCTTGATTTTACATTTTTCATGGCTAACAGCCTTTTATGCCGGTCTATATGTGAATACCTATAGACCAACCCTGAAATTTCCATGATTAATCTGATGATCACAACACAATCTTTACGATCGATACCTACTTTTTGGACGCACTCGAAAACCACTGTTTCCTCTTATGGTATGTGTTAATGTCGTTATGTATCATGTGTCTTATCTTTGTTATTATTATTGTAGTGGCTTGTGTGTCTTAATAAACGTCTCGTTTTCTTATCTTACTCTCTGAGCCATAATACTACATTAATATTAAAAATTCTACACCTACATAACAAATCTTTAGAATAAAGTAGGATATCTATATGAATTGAGTCGATTTGTCCAAACAAATAGCTGTTCAGGTATAAGGCACACACTTATCTTCCATTTCTAGCTTCAAATCTTGATAAAGTGGTCGAGACCTCGATTATTTAATGGTTGGAAAATGTAAATTTCATCCCTCGGTTTTATCTATTCACTAGCATTTTCCGGCGGCTTATTTATAACTAGTATGCCCTCAAATTGCGTAGGGCTTGTAATAGCTAATGGATTTTAATGTTTTTAAGTACGTGTGGTGCACACTGCACAAGGTATTATCTTCCCTCCTCCCCTCCTCCCTCTTCCCTCTTCCCTCTTCCCTCTTCCCTCTTCCCTCTTCCCTCTTCCCTCTTCCCTCTTCCCTCTTCCCTCTTCCCTCTTCCCTCTTCCCTCTTCCCTCTTCCCTCTTCCCTCTTCCCTCTTCCCTCTTCCCTCTTCCCTCTTCCCTCTTCCCTCTTCCCTCTTCCCTCTTCCCTCTTCCCTCTTCCCTCTTCCCTCTTCCCTCTTCCCTCTTCCCTCTTCCCTCTTCCCTCTTCCCTCTTCCCTCTTCCCTCTTCCCTCTTCCCTCTTCCCTCTTCCCTCTTCCCTCTTCCCTCTTCCCTCTTCCCTCTTCCCTCTTCCCTCTTCCCTCTTCCCTCTTCCCTCTTCCCTCTTCCCTCTTCCCTCTTCCCTCTTCCCTCTTCCCTCTTCCCTCTTCCCTCTTCCCTCTTCCCTCTTCCCTCTTCCCTCTTCCCTCTTCCCTCTTCCCTCTTCCCTCTTCCCTCTTCCCTCTTCCCCCTTCTGTAATCAATTAATTATTTATGTGTATATTTTTTATGTGACACTAAAGTATATATACATCTTTAATAAAAAAGAAGGTTATAGTGATACATATATAATACTACCCTGATTAAAAATATAGATAGAAAAAAATTAAAAAAATTACTACATGCAAATTATAAATCTATAAATGTAAACAGAGAAATTGAAATCAATTGTAATTATTGGAAAAAAATTTAAAACCCATAAAAGTGTTTTTTTTTAATCAGGGTAATCTTGCAAATTTTATTTTTATTATAAGTAGACAAAATAAAAAAAACATTTAAAAAATTACTTCTGCTATTTTAAATTATTCAGAATCCGAGTCATCGGACACAAAACTACGATCTTCAACTTCTGAATCTTTTTCGTCATCACTCTCTGTTTCACTTTTTTCGACAATGTCTTCTATCTTTAAAGGTGTATGATCCCCAATGAATCCTACTGGTTTTAAATATTCATCTAAGAACCATCCGCAGTTCTCAGGCTCAAGTTTCATGCATATTGGATCCGTTGCATTAAGCCACATGGAATTTACGAAAATAGTTCGTAAAATTTTCTGAGTTAATGATATCCAGCATGGTGGTATGGAGTTGGAGTCGAAGCCTTTTATTTTTTTTTAAAAGTGCTCGTTGTCTTCTTTTGCAGAGTAATTTTTCATAAAAATACGATGTCTCGCATCATTCACATTGGTGCAGTTCCTGATACCGTACATACTAGCCGTAAATTCTAGAACGGTCTTCATTTTTTCATCAATGAAATTTTATATCAGCAGCATCTGTTAATGATGCAAAAACTGTTTGATATTTTCATTTTTCGAAAATTGCTGTAAAGTTTTTACTTTCCCATTGTTGTAAAAGGCTGCCGTGTAATCGCAACCTGTAAATGCATGGAAGGCGGGAAGACTTTGGCATAATTTAATTCCCTTTAACTTTACTTTTAATTCCCTTTAACGGACTTTAAACAGCTGCTATGCTGTGTCCTCTTCTATCGCATGGGATGGTCGGTTGGGACCTCTCAGTCGCACACATTCACTCGGAGCAATATTTTACTTTTTTAAATTCGACAACCGCAATTCTGGACTGATTTTTCGCAGGCAACCCTATACCACCGTGTTCAGAATAAAATAATCTTTAATTTCATTTAAATTTCATTCAATAAACAGACCGTTGTAAAATGCTAGTACAGCTTTACCTGTTTATACCTGGCAACCCGATAGTTGTGACCGGAAAAGAATAGGCAACCTAACGTTTGCATATTCTATGGGCTTCATACTTTCGATTGGTATAGAATTTATCTAATAATCATACCGATGAAATGTTTAAAAAAATATATTTTTTTAATTAATAATTAAACATATTCTGGACTGATATTTGCTAGGCAACCGTATGGATTATATTTATTGACATATTAAATTAAATATAAAATACTTTTCATTAAATAAGCATCTCGGTGAGGGTCGTTGTATATCGGGATCTTAAACTAATACAGACACTCGAAATACATAGCCCTCCTTCTTTCGCAGTCGGGTTAAAACAAAGCGATTGTTAATTATATAGCTGATAAAACAAAGGTTTTTCATAAAAGTATATAGACTAAGATTTTCTAGTAAATTCAACTGTTCACAAATTGAATAAAGTTTTCCCCATGCCCTAGCTTTCCTCTTATCTTTTCTTATCCCCAATTGCTCTCCTTTTGATGTCTCCAAGCTTATACAAATGTATTGAGCTCTGTTTTATTTGTGAGTCGTAAAAAATAAAAGATCCGATAAAATTGCGGGAGTTAGGGAGGATTGTTGTAGGAAGAATTGTTAGACCGCGGCTAATTAGTTCAACGTTATATAAATATGAGAAAAAAAAAGATTCTACGCATATTTGCTTTATGTTTACAAAAATTTACTTGTATCATTAGTTATAAGCAGTCATAGTACAAAATCGGCATTCTTACATCATCGTGTCAACCCAATAATGCCTACTGCTGGGCAAGGGTCTCTCCTATAGTGGGAGTGTAAGAGAATGTAGACAAAAAAAAGTAATATTTAAAAGAAAAACAGTGACTCATTCATTCATTCATTCAAATATTAAAACGATACTTAAATCATATTACATCCAACTTTATTATAAGTAATAAAACCAGACATCGTTAAAATCTACGTAACTAGAACATCGAGTAAATATCTTGAATCAAAAATCATTCCGTAACCAACAAACCCGCAAAGTAGACGCAAACCAATAAATTTAAAACTTGAACCCGCCATAATTCACGTGAATTTTGAAGTGCAGTACCAAACTTCAGTATAGCTACTGGAGCGAGTGGCAAACTCCAGGATGGTTACTGGAAAGAGTCGGGGCCGCGCCAGTCCGTCGGCCGAGTTGCCAAGTTTACGTGTAACTTCACAATATCCTATTGCGGTTGCATGTGACATGTACGAGTAGGTACTAGTAATTTACCTCGGACTTTCTCTCGCGATATGTGGTCCTGCTTTTGACCGATTTTACACCCCGACGGGGTGTTATAAATTTGCCGTGTTTGTCTATCAGTGGCATCGTACGAGTAGCTCCACGGAAGAAACTTTTTAATTTTTTTTTATTTGTATGAAAGGTGAATTAATTGGGACTGTTCTTAGCTATGTTTGATAAAAATCGGTCCAAGATGGCCGATGGTCAATACTATACAATATGAAAAATATCAATTACGAGATAGCCGTTACCACAAAATGGAGACGTCCGTGGTTTTCTAAATTTTTAATTTTACTTGTAAAAATCTCGTATAAAAATGATTTTATGACGTGAGGTCTAGATACTCTAGGTATCGCCGTAATAATAAACAGACCTACAAACTTTACTTTTCAGTAAATTTTAAAACATTCGCTTCCAATTTAATATTTCGACACATAATTAAAACCAAATAAAATAAACGTTTCACACTCACAGCTCCCCACTAGGATTTCTCCTGTGTCGGGGATGTCATGCGATATTCACAAACACACGCACAAAGACACCCAGACTTGAAGACAAATGTTCAAACTCATCATTCGAACCCGACCGGAAATTGAACCCGGGACCGTCGGATCTCGACGCAAGCATGCTAGCCACTAGACAGCAGCCGTCAACCGGTCAAGTTAAAACGACAAGCAATTTTTTCAGTTACTCAAAATGTTTCCAACGCTTGTTTCGCTACGGTTATGTAGATAGATGGCACGGAACGGGGACACTGTATTTCATAAAAATAACCTTTAATTGAAAAGAGCTAAAATAACAAGCGTTTAATTGAGGAAATTAAACCAAGTGTACCCTCGTGTCGTGAACAGCTCTCAGCAGATTTTACGGGTTCAATTATATGATTTTGTCATAAAAGCACTCTTTTTTACCCGACTGCGAAAGAAGGAGGGTTATGTTTTCGAGTGTATGTATATTTCTTTGGCACGCTCTAGAATCTAAACGGCTTTTCGTATTTTTGTGTGAGTGGTGTCAATAGATTCGTCTCAGTCGTGAGAATGACACTGGGTACATAAAATATCATTAAGGTTGATACACAGGCTTAACGATTTAGCAGCCATGGTTTAGCAAGTAATTTAAGTTAATGGAATATATTTAAGTTAATATAATATTTCGTCAGTAGGTATTTTAGGCTATTTCGGCTTGCAAGATGATTTATTGTAACCTGTCGCTGGATAAACTTCTAATTAAGATAAATGTGCTTTGTTAGCGAAGTAAATACCTTCTGAACAATTAATTAGTCTAGATTATTTTACGTAACGGATATTTGGAATCAGGGATTAAATGCTAATAAGAGAGC